>BQMF02000372.1:0-453424 GCA_027922465.2 Turritopsis dohrnii | reverse complement strand
GCCTCGGTAGTTATTTGGTAGAGACAAGTCACCTTTTTTCGGTAGAACAATTGAGCGTCCTAGATTCCATTCTTCTGGGATATTTTCATTGTTTCATATATCGAGTAAAACGGATTTGAAAACTGTATATGTCTGAGAACAGTCGATAATACATTTAAACACACGAGGAACGATACCTGATTCTCCTGGGGCCTTGTCTTTCAATTTGAGTGTTGCTGTACGAATTTCTTTGTCTGTGGGTGTATGATCCAGACCGTTATGGACTTGGCATTGCGGCAATTCGTCAAGGACGTTAGGATCGTATGTGCCTTCTCTATCATATAATGATTGGAAATGGAGATGAAAAACTTCGGCGTTATCTTCAGGAGTACTACATACGGTACAATCTGATTTTTTCATCGGTTTAGTAGACGATGGTTTTACTTTTGTGAGTGATCCTTTAAGATTTTTAATTGAGTCCCAAGCTTGCTTGGTTCCAAAACAGTTTAAATTCAAACATTGCTTTCTCAACCAATCATTTTTTGTGTCAATGATTTCCTTTTTGAGCTTTTTATGAACAGCTCGTAGTTTTGTACAGTTCGAACGGGTTCGTCTTTGTAAAACCTTCTGCATATAAACATTTCGCGTATTTATCAGTCGGAGTAAGATGTCCTGTTTGTCACTAAACCAGTCTGGCTGTGTTCTGATTTTTCTCGGTAAAACTGTCTCTGAAGCACACTTTAAAGCATTTGCAAGGTTTGAGTAATTTGGATTGTCATTTTGAGAAGTGAGGCGCACAACTTCTGCATGAAAACGATCCTTGACATCAGATTGTGGTAGTAATGAATAATCGAGATTTAAAAGTTTTTTACGGTTGTCAATGTTGCGTTTCAACCGTTTCATTACTCGAATGTTTATGATAATCGCTGAATGATCACTGTTGCTGCATTCAAAATTCGAGGGAACATTTCACCGTATACTAAAAAGTGATCGATTTGGTGTGGAGTTTTGCTTCTGGGATGGATCCAGGTGGCTTAGATCTTCTTTTTAAACCATGTTGTTGCTACTTTCAATTGGTGTATTGCGAGAAAAGAGAAAAAGCGTAGCCCAGATACATTCATGTGACTCAGACCGTATTTGCCTAATGGACCATCTACATTATCAGATTTGCAACCAATGCTAGAATTACAGTCACTACCAACAATCAAAATATCTCCACTGTGTCTTTTATTCATACAAGAAGATAAGTTATCAAAATAGTCCCACTCTTGATCGGAAGCATTGCCAACGGGTGCGTAGGCGGACACAAGAAATACTCCAACTTCTTTGTTATGAATGTCTTTGAAGAGGAGACGCAGAGCCATGACTCTTGCTCCGAAAATGACATGTTTTTCATAGCCAGCAGCTTTCCAAGCTGTTAAACCGTCTTTATTAAGAACAACACCAACCTCTTAGGAGCCACGATTATTTGTGGCAGTTTCAAGACCAACGGTAATAAGTTTATAACCTTTATAATCGAAAACCTCATGACCAACACGCCACGTTTCTTGTAAACAAGCTCCCCAGATATATTCTCGTTTCGATAGAGCGTTGAAGAGCATTTCAAGTCTCGTATTTGTTTTTAAACCACGTACATTTTGCGAAATAAAACTAACTTTCTTCATCAGCTTTTTAGCAACCATGCTTGTGAGGCTATGGAGGAGCTACGAGTGTTAATTGTCAAATCCCACTATATCCGGTAATCCAGTTGGATTCGCGAGGAGTACAGCCTCCTGGATTTACCACTCTGCTTGAATGTCGACTGTTACTTCATTTGCTGGTACGTGTGTGGGTGTGGTGGCTCACCCCCATTTAGTGATCACCACCACACCCTTCAGCTGTTTAGTGATCTATAAGAACAACTTTTAACTCACTATGTGTAACAAAATGTGTGAGTTTTTATTATTCATAGTTCAACCATTTCAGCTTACTACTATCCAGTAAACTCTATTCCAGTAGGAGAATATGTTTCTTGATGCCAGGAGATTTGAACTTAAGACCTACCTCGTTTTGTTGACAGTCTGAACATAGAAGACCATACTGGTAAGTTGACCTTGCTATTATCATTGACATCAGCCAGTCGGGCTTCTGAAATGTGTTTCATTGATACCTAGTATATACATTAAGACGCAAAGTAGATACACATTTCCTCCAAACTCCAAAAGTCGGAGGAAAGGAAAGCTCTATATCTAGCATTCCCATTCATCACTTGAAGAAATATTGAAGCGGTTACCCTGATCCATGAAGAACATCTGGTAAATTTGCTATCATAAGTTACGGGTGCTGTGGAGACTGGGTTGAGTGACCACCATTCACTTATATTCAATGCTCAAATTAACATTCAACAAGCTTGAGCCTAGAAAGTTTAATTATAGAAATTTAAATGGTGTAGATTTTACTTTTCAGGACAAACTATTATCAAATTTAGGTGACTGTGAACCCTCGTATGAAATATTTCATCGAATTTTTACGGCAACTTTAAACGAAGTAGTGCCTCTCAAAACGAGATTTCTTCGCGCAAATATGACTAAGACCCTCCGAGCAGCCATAATGACAAAAGCTCGTCTCAAAAACATTGCAAATTTATCTTAGCTCCTAGAGGACATATCGAGGTAGAAAGCGCAGAGAAATTTGGTTGTACGTTTGAATAGGGAACACAAAATATCCTTTTATAAAGTTAGCACCTGACGGGCAGTAAATCGTTTTGGAAAATTTTCAAGCCTCTCTTTTCAGAGAAGCGTGCCGGAAATATATCAAGGATTATTCTAGTTGAGAGGGATATTATTATTTCAAACAACGAGGATATTGACACGACTTTCATCAGCTTTTTTTTTAGTACCATTACAGCTCATTGCCAATCTTTTGATGGAATTTAAACTTTATTCCTTGCAGTGATGACCCCGTTCTCAATGCACTGAATAAATTTAAAGACCACTTAAGTGTAATCAACATCCAAAACAAAATTTCTTCCAAATACTTCTTCGTGTTTCGTCATTTTTGTGAATCTGAGGTGTACCATGAAATTTTACACTTAGATGAGGCAAAGAGAGTAAGTGGTGATGTTCCAATAAGGGTTCTTAAAACAAGTGTTAGGGAGATCACACCTATCCTGACACGTTGCTTCAATAGTTCGCTTGACGCAGGTATTTTCCCTAGTGAACTTAAACTTGCGGATGTTATCCCAGGCCATAAAAATGGATCCAAGACTGACAAAAACAACTACAGACCAATTAGTCTATTATCTGCCTTATTGAAAGTTTTTGAAAAGCTTGTATGTAAGCAATGACTGCAATTTATGCAGAGCAAGCTGTCAAAATACCTTTGTGGTTTTAGAAAGGCTTTTCAACTCAATATTCTTTTCTCCATCTTCTTCAGGCCTGGCAGCAATCGTTGTCAAATTTCGATAAGGTAGGCACTATTCTAATGGACCTGTCAAAAGCTTTTGATTGTTTACCTCATGACCTACTAGTAGCTAAACTTGGAGCATATGGGCTTGGATACTATGTATTGAAGTTTTTATTGAGTTACCTCACTGATAGAAAGACGCGTGTACATATCGGGAATCATTTTAGTGAGTGGTGAGGGCCCTCTACTTTTCAATATTTTTTGATTTGTTCTTCTCAGCTTGAGTCAAAAATCTGTAATTTTGCAGATGACGACACTCCGTACTCATGTGATATCTCGCTTGATGCCGTTGTTCAGAAACTACTTTCCGATGTACTTATTGTTATTAAATGATTTCGTCTAAAATGGTTGTCAACCCTGAAAAATTCCAAGCTATGTTTCTTGGCTGTGATAAACAAAGTCATTCTATATCTATTGATAATGCTACAATCAATAGTTCAGGATATGTAAAACTATTAGGCATAAATATTGATCAGAATCTCTTGTTTAACGATCACATATCTGAAATCTGTAACAAGGCCAATCAAAAGATTAATGCTCTCAATACTTCAAAGGATCACGATTACTGCAGAATATCTCCCAGGCAAATTGAACATCAGGGCGGATTGGGCTTCAAGGAATTTCAAGGACTCCAGCGAATGGTTGCTATCCCCTCAAGTATTTCGCCAAATTTGCCAGAGGCTAGGGACCTCTTTGCTTCAAGGGCATGTCATCAGCTTCCTCTTTATGTAGCCTGGAAGCCAGATCCTCAGAGTCATTCAACAGATGCCTTCCAACAAATTGGAAGGCAACGGGTCTAGTTTATATGTTTCCTCCCTTTTCATTGATAGGAAGGGTGTTACGGAAAGTCAGGATGGAGTCAGCGACAGCAATCTTAGTGACTCCAAACTGGCCTGCCAACCATGGTACAATCAGATTTTAGAATTGTGCATAGCTAAACCCCTTTACCTTCCATGCAGACCAGATCTACTAATGAGCCCACAAGGAGACAAGCACCCACTAGTGGAAAACAGGACACTGTCTCTAGTAGTATGGAAAATCTCCGGAAAAATTTACTTGCAGAGGGCATTTCAACAAGGGCTTCAAACCTTATCCTCAAGGCCAGACGAAAAGGCACTACATCTAATTATGAATCGGCCTGGGGGAAGTGGGTCAGCTGGTGTAGTGAGCAACAAGTTAATCCTTATGACTGCAATGTGAATTATGTTTTAGATTTTCTGGCTTTTCTTTATGAACAGAACTATGAGTACTCGGCTATTAACAGTCATAGATCAGCTATTTCGGCTTATCACCAAAAGGTTGAGGGCAAACCTGTGGGCCAACATCAGGTTTGCTCACTCATGACTGGCATATTTAATGAAAACCCACCAAAACCTAAGTATGTTTTCATTTGGGATGTGGAGCAGGTTTTATCCTACATCAAATTATTGCCAGACAATACACAACTTTCAGACAGAGAGTTAAATTTAAAACTGTCCATGCTTTTGTTTTTATCATCTGCTAGTAGATGCCATGAGATTTGCTACCTCAATATAAGATTTATGGTCAGGACTTCAGATTCCTTTAAGTTTTTCTTTTCCAAAGTAACTAAGACTTGAAGAAAGGTCAGCCTCCTCCTACGCTTGAATTTAAGGAATTTCCTCAAGATAAGCGTTTATGTGTGGTGGATTGTCTAGAAAACTATCTGCAAAGGTCTGATATGTGGAGGAAAGATGGCCAAAGTCAATTGTTGCTTAGTCATTTAAAGCCCCACAAGGAAGTTAAATCGTCAACGATTTCTAATTGGGTAAAATTGACACTGAAACTTGCAGGTATTGATGTCTCGAAGTACAAGGCTCATTTTTGTAGGTCGGCCTCTACTTCTAAAGCTAGGCTATTAGGACTCTCTCTGAAGGACATTTTGAATAGAGGTCAGTGGTCTAGGAAGTCAACATGACAGAAATTTTATAATAAACAGATTGAGAATAATACTAGTTATGAGTCGACTTTATTTGGGAATCATGTTTAAGCTTTGAACAAAGGCTGATGGAAACTGGGTTTACAATGTTATTAAGATTTGTCTCGACTACTCCAATCTTAAATCTGTACGGAGATTACGTAATAAAATTGAAGAATTACGTAAGGGCGCGCGGCGCCCGCAACGTAATTCCGATTTTATAAGTAAAATCGGAGTACGATTTAAGATTGTCCCTCCCACCAGCCCTATGGAACAGAGTAACACTAAAATTTTCTTTGTCTCTTCATTTTAGGTAACAGAGAAAGCAAGTATTAAACTTCTACTAACTTTCTTGTACATTATGTAAAGGAAAATATATATCCTTTAACCTAAATTGGTTATGCGTTTCTTTATTGCTCTTCCCTTCAAATATCAGGTTTATGACTACTTTTTATGTTTATTTTGATCAGTTCAGATATTATTTGATTGGTAGGATCGCTCTGACTTGGATAGTATTATTCTGACTTGGATAGTATTATTCTTACCTAGGTAGTATAAAAACGTCCGTTGGGATTCCAATGTTATTGCGATTAGTCCAGAGTTGCGCTGCGCGCCCTTACGTAATTCTTCAATTCCTTCTAGTAGAAGTATATAAAACAATAAACCGTCTTAATCCAGAGTTTAGGGGGAGTTATGCCAAAGTTGACGGTAGTTGACGGGGGTGGGGTGGGGTGATACTACTGTTGACGTCAACCTTCACAATTTTCAGAACCTTCATTTTTCCAATTAAGTAAAAGCTTCGCGGGCCTCCTCCCACACGTAACAAATTTTTATGTTTGAGCCTCACAAAGCCTATTTACTTAAATAGTTTTTCCAAAGTCTTTCTCCCTATTGGAACAAAATTAGGACTTTCTGTAGTTCATTCTCTGATTTGCACGAATTAGAAATGGGCAAATCGATTCCACAATTAAGCATGGACACAAAGTGTTGACATAAAATTTTTGACGGGGAAAAAAAACAATTGCTTGGTTAGTAATCATTTCTTCTTCTTACGTTCATACATGATTCTAGTACGTATTTGAGAAAATGTATACTTTTTTAAAAGGTCAGTGCCTTCCAGCGCATTAACTACTCTATATTCAGTGACCGGGCCTTTGCTTATTATTTCCAGACATTTTTCTCTAATCAGACGAATTTCTTTCACTGAATATGTTTTCGTTCTTTTGACTGACGGAGTTTTCGGCTCACTGTCACTACTTTCTGCTTCTTTACAATCAGCACTATCAAATTCAAGCATCTATAAAATCATACGATATAATGCATCTATCATCGAGCCAAAACTTTACACAAACCAAATAAAACTTTGAACTAACCGAATGAGTAGTAGGCGAATGCTTTTCCAGTTCCTCATCCGTACAACAACTAACCTAACATATAATTATAAGAAATAAAGGCTTTCGGTGTTAAAGGTCGGCTCCCAATAGGCGTTCATTACAGTTTATCAAGCGTTTTATTGCTAGTTCTATATTTACGCAGTTATTCTTGAAATTGAGTTACATTTCAAATTCAATATATTTACTTGCGCAAAATAGAAATTAATTGTGAAACTCTGGATATATTTAGTCTGTATAAAGTGAGTTTTTAAATTAAAGGTTAAGTATCAATTGATTGGTAGGATCGTTCTGAATTTTGAAATGCATGCAACGCTATAGACACAATTTGGATTTACACCAAAGTAGTTAAACGACTACTGGGAAGCCGTAACTGACACATTTTTCGCATATTAAGAATTTAAGATTGAAAATTACACTCTGAAACGAACAAACAAACAAACAAAAATACGTAACAGTAAAATTCCAATATGAGAGACAGAAAATACATTACATCGTAAATCTTCTTCGCTTCCCTTCTCGGATATTGTTTTCTTTGTTCCTGTCAAAAGTCATTAAACACTAAGTTTAGGCTAAAAAGAATTGATGTTTTACGAATAATAAAAAAGAATTGAATTATACCTCCAAAAAAATGTTTTTCTTTTCCTTATGAATGAGATTTTTTATCCTCTTTGCTGGCTTTGATTCTGGAGTGGGCATGATCACATTTTCGCTCACATCATCGTTTTCCTCTCTCTTACTAATCAGATTTTTTCTTTTGACTGCCTTATTTTCCTTCTAAAAATGTTAATGAATATACACACGGAACTACGAGCTTATGATAACTTAACGTTTCATGAACAATAAAAACTATCACCTTGGTCAGCATTGTAACAGTTTCGCTCAAATCTGCAGAACACTTATGCGGAGTTTCCAAAATATTGTTTTGCTCTTGCGAATTCTGGAGACATTCAAACAATAAAGAAATACTTTAGAAAAAAATGGTTGGCGCGAATTTAAAATAATCGTTACCTTCACTTTTAACTGTGAGTCTTCTGTAATGTTTCTTTCCCCATCTAAGTCAATTTCCTTTAATATAGGTAAAGAAACAATTTACCAATAATTCATGATTTTAATGTTTGCATAGAAGAATCGGATACTTACCACATCAAAATCAATATCTTCTGTTATAGTTGCTTCACATTGCTGCTTTTGTTTCTTTGAAAAGTGATATGGTAAATTCAACACTTAAGGCATATAACGAACTACAGAATATAAACAACAATATGCCTACCTTTTCATAAAATGTGCTAGTGTTAGACACTTTGATTTGGGAAGGGAGCTCTTTTAAAACACTCTGCATTTTTCCAAGTTCCTCTCTCGAAAGATTAGGATCTTGTTGCTTCATCCACTCAACAACTTTTTCCTTAGTAGGTAATTCTTTCGTAGTTCTCATAGCTTCAGCTAATTCATTTTTTTGCTCCACCTTAGGCTTTAAGATCTGGCCTCCATATACTTCAAAAGAATCTCCAATTAAACTGGCCAAACACAATGCATGTCTGTAATTTGCAAACATGTTGTAATGGACAGCTGTTGTTTGTTCTCTGTTTTTCATGAAGTGCTTAGCCAGGTAGTCCATCTCCACACCTCCTTGATTGCAAGCGAAGGTAGCACATGCTACTCTAATTCTAGTGCATGATACTCTGGCATAGTCGTTTTTCTTAAATACTTTTGCCTTGAGAAACGATGATGTTAACGCACTAGCAACATTACTTTGGTTCATCTTTAAACTCATACCATTGGATATGAACACATTGTTTGACCTTTTATCACCAGCGATAACAGGCCGATGAAATTTGATGTACTTCTGAAGTTGTTCATACAGAGCAAGAGGTACTGCGATAAGTTTTTCTCCATATACGCTAGAAGTCTTGTATTTCTTGTTCTCTATAACCCGTTGACCTGGGTATTCTGGGTGGATCTTCGCATTATCTACATCGTTTAATGTTAACTCTATAATGTTTGAAGCTCGCAGTCCATTCATGATTGTCAGCTCACTGATCATATAATCGCGGCAATCCAATGCAGCTTGCATCGAAATTTTATTTTCGATCACCTTATTCAATCCTTTTATAATACCTTGAACATGTGTAGAGCGACCATAAGCAATCATATGACCAGCATCCATCAAGTGTTTCTTTTTGTGTTGTCGCAATTCCACTTTCCTCTGAGCAATCCTTGGCCCAAGCTCTTTATTCAGGTCATTGATATTTTCTTCTAAGTTAGTAATATCGGCTCTTGATAAACCTGCATATATCCCTCTTTTACGAAGAAAAGATAGAAAAAACTTCAACGATACATATCTTGCCCTTAATGTAGAAGCTTCAACACCACCTTTACCAATCTCACGCACAGATGGAAGATGATAAACATCTTGCAACGCATACTTGTTGGCAAACACAGATTTCGGAAAAATTTGATAATCTTTATCTAAAATCCCCCATATTAAAGAGACTTGATTAGAGTGCTGTTTCGCAGTATCCCCATCACTTCTTTGTTTCAAGTCCCTTGTGAAAGCTTTGAAAAGCATATCCTTAGATGGATAGTAAATGTGAAAATAGTCTCCACTATTGATGCCCCACTTCTCCATAATTTCAGCAGTCAAATGGCAAGAACCTCTAGGAATATAATCAGGATTGGACGTCTTGTTCTCCAGAGAAGTATTTTTTGCTCTGATGATAAAAGAATCTGCTGAGGACGCTGATGAGTATCCTTCCTCTTCCTCTGTTTCATTTAGTTTTTTAGTGCCATGTGACATTTCAACTGGTCGATTTTCTAATTCAGGAGAAGAATTTCTTAACCCAGAACCACACCATACCTTGGCTCGAACATCATTTAAAACTCTTTTCAAATCAGCTGAAGATTGAAAATGTTTTCTCTTTATGTGATGATCAAGACGGAGATGCCATGAGTTGCAGTCGTAACAGGGAAGTGGCAATTGTTTTCCGTGTTTAGTGCCTCTACACCAGAGATAGAGAACTCTCATTTCAGACTGTTTCAATTCAGCATTTTCTTGAGTGTACTTGTGTTTCTTTACCAAGTGTTTAGAAAGTAAAGACTTGATGCTTTCTTTACATTCTGGGCACTTGTACGTGTAAGTTCTCTTGGTACCACACATTCTTTCCTTTACAGCATCCACTGATCCCAGATAATTCTTTAATGAAGCTCTTTCTTTTGTTTTCTTCTTTTCCAGCAGTCTTTTCTTTTTCAACAAAACACTTTTCTGTTGAACACTATTCTTGGGCCTTGGTCCTTTTCTCTTTTTTATTTCTTTTCCAGGTGATTTCTCAACATCTGGTTCACATGATCCTCCCATTTCTCTCTCAGCTGCTGTGATAGCCTTTTCTAATTTGTCTCTGGACTTATACAGTTCTTCCAGGGACAGTTTTTCAAAATCATCTATGTCACTTAGTTCTTCTGTATCATTGCCTGAACTTTGTAATTTCTCTACAATATAGATCGAAAAGTAATCATCACATTAACTTTGAAATAGATCATATGTAGGTCATATACTACCATAATGTTCTTTTATAATGTCTTGTCAAGTCATATTAATGCTTGTTGCTAACATAAAACCAGAAAATACAATAATGATGATACCTTTCCAATATGCCACCTTATTTTGAAAGACGTTTCCTATAAAAGTATTTGGCACTCCATAAAAACATATGTTTGCTACTGAGTTGTAGAAGAATTTGTATTATCCTTACTTTTTCTATCAGAACTTATCATCATATTTTTAACAATATCAAAGAAAGTTGAACATGAACCTTCGTCATCTAAAGCAACAGAAAGTAAATAGACATATAAGGTCATTTGATTATTGGTAGTATCATTCTGACTAGGGCAGTTGCATTTCGTGTATATAAGAAATGATATTTACAGTAAGTCACATTTTCTTAAATTTTAACGGGATTGCCCTGTTGCAGAAATTATTACATAATTACATAATTAACTAGATAATTAGTTACATGTTTGTTGAAAATTGACAAACAAGATTACACAAAGATTCTTTCATAATTATGAAAGCAAATGAAAACGAGCAAGAGTTAGTTATTTCACAGAGGAAAAAATCTAACTGTAGTATTTAATTATCAAGTAGTACCACTAGATTGCAAACATAAAAAATAACCACAATAATTATGATGTAAAAGGCTTAAAACAATGCCACTATAAAAAATCAGGGTAGTTATTTCATTTAGCTGTAACCAAATCTAAATCACAACCTTTGCAAGTGTTAAGGTGCATAAGGATAAAATTGATTAAGAAGTTTACCTGAATCATCATCATCTTCATCAACATCTTCATCATTGAAGTATGATTCAAGAAACAATTCTACCTAGAGTTTCAATTTAATTCTTTTTATGAAAACCATTACCAAACCATTATCTTGAAACAATTTTAAAATATGTAAACATCAATACTACCTTGAGACGTTTCCAACCTGTTAGTTCAACTATTATTACTGTCACTGCTTCTGGTAACAGGACATAATCAATGTAATTTGATTTCTGAAAGAAATTTTAACATTAGAATACCATAAAACATCTGTAAAATAAGTACTTGTACTAATGTACTTACAACATTCTTTTTAAACCTTTGAAATAGGATCTTATTAAGTTGGGATAGCTGTTCGTCGGACAGAAGGAGTAACAGATGGGCATCACATATTGTTTCTGAAATGAGCAAGTATATACCACCCTGAAACCACCATCTTCACAACAAAAAACATAAATATTAAAGTAACAGTGAAAACATACTGATAAATTTGCTTCCCTTGTGATACAGATAGTGTCGATAGCTAATTTTCTTCAAAAACCATTAAAATAAGTGGCAATTAATACAGCATTATGCAATGGGATTCTTAAGACAAAATATATAAGTGACTTAGATCATACTTTCAGATCATCCTCGACTGGTTAGTACCTTGGCTAATATTTTAATATTGATTTGTTACTTGTTTGTGAGTAGTCTATGTTATTTGAGCTAATTGTTTTTTAATCTGGTGCCAACCTCCTTGATTAATTGAATGGCTATTAGGTGTGCCTCCTGTCATTTTCTAGTATTTTACTAGCCTTATATAAAATAGATCACATATTGTAATCATTGATTTGTAAACCTTAGAAAATGATATATTTATATTTATCTATTTTACGTAAAACTGACTCACTTCACCAGACATGATCATTTTTAAGGTATCTCCTTCTCCAACTGACTGAATTAAGTCATCAGTTAATGAAGCCAAAGCTGTGATAGTGAAACATAATACGTGAAAACGTGATATGTAAAACACAAGTTATATTGTAACAATAGACAAAACATCAGAGAGATTACCAATTGCCAGCTTATTTTCCTTTTTGGAGGAACTCAAAAGACAATCTTGGTCGTAATGTTCATCTAATAAAAAATGTTGTAATCAATGAAGGAAAACAGTGGTCATTTGATACATCAGCAAAATAAAGGTTTACTTACCATAGCATTTTTCACAAATGCTAAAAGCACCATAGAAAGACTTTTTAATATTACTTGTTCTATTTTCGCAAACAACGCACCTAACCATAATTGCCTAAAAATTAGCAAAACAGAAAAAAATTAGAAAAACTAGAAAAACAGGTTTCGAAAGGGTTGGAATTCCTTAGTTGAAAAGTGGATGGATAAAGTTATTGATGTAAACAGGACAGTGAGGGGAAGTGAGGCATTAATTTTGATTGAGCTTATGGTCCAGGAGAGAGTTCTCTCAGTTATCTCAATATATACATACTCCTCAGTCTGGTTTGGGTGATGCACAAAAAGACTTGTTCTAAGATAATTTGATCAATGTTACAGGAAACTAGGAGAAAAGTTGCAGTGAAAGCTGGAGATTTTAATGGTCATGTTGAAAGAAGTATATATAAATGGCTTTCAATAGATGAGTTTCTGATGTTAATTACCAGTTAAAGATCTGTTTAAACTAAAAATTTAATAAACTTCACAAAAATAGATTTCGAGTGCTAATGAGTATTATTTTTAATAATTTTTTTTGTCTTAAAAACGCCTCCTGAGAGCCGGTTTAACCGACAGTGTGCAGAGAGCATCTAATTGCCAACCAAGATGCGTGCGCATATTGGTAGGAAATTGACTTAATCTATTAAGCATTTATGTTGAAACTCACAGCAGCAGTTATCGAGCAAAAACACTAATGTTTATAAACATCACGTCACTTAGAAACTCATCTATAAGGAAGGAGAAAGGATTCTAAAGTTTTGTGTACCCAAGGACATATGACAGTAGCTAGTACTTTCTTTAAAAAGATCGAGATAATCATCTACAGTACACTCTCTGTAACTTGAACATCAAGGGGGGCAAAAAATGTTTGATTAGTGGAGAATTGGAAATACAGAGGTTCATTTGTAAAGAAATGATAGGTTGAATGACCTTGAACTTCTTTCAAGTTAGAGAGAATTTGACTCTATAGCCAAGCACATACAGTCAGCCAAGACAGCAAAAACAAAAATTCAATATGAAAGAAATCATGTGTAGTTATAGCATAAAAAACACATTTGACACTCTGTAAATTGCTTAATAACCGTTACGGGCTTGATGAAAAGGCAAAGTAGCTGTGTTCTAAAAGTTCCAAGCATACTATGCATGAATTGCTAACAGTAAAAGCATGGTATAAAACAAGCATCAACTCTCAAACATAGGGTTTGCTAGCCATCACCCCACGTTTTGTTGTTGTACACTTAGTTGGCATGACACCATTAATGAAAACAGTGCGTAAAAGGGTGCGCAAAAAATTACAGTTTGCTGAGCCAACGCACTATTAAAACTTATAGTATTATTCCGCATTTGAAATCATTTTCATGGCAATTTTGGCCTAATTTGGCCTTCATTACCCCAAAAATGGGTTCTTAATTTTGCTGCTTTAACGTTTGGTTAAACACGGTCACAACTGCCTTCCTAGATTTAATAAACGTATAACAGACAGAAAATTCATTTTCAGAGAGTAAGGCTTTAATGGAATGTGTTAATGCGCTCCTAAGTGGTACAACCTACCCGATCTTCCGAGAAAATGCCATATTTTCAAATTTTACTATTGGAAACTTTGGTTGAAACTTATATCATTTAATAGCCCCTATGGTACTTTAATACTTTCCCGAAATATCTCCCCAAAAATTTCTGTCTCTTTCGTTTCAGAGATATTTTAATATGATAGTATTATTTGAAATAGAGTGTCGTTTGAAACATGGCTTGAGAACTTCGTGTACTGATAATTGGGCTTGTCATTCCTTTTGCCACAAAAAGTAATTTCCCAGTGTTAGGTAGGGACACATTTCGTTATTTGTTTAGAGGGAGTCGTTTAATCATGAAGATGAAAAGATACTACTAGATCGCTATCATTATCATTATCATTATCATTATCATTATCATTATGTAGATTTGTAATTTAGTTCTCAATTTAGTCGTTTCAGGTTTTAACTAATAATGAGTAGTAATAAGAAAGTAAGCAAACAAAAGTATTTTATAGAATCTTGGTTAGAAAAAACAGAATTCAAAGATTGGTTGAGGAAAGATCCAAACGATAACAGAGTTGCGAGATGTGCTGTTCGTCGTAAAACAATCGAATTGTCAACAAGTGGCCATTCAGCTTTGACGGGTCATCACAAAGGGAAAAAAGCATCTTGATGCTTTAAACAAAGTACAGGCGTTTTTTAGGAAACCTGAAAAGGAAGTTAATCATACATTAGACAAGACAGCCTACTCTAGCTCTTCAGGGAAACAGCAAGTCACTCTTGATCATCTCAATGATAGTAATATTGTTACAAGGGCCGAAATAATATGGACTCTGTACTCCGTGCAAAATGGATTTTCGGTACGATCTAATGACGGTTTGAGTGATGCTTTAGTTGCTATGTTTACAGATAGCAAAATCGCGAAAGACTTTCGTATGGGAAGATCGAAAGCAATGTACGTTATAAATCACGGACTCACACCACATTTTAAAAGGTGTTTACTAGATGACATCAACGTATCTGATATCAATGTATACAGCTTCGACAAAAGTTTGAATGATGTCACCCAGACTTCGGAAATGGATCTTATTATGAGGTACTGGGATGTTAACCGTAGCCAAGTAAAATCTAGATATCTTGGATTGAGTTTTCTTGGACATGCTACCCATACTGACCTTTTGAGGCATTTTAACAAGGTGACTGAGGAACTGTCGTTTTCTAAACTGTACCAAATTTCAATGGATGGGCCAAAATGTCAATTTGAAGTTTTATAAAGAATTTGTTACGTTTAAAGAAAGTGAAGCTATCCATTCTCTTATCGACATAGGATACTGCAGTTTGCATGTGCTTCATGGCAGTATGAAAACTGGTGAAACTGCTACTGGATGGGGATTAAAGAAGATAATGAAGGCTCCGTACTACCTTTTACACAACAGTCCTGCTCGAAGAGAAGACTACGCTTCTGCCACTGGATCCTGATTGTATCCTTTCAGCTTCTCTGCTACTCTGTATAGATTTACATTTCTTTCATTTTGGAATAATGAACACATAAAGACTGGTACATTTGCCTGTGATATATTGCTTACTTCTGCTTACTGATATTCCGGGCATATGGATTACCACCCTCTACCATAAAAGGCTATCAAGGTCTACATAACAACCAGTCCCATGAGTCTTAGCGATCATGATCTTGTTGGTTGTATTAGGAAACTAAACAGTCAGAAAACGAAAGCTAGAACAATCAGATGCAGAAATTATTCTCATTACAATCCAAATGACATGAGGAGGGAATTAAATGATGAATTACTAAACCCGTTGTATTCCATAACTGATGTTAACCAATGTTGGACATTTTTTCGAAGCAAATTATTTGAGTGTTTCAACAAACACGCCCCAATGATTACAAAACGTGTGAAGGGGACTTTTTGTCCTTGGTTAACGAAAGAAATTAAGCAAACAATGAATCGTAGAGATAAAATCTTGAGAAAATACCGTCGAACCAAAAACGAAGTGGACTGGGTCCAATACAAACAGCTGAGAAACGCCTGTACATACGAAATAAAAAAAGCTAGAAGTCAATATCATCAGTCCCTCATTCTAGAAAACAGGAAAAATCCGAGAAAGTTTTGGCAAACAATAAAATCTATATTTCCGGGAAATAAAATTACAAACAATGTACCGACGGAAAGTAACTTTTTGAAAGGAAACAACTTTTGCACATTCTTTTCAACAGGTGCAAAAACTTTGAAACAGAAAAGTTTCCAGTTGAAAACGTTTATTTGGCAACCGACATCGAAAATCGAAAAACAAACTGATACAACATTACAGTTTATGTATGTTTCAGCAGTGTTTGTTGAGAAGCAATTGAAAAAGTTAAAACGTCATAAATCCACAGGGATCGATGGCTTACCATGTGGTATGTTGAAGGATGTTGCACATGAACTAGCGAAACCTCTTGCATATCTAATCAACTTATCTTTACGTTCTGGAAAAGTTCCAGCTGACTGGAAAGTTGCACAAGTGATTCCATTGCATAAAGGTGGTGATTCATCTGATTACAACAACTTTAGGCCGATTTCTATCCTACCAGTTCTGTAAAAAATAACGGAAAAAGCAGTTCACAATCAGCTAATGACCTATCTCGAATCAAATCATTTACAGTCAGAGAACCAATATGGGTACCGTTCGAAGCGATCTACTGAAATGGCGACAACTCTGCTCACTGACGAAATCAGAAAGTCGGCTGATAAGGGTCATCTTCCTTACAGTGTCATTGCGCACGTTAAAATGTCGGATGCAGATCTAATGATTAATTTTTCTATATATGTAACAAGGTAAAATTTTAATTTTTTTTTAACATGAACACACTTTTATATAGTTTTTTAAAGGACACATAGTAATAGCAGAATTTATTTTCTGAAATGTATATATCCTTTTAAAACATTCATAATAATAATAATAATGATAAGGTCTATGCAAAGCAAATTCCCCTTGAATTGTTTTATCTTGCTTGATTATTTACAGCAGACGAAAGGAGATTTTGTTCTACTTTCAATTTTCTTTTTTAGTTAGGTTGAAAACAAGAAGGTTGCTCTACGCTTGATTGAAATAACAGATAATCTGAAGCAAGTCATGAAGTTTTGGGAATCTCTGCCGAAATCAAAGCAGCCAAAATGTCAAAGCTTCACAGTACTTAAAAGAAGCATTATCTGACCCATTTTTGAAAGCCAAATTGCACTTTTTTTTCATACGTTGCTAATCTTATTGAGCCTTTTCTTGAAAAGTTCCGGGCTGATAAACCGATGGTCCTATTTATGTATCATGAACTTAAAAGTATAATTCAGAACCTGTTGGAGCTTGTCGTGAAGCCTTCTGTTTTAGCTGCTGCGAAAAATCTACCACAGAAATGGAGTGAAATTGATCTCGAGAAGGAAGAAAACTTAATCCCAGTTAAAAATCTTCAGCTTGGTTTGGCAGTAGAGGTGTTATTTGATAGCAGAAAGAAAGATGATGTTAATTCAAAGCAAATGAAAGAATTCTTAGTCAGTGCACGTACCTTTCTAGTGTCCATGTTGGGGAAACTGTTTGAGCGAAGTCCTATCTGTTCTACGTTTTTGAAAGCTGCAAGTGTTCTAGATCCTAATGTTCTTTTCAACAATAAAAAGGTTTCCTTGTTAAAAAGTTTAGAATAATGCTGAAATCAATCATGCCTGCGCACAAAGCTGAACAAGCATTGAAAGATTTCAAAGCATTCGTTGATCTAATGAAATCGTCACCTCATACATTGTCGGAAAAAAGTGATTGATTAGATGATTATTATTTCAGTCACCAAGCATGGTGAATTATCCTTTGTTGTCAGACTTGTCCAAACTCTAAGTCATGGACAAGCTGCTGTTGAGCGTGGGTTTAACCTAAAGAAAAGCTTATTAAAAACTCAGACAATTGAAATAACCCAGCCGATGATAAAAGTGTTCAGATAAGCTCGCCAGAGATATGCAACCCATTTAGAGGATGGGAAGGAAAGGCGTGAAAAGTCGGACAATGAAAGAAAGTCAAGACTGATTTTAGATGACATTGAGAAATTAAAGAGCAGACAAGTCAGTCTTTACAAATCGATCACACTGTTAGAATTAGAATCAACAGACTGCATGGTGAAAGGAGAAGAGAAAATGGACATTACTGTGTTTGTTAAGGCAAACACTCTTAAAAGAAAGGCCAGAGAGTTAAAGGAACAGTCAGAATCTCTAGACAGTGAGATCTCTGAGCTGGAGATTAAAAGGAAGAAACTTGTTTAAGGATGCTGTGGTTTCGTTTTGTTCTGTTTTGTTAAAATTTCTTTATAGCTATGTTCTTATCTGTCATTTTTAAAACAAGTAATTTTTTCACTATTTCTATCGTCCAGAATTTGTAGCTGGAAAAAGGGTAATTTTTGCATAGAACGGCTAGAAAAAGGTACCAAAATCAACTCTTATCGGCTGGAATTTATGTAGGTTTTTCCCAAAAAAGGCTGGAATGTTTACATCCGAAGCCTGTGGATACCCTGAAGATGATCAATGTTGTTTACAAACATGATGATGTGAATTGGTTTTGAAAGGTATCCTCTTAAGTTTGAAGTTAAACCGAAGTTAAAATAGTATATATCTATTTAGTTAGTATGCTGAATAAATAAAGAATGCAGGGTTGTTTACTGTTTTGTTTTGAATTAGCCAGCAGAGCCAGTGACTGGATTATAACTTATGCCCAACTTCTCTTACATCAACAATTTCCTTTAATTGAAGGTTTTGAAGACACAGAATGAACTGTTTCTGGTTAAACATTGTTAAATTATTTTCATATTTATGTTCTAATTTCTTTTGTCAGTGTCTTACACTCAATAATTTTGTTTCATATTCAAGGTATTCACAACAAGTTAACAAAAAGGAAAGGGGCATTTATACAGATACTGTTTGGATCCACTCATTGGACAGTTGTAGCTGCAGATGAAAGTGATGACATTGGGTTTTATGATTCTGCTGATGCCAAAATGAGAAAAGTCTTTATGAGACAAACATGCTTTTTACGAAGAAGTGCTTCCGCACACATAAGAGATTCTTCACAATTCTGTGCAAGAACAGACTAATAGAATTGGCTGTGTGGTGTTTGAAATTGCAACCAATCTTGCGTATGGTCTAAGACCTGATCAGAAACGATATATAAAGGAAAAGGGACCACATCTGTTTCAATGTTTAAAAAAAGGAAAAATTGCAATATTTCCAGAAACAACAAAGAGTGTGAAGAAATCAAGTCATCCAGTCACCTTCCTATATTGTTCCTGTAGGGATACATTTTTTGATAATGACACTGTCACAGAAAAAGGCAAATTCATGATCCAATGCACTATTATAGTGCATCATTTTTATACTTGTCTTGTCTTGTTATAGTTATATTCTAGCATTTCTTACTATTTGTATATGAGGTGCTTCTTTCCATCGTAAGCTCAATCTTATAGCAATTTGTATGTTTTGTCCATAAAAACTACTTACCTATGCATGCCAGCCAGTCAGCTGGAACTGGGTTTTGTTTTTCCCTATGTCTGTCTACATGTATATAAAATACGGAATGAATTATGCAGAACACTTTTTGTATGAATCTGCCGAAAATCTCTGAGGAAATAGCCAGCACCGGTGATTACACGCACCCACTCTGCAAATCTTATACATTGATTACTTTACTTTAATCTCACTAATTTTCGCGGATGCAGAAAACTTCAGGGATGCCTCAAAACTAAAAAAAAAATAAAATCAAAAATTGAATTTAACAGTAAAATACTTCAAAAAATTATGAAAAATGACTACTCTTAGTTTGTTTAACTGTGTATTATTTCAAATTAGCTATAATTAAAAATTGTATTTATTCTTTTAAAAAAAACGTTTTTTTAGGTGCAAATCACCTCTATATATTCATGAAAAGTACACGTCAATGGGCTTACATACCCAATTAAAAAAGGTAAAACTTAACTTTTTGCTTCTGCATTAAAATGAGACAACAGTGATTTTGAATAAGGATTCGTCACATAAGATCACACAACAATCTATTACACAGTATTGTTGGCGTGACGTCAGTTTTTTTATGACCACTGGGAAATCATTGCATTGCATCCCCAATCGAACGCGACGTTTTCGGGGAAATATCTCAAGAACCAATAGGGATAACTTTTGTTTTTAGGGTCTGCGATACGGATGACGGGGTGACGCAATATTTGGGCCTAAATTTTATTTGGTACTGCGGCTATGACGTCATCAAAATCTTTGAACTGCAATATCTCTGCAACGGTTGATCGTAGCGAAACCATCCCATACATTTTTTTGATCAGTTTTTTGAGCTCTACAACATGGGAAAGCTTATCATTGCCAGTTCTTCATTTTATTTTTCGTGAACTGGACGCATGCTGAACATGGGTGGCGAGCGACGCCGCCCTGGCGGCTAGTTTTCTAATATTGGTCAAACATCTTTTAAGCCCCCTAGGACACTAAATATGGGAAAGAAATAAGGTAGATAATACTTTGTAATTCTAAAAGTTATAATTTCACATGAAATATTTGAAATTTTACACAAAAATTTAAGCGTAAGCCATTGAAAAGTCTTTTTTTGTGTGATAAAACTCAAAGATAGGTGCAACACACAAACCAGCATCACATTTTTTGCACTGATATCTAGTATCAGTTCTAATTTTATTCTTTGTACATACAGTCCATCTTCTGGAAGGACGTTGTGACTTCTCAGTTGGTGGTACAATGCATGGAAAATGACGTTTCCATTCAATGTCATAAGATGTTAGCATCTGATCACTTCGATCCACGCCTCCCATGCTTTTATTGTAAATATCAACAACTAAAGGAATTTCTTTTTGTTTTCCAGCTCTAGTTACTCCAACAACTCCATCTTCAATACAAGTAGACATCATATGAACATCTTTTTTATCTCGCCATTGAGTACACATTATCCCAGTGTGTGTTTCGTAACGTACAGCCCGTTCACCAATTTTCAGCTTGCAATCTTTGCCTGTGATATCTTTAGGTAGATGCTTGCGATCTTTCCGTAAGGTACCAATACAATCTGTTTTATCTATATATACTGATTCGCGTTGTGTGCAACACATTTAACTTAGAGAGTGTTTTGTTTTTGTTTTTTTAATGGTCAAAATCTTCTAAATCGTGGTCATATAGCGGCAGTTCGACCACGCAAGACACATTCACGATTAGTATAATAGCACGTGGCATTTGACGTCAGATGTTTTATGATCACGGGAAATCATTGCATTGCATCCCCAATCGAACGCGACGTTTTTAGGGAAACATCTCGAGAACCAATAGGGATAACTGACGTTTTTTAGGGTCCGCGAAACGGGTGATGGAGTGACGCAAAATTTGGGCCTAAATTTTATTTGGTACTGCGGCTATGACGACATCAAAATCTTTGATCAACGATATCTCTACAACGGTTAGTCGTAGCGAAACGACCCCATACAATTTTTTGATCAGTTTTTCCAGCTCTACAACATGGGTACATTTTCCATTCACAATTCCGTGATTAAAATTTTCGTCACGGGGTACATACACGGGAACGTGGGATTTCTGCACATCCTTTTCGAAATTAAAGCCGTAAAAATGTTTTACGCGATTACTATCGCGCTATACTAATCCGCGTGCGTGTGTAACACATTTAACTTAGAGAGTGATGGTTTTTTTCAAAATTTACGGTCAAAATCTTCTTAATCGTGGTCATATAGCGGTAGTAAGTCCATTTGCCAATGGGCTTATATGCCCAAATAAAACCGTTTCCTACTGCATCAAAATGAGGGAACGGTGGTTTTACAAAAGGATCTTTTATATGGGGAAGCCCCGGCGCTGATCGTTTTTATTGGCTAATAAAGGAAAACTCTTGAAATGCGCTATTTTGATTGGCTGAAAAATTCATAGCAACAGAGTCCGTTGATAAGGTTCCTCATTTCTGCTGCTCTTTTGAAGAAGAAACGGGAAAGTTTTATATATATTTAAAATTTTTATTGTTATACTTTTACTGTTATTGTATTGTATTGTAGATCATGTGTGAGTATCAAGTATTACTATTCAGACGTGCAGTGCAAAGTGCAAAGTGCAGTGAAAGTTGTTTAAAAATGGCTGCAGAAAAGATGATGTTTATTTTGTCACATTCACGACGATCTTTTGATGGGAAGTTTGGTGGGTTTATTTACGTAATTTAGGTATATAAAAGACACAAGTATCCCGGGTAAAAACTTTTTACCGAACTTAACTTCGAAAACATTAGGTCAAATCCACTATTCCCGTGTACGTACCCCGTGACGAAAAAATAAATCATAGAATCACAACTCCAAAGTGTACCCATGTTGTAGAGCTCGAAAAACTGATCAAAAAAGTGTATGTGCTTTTGGAATGATCGTGAAAAAAGTGTCTCTCGCCTCTACGTGGTTTTACGCGCACATAAGAGGACGATGACCGTAAAAATTAAACAAATATGTCACTCTCTAAAATAAAAGTGGGATGCACAAAGCGAATTAGTATATATAGATTATTAACGGGAGATTTACATAAAAAACGATATAATAACAGTGCTGGGAAACTTAGAAGCCAGTGTTTTTGTCTTTGAGTGTTGTAAAAATGGCAGACAAATTTCAGTAACAAAGAAATAGAGAGTAGGAGCAAGGACATTTTATGTGTTTGCAGTAGAAAAGTGTGCTGGAAAGTAAATAAAGTGTTATAAAAAGTGATATTGATAATTGTTTACAGGTATGAATATAGAAAGTAAACAGTTTAGAAGTGTTTGAAAATGGCTGCAGAAGATGATCAATGTGTTGTTGTTTACAAACATGATGATGATGTGAATTGGTTTTGAAAGGTATCCTCTTATGTTTGAAGTTAAACCAAAGTTGAAATGTCATATATCTATTTAGTTATAACACAGTTAGTATGCTGAATAAATAAAGAATGCAGGGTTGTTTAGTTGTGCTTTGAATTAGCCAGCAGAGGAGATTTTACCCTGTTTTTAAAAATGGTTCCACAGAATGTTTTCAGTTGTTAAAAATTCTTTAGCTATACAAATTTCTGTCTTTATGTTTGTGTTTTTAATTATTATTTTTAAGGTAAATTTGTTCTCGAACATTTTTTAAGTTGGAATTTTTTCTTTCAATATCTACATAATAATACGATTAGGTTTTCTGTAATATCAATATGCATTCGAAATCTTTTTTTCTTTTAGAAAAGCAAAATAAAAAATACATTAACAATAGATAAATGAAACTCATGGTTTGATATCATGATGTCGATGGTTGGTCAATAACAGATTATCCATTTAAAAAATTCTGAAAAAAAGACACACCGTTAGAAGGAATAGATTTGTTTTCAATTCGCATATTTGTAATGTTATTCAATGTTTGCTTTTGTATGGCTGGGTATATAGTTCTGTGTTATGTATTGCTGTGTCAGATGTTTTATGATCACAAGGAATCATTGCATTGCAATGATTCTGTAACGGTTGGTCGTAGCGAAACGATCCCATAAACTTTTTTGATCAGTTTTTCGAGCTCTACAACATAGATACACTTTTGGACTGTGATTCTATGATCTGTTTTTTCGTCACGGGGTATGTACATGGGAATGGTGGATTTGACCTACTGTTTTCGAAGATAAGTTTGGTAAAAATTTTTACCCGGGTTTATAGTGTTGTAATAACACTTGAACAATCTCAACAGAGGTATACCAGTTATCGATAAACAAACGATAGCCACTATCAAGTAGACCGTCCATCAACGATAGTACAACTTTTTGCTTGCGACATAATTATATTGACCGAGGGTCTGATCTAACTTTTCTGTTAACTCTTTGCCAATGTACAAGAAGCTTTTCCATATATAGCCAGTGGAAGCTTCACATAAAACAAAAGATTTCAAACCAAAGCAACTTCGTTTATTAGGAATATATTGCTTCCACGATAACCGCCCTTTCCATAAAAGTAACGATTCGTCAATACTTATATTTCTCTCTGGAGTGTATAATGATGAAAACTTTTTGGAGAGATTATCATGTAATGGCAAAATTTTGGATGTTTTGTCATAGTTTTCTCATAATGTTGTATTGTCAACAAAGTGCAGGAATTTTTCAATCATCAGAAATCGGTTGTACGACAAAACTTTCCTGATCATCGGTGTACTAAAGATAGCATTTTCCGTGTAGTAATGGGCAAATGTTGGTTTCCACACTACCCCATACAAAATAATTCTAAAAGATACTCTCAGCTCCTCCTTTAGGATTGGTTTGAAATTTTTCATTCTAAATCTTTCACTTATATTATCTTTATGTGCTTGTAAGTACTGTTCAGCATATAAGTTAGTCTGGGTAAGTATTTCTTCAACAAGTTCATCATCAAAGAATAATTCAAACAAGTATAAAGGATCATCATCTTGAACTATTTCACTAACCCCAGGGGAACCACAAAACGTTTGTTCCCTGGGGCAAAGTTCTCTGGGAGTTCATCAGTCCATATTACTTCATTATTTTGCTGCACTGGAACATCTTCAACACCAAAATCAACTTGAGGTGCTTCCTCAACAGTTGTCTTTGTTGTCTCTTCTGCACTCAAAACAATCTCTTCATCTGTTTCTGACTCGATATTGCATTCTAGTTCACTTCCAGAGTCAGAAAAGTCCGAATAGTTGTCTTCAGAATCACTTTCAAGCATAAATTTAGCTGCTTCTTCAACAGTATAAAAACGTTTTTTTGGAGGCTCTGCACTGCTTCCTTCTTCCATGTTTGTTGTGAAACATTTTTGTCCTGCGCAGACGCAAATAAATGAAAAACAGTCAAAAACACAGACCAAGGACCCAAGGAAGTGTTTTGACCCGATTTAGTGGGTCCAAGGCTCAAAACCAAGATCTGTAAAATGTAACCCTCAGGGACGGAAATATCCGTCAAACAAAAATTATGGCCTAATAGTAACGACGGATATATCTGTCAAACACAGTTAAGGGGTTAAGGAACATACTTCTTCTCTGAAAACTGAAAATGCTAACATAAACTTTAAAATACACAAGAAATTCTCATTCATCTCATGCATCTCTTGGATCTCATGAAATGCTCCCTGGCTCATTTCCATTTCATCTTCAGAATCGACATAATCTACGTTATACATTCGTGAATATCCTGACAAAATTTCATCTTCCGAGATAAGACACCACGATTGTGGCCACCTTCTAACATACCCCAGACGTTTCAGCAATGACAGTAATGCCTATGTTTCAGTTATCTCAATCATACCAAATGTTTCGCCTCTTTCCAACAGCACTTTGGCCACAGAAATCGCAATGCTTCTAAAACCCACTTGCATGGCCTTGTTGTATACCTTCGAGATAATATACCTATTACTTGTTTTAGTGGTCTTTAGTGATTTGCCATATATGTGCATGCGTCTTTCATTGCTCCATTCAACAAGCTATCTGTTTCTTTCTCGATCTCCATCATCCCAAGACAGTTCTGTTATAAACTCTATATCTGAGAGTATTGACAAGGCCCTATCAATTCACCACAGTGTCAACATATTTGTTTTTGGTGACTTCAATGTTCATCATGAAAAATGGCTCAAATTCTCAAGCAGAATCTCTCACTCAGGAATTCATACTCTTATTTTTGCCTCTCAATCTCTTCACCAAATCATTGACTTCCTTACTGGCTTTCCTGATCGTGGTGATCAATCTCCATCTCTACTTCATCCCTTGTCAACATCAAATCCTGACATCTGTAAAGCATCTAGTGAAGCTCCTAGTAGCAACTCTGACCATGGAGTAGTTTCTGTCTTAACATCTCTTAATTGCAAAGCTGCTTCTGAATCTCCATTTCATTTATGAACGTGGTGAATGGGATAACTTTTGTAACTTTCTTCACGATGTCCCCTGGTCTATTGTGTTTTCAAATGAAGAGGAAGTCACATATTGGCTTACATCCGGTATTGAAGCATTTATTCCCAAAAGAAAATTTTGTGTTAAACCTCACTCCTCTCCCTGGTTCTCACCTGCTTGTGTTGCAGCAATTGCACACAGAAATCTTTACTTTCATAAATATCAACGTGAGAAATCTTCTTATAATAAAGTTCTTTTCAACCAAGCACAAAATCACTGCAAACCTGTCATTAATGATGCAAAGTTTACATATCAGCAAGAAACTCAATTGTTTCTCTTCACAAAAAATTGGCTCACGAAATGTTTAGCGCATCATTAAAAGTGTCACCAACAATAAAAGGTCATCCAGTCATCCTATTTTCAATGGCCCAAATGTTTCCTCATCATCTAAGGATAAAGCTGAACTCTTCTCTAATATTTTCAGTAATAACTCTACTCATGCTGTTCCTGAATTTCCCTTGAGGACTAATCAAGTTTTTTTTAACTCACTCACCCCACTCAAGGCCGAAGCCACTACAAGGAGTGGGGCAACATAGTCTGGATGTTCATCACAGCATTTATCTCCTCGACTAGCCTTCATTTTCCCTGAAATATATCAGGAAATCGACCTGGTTGCAGTACCTCCGGGAGTCGTGACTTTTTCAACACCCGACCTAAGCAGGGTTTGAACCCTCAATATTGGGTTCCTATGCTCAATGCTTTAACCACTAAGCCACTACTGCATAAGTACTGGATAGCTGCAGTATCACACCAGTTAAAATATCTTCCATCATTTCAAATCTTGATCCTTGTAAGGCTACTGGCCCTGCTGGAATTCCTGTCATCCTGTTTCAAAAGTGCGCACCCGAATTATCTCCTGTACTTTCACATCTATATAACAATTGCATAGCTGAATCTTGCTTTCCTTTATCTCTGGTTATCATCAGTGATGCCAGCTGCAATCAGATAAACACCAAAGTTTTGTTTCCATTTCTTCCAGTTGACTCCTAGGCTTGTAGGATCACCATGAATATTGAATGTTTTTGGTGCAGAAATATCAATTACTTTTGCCATCTCGAAGAAGAGATAATCTGATCAGGAAGGTATGGTAAGAAGAAGAAGTAATAGCAAAAAAAATATAATCCTGATCTCAGTGCCAAAATGTTGTGTCAGAATGAACAAATTTACACGTGTTGGGAACGCCACACGTGTATAAAGTATATACAACAGTCTTGTTTGCGTGTATGATTATGTACAGGCTTAAGAATATGAACATAACACGACTAGAGAAGCTATAACCCTTCTAAGTATATACAATAAGTGTCGGTGATATGAGCCTGTAAGTCCACTGTCGTCAATAAATGAATACGGTCAGCATAAGACCAAAAAGTTAACAACACATCATTTAAACATGTTAGGATAAGAGCTTAACAAAGAAAACAAGATGCCCTTACGGGCAGAAAGATTTCTGCAAAATCTTTTGAAGCATGAAAAATGAAATATGTTATGAAATTTATAAAATTCGACAGAAAATGCTGAACGACCTAGGTGGGCTCGAACCACCGACCTTTCAGTTATCAGACATGTCCACTAGCCAACTGCGCCACGCAAGCACGTGTACTTTAATATTGTATTATAAAGCTTTTTCGACACTTCTGTTTACAAAACGTTGAGAATTTATTTTCAGTAAGAAACGATGATCACAGTCCAAGATAGTTATTAGTTTCTTCTACAAATTTTCTTTTTTTAACTGAAAATATGTTTTATGTCTTAAAATATATTTAATATTGATCAAAGAAACTTTTGTAAATATATCGCTGGCATGCCATGCACGGTGCTTTGGTTTCATGTATGTGCACGCACGAAATTTCAAAAAACCGCTAGGTTTGGACAGTAAGAAAAAAAAGAAGAAGAAAAAAAAAACGAAAGCCGGTTGTAATAGCTTTCTTGCTTTCGCAGAAATCTAATAAAGGGCATGGTCCGAAAGTAGCAAGCAAGTGCATATCAATGAATGACAGAACTCTTAAATCAGCCACTAAGGATCCATCACAAATATGAAAAAGAACTACATCAACACTTTTCCAATAATAATTAATCTAAAAAAAATATGAGAAGGTATAAAATCTATTTTTAGATCTCCCCCATCCTTTCTTTTACATTTTGTTTTCTAATGAGGGAAAGCAAAATAAGTTCTCAAGAAATAACGCAAAATCAAAACTAATGGACCTTACCCCCTTGCGATCTAAACTGATGTTAGGGGGATTGTATTTAATTATTTCTTTTTTATTCTAACAGGTAACACAAATAATAAATATTATACACAGTCAAATATCAGTCAGAGCTGACCGACAGATAAAAAATAAGTAAAAGTAAACTACAAAACCACATGCTGTGAAAAAGATGGTATAGAAATGACGCTACCATGCAGTGAGCCCGTGAGTGAGTGAGTTGACATAGGTTAGGGGGTTTGTACGAAGCAAGTACCCAGCCATATTTTTGGAATTGTGGGTAAAATTACCAATAGTGCTCCACACATGACCACGTGAAATTTAGTAAACATGTTGTTGTTGTTTGATTTGGTTTGGTATTGGAGGAAAAGTAAGTTACATTTCCATCTCAACTCTTAAGCCACAAAAAAACTGTCCTTGTTGGTGGTTCCAGGAATGCCTGTGTCTTGAATAAAAGGTATTTGTTGAATGACAGTGGTGTTATTTCATTTACAGCCTGAGATGAATGGATTCCTTTTCTTAAAAATCTAATTGAAAATAAACATGAATATCTAAAATTCAAAATCTACTGGTTAAAGAGTTTGGTGGTGAAGTCTATTTAACGACATATTCTGAAAGAAGAGTGGAAATAGTTGATGAAGAAGCTCCAAATATTGATGTTATGCATGAAAATTATGACTAACCAATATTGATTGGAGTATTTGATGCTGTTACTAAGATTTTGTACTCTTTGAAGTGCACACTGTGTGATCGTTCCACTGCAGCTTTGGCTTAAAAGGCATCCCCAAATCCTTTAAAATTGACCCTTAACAGGTTTGCTGCCGCTGCTTTTTCCGTAGTGGACCGTTCGGTGACGGTGGCAAAACATGGCTGAATCGAATTTTTTAGGGTGATCAAAATATTGCAAAGCTAATAATTTGTAGTAATAACCTTTGTCACAAGGACAGTTATAAAAGCAAGTTTTGAAAATAAAAATATACTACAATTATACTCGTATTTTGCCACTGCACGAGGAATTTCTTCTCGCAGCGCCACACTACAAGTATGTTTGATATTTGACAGAACAGAATCAAAATAATGTTTTCTCACTAAATAAGCCAATGAAATGCAAGTTTACTTCAAATGTTTCCTCTTTACTACGAGTATACTCCTAGATGGCAGAGAACATGTTAAAAACATTACGTCCCAACACGATAGCTTCACCACGCCATATTATTTTGATAATAATAAGTTACTGAATGAAAAAGTGTGATATTTACTAGACCCAACTCTGAAATTTACTTTGTATAATGAGAAAAGTAGTCATGTTTCATTGGTTTGAACGCAATTATCACACAGTTGTCAAATTATCCCAGAAATTCAGCTGTTCAAAAACTTCCTTTATTTCATCAATGAATCTATCGATAAAGGTATAATATGTTTGTATCATGAAGGAATCCCACGATAAATTCTCTGTACTTCATACTCCAGCTGTTACAGGTAAGGTTGCTATTTCGTCTTTAGCCGATTTACGTACTCCTGAAACAAAGCTTGTTTCAACCATTTCTGTGATTGTTTAGCAGCAATCAATTGTAATAAGGTAATTTGACGTATGTTGTAATATTACTAAGGCAAATAGTTCCCCCACTTCTTTGTAAACCTAGGCCGAGAGGAGCTGTCCATTCAAATACTTCTAACAACATGAGGATGGTAGCCAGGATGGTTAGTTTGTGTAACTGCCTAAGTAGATCATAGCTTCAGGTTCCTTTCTTTCACTGTAGCAGACAACCAGTGATGACACAAATTGTTGGTAACCCTTAATCACTGACTTGCGAGCCCTTTAACCCTTTGGCGGTCTTTTCGATTTTGGACTTTCTCAGAAATTTTGTACACATAGTAATTTAAAGTAATATAAATCTTGACATGGAAAAGATAACCCTATAAAACTATATATATTCTGAAAGCTAATAAAAATATCTATCAAATGACATAAATGAAATTTTTTTGTTGTTGCCATGGAAACTAATGTTAGCCATTAAATAATGTAAAATGGTAGCCAGAATTGTGATTTTTTAGGAAAATTTCAGATATTCTAAGAAATATTGTAACAATTTACTCCATATAGCCCATCAAAACATACTTTTTTGTTATCTACAATATGTTGAAGACAAATACAAAAAAAAAGAGATGAAAAATCTTTTGTCGTTGTCAAGTAACTCTCAAAAACGTAAAATAAAAAAATTGACCAGTTTTCGCATGATTTTTGGTTTGAGAGGGGTATCCGCTTTGTTATTTGGCAATAACTGGTAAAACTTTGTAATCACTTTATGTTTCTGAAATGCAATTACCAGAACTACTAAAAATAGGTTTTTTTATACATTTTGTTGCCATGGCAACCGATTTTCCTAGAAAAAATAAGAAAATATTGTAAAAAATATCCCGTAACATTGTGAAAATTCTGACTGGAACATAAATTCTTTAGAAATTTTTACCAAAAAAACCCTATCATAACCACCTAAACACATAAAATATATAATATATCAACAAGAAAATAAACCAATCTTAGTTATCAACGTTTCTACTGTCATTTTTTTTTGAGATTTACAGTAGTGTGAAATTTCTTGAAGCATTTCTTGCATACATGAACATTACATTTTTCGCAGAAATTACGTGTTTTAGTGTCACGTCTTTTTCCAGTTTTTTGGTTGATTTGATAAGCACATACAGTACATTTTTTTCGTCTTTCAGTCTCAGAGCTGTAATGTTTCCCTTTCAGCCTTGTGCTTGAAACAGTTTTGCGCTTGACCGGTCTGTTCTCTGGGATTGTAGCGTTGCTGTTTGCTTCTTCTTGATCTCTCTTGTTGATCAGTGGTTGGATTAGCTCATAAATTAGGGCTTCTCTAAATTTTTGATGAGATCTCCTTGACTCTTTGAACTTGGGATGTTTAGCATTATAAATACAGAAAGCATTCACGACACACAATTCTAAAAGACGGAAGAAAACCTTTTTCCACCATTCATCGCAAAAAAACTTTGTGATAAAATTGATGGCAACATTCCAAGTTTGAACAATTTATCACGGTGTGGATCACCAGGGGGTAAGTCAGCCTCGTTATTACTCAAGTGAAGATATCTAAGAATTTGTTTGAATCGCCGGATGGTAAGAATAGAACCAAACCAATGCATTTCGAAAATTGAATTGCGACGCCAGTATTGCTCAAGTTCTGGTAATTTTATCAACCCCATTGCTAGAATGATAGCAAAGAATGCCAAGAGCTCCTCTACTGTCAAATCATGCCATGGCAATGGTGATGGTTTTGCAGCATTCTGCTGGGCACGATACCGATTTGTTTCCGTCACAATTTGATTGAGTACCTCCGCGGTCAAAAATAACCGTAAACACTCCAATGGTGAGTCAGCTTGATATGCTGGTCTTTTCAGACCCACATACTCAACAAAATGGGTATTGGCATTTGGATGCAGGAATGTTTCATCTACATTCTTCCAAAGTCTGTTAGCTTCATCATTCTTGTTTGGTTTCGTTGTTTCAGCGGTTACATTTTTTTTTCTTGTTATTTTTTTTATCGTCGTTTTTGTTACATTTTTGACTTTCGATTTGCCATTTTTAGTTGGTTTGGATGATGTCCTTGTTTTGCTTCCAAGTTTTGCAGGGCTTTGTTTTGAAGCACAAGGGCTTGTATAGTGCTTCACATTCATCATCAATATCAACCTAGGTAAAATGTAAGAGAATGGTTTCATTTCCAGAATTCTGCAATAAAAATTTGAAACATTATTTACACAAGGAGCAGAAACTGACTGATGCATTATTAGAACAAATTGAGAAGAATTGTTTAATTACTAATGTAGTTGGGTTATATACACAAGACAAATATGTACTTACATTGCCAATCAATAAGCTATCTCTATTACATGGGTCCGGAAGACAGTGTTGACCGAAGGTTGGCAGTGAACTTAGGTCTATTTCATTGCCCTCTTCATCTATAACATCTCCCAAACAGCTATCATCACTGCTAAAATCATCTGAGAGAGATTCAAGATCAGATTGATCCTCATCTGAGTTGAGAATAGCTTCTAAAACTTGCTCTGTAGTCAACCTAACTGCTTGGTTGGAAGCCATCTTTGAATTTGTTTATTTTCAAAATTTTCAATTTTCTAAAGTCTTGAAATAGCACAACAACAAAATTTAACCAATCAAAAACGGCTTTAATCGATTGTCTGATACTTTGAAACTGTACATACGAAATTTCAGCCGGAAAGCCCGCGATTTCAGTTCAAAATCGTCCGGAATAGCAGGGGGGGTCAATTTGACCCCCCTAGACCGCCAAAGGGTTAATGTGCTGTCTAGCGGGGAAACGCTTGGTGTAATTGGGGTAACAACATTTTTTTCATACATTTCAGCAGACTTTTCTAGTAAATTCATGGCTAATGGGCGGTATTTAGAAATTTAAGCTCATATTAAAAAACTCATTAAAAAGATACTTGAAACATAAAGCCAACCCAACTTAAATGAGGAACAGCATGCATGAGGTATCGCTTGAGCCCACCTCTTTCTCCCGAATTCACGTTGATTGTATCCATACAAGCAGGGACAGCTTTTTTCAAATCATCTGATATATCTTCAAAAAACTTTTCTAATGAACACATTATGTTGGAAGCAGAAAGAGACGTACCAACTTTACTCACAGGATAAATACCAACGTAATGTTCTGCAATCCAATTATTATGCTCAAACGTTACACAAACAGCCATTTGTTCTACCCATGTTATGTCCTGCGATTCGTTGTTATAGAACGTAAAATAACCTTCCCTAAGAGATGCCAAAAATGGAAGCTTGATATACTCGTCAATAACATCAATAAATTTCCCAATATATTAGATGTATATAAGGCATTTTGGGGACCAGAAATCAAATGGCTTTTAATCTCATTTCCCCCACAATCTGCAATTAGCTGCACAATGTCTTTAAAATTGTGTGTATGCCCAATTTTTCAGAATCATAAAATGCGTTACTCTAAAAAATGTATTAATTACAAAACGATTTTGACTAATCTTAGTAGTTGCATTGGCTAGGCTAGCGTCTACTAGTAGTTTATGGACACTAGCAGTTTATGGACATGAGTAGGTCTTCGTCAAATGAAAAACACGCCTCATTTTTTTCAGGTACAGCATTGCTGGAAGACGCATTAGCTTTTTCAAAATTGGTTGGTTGACTGATATCGATATTTACAGTATTTACATTTTCTTCCATAATTACAAAATTGATATTACTACTATTTACATTTTCTTCTATATTTAGACCATGTTAGCATTTCCAAAGATTGTTGTGTAAAATCCTGCCGTCATACAAAATATTTGAAAATTCACTCAACTTCAACAGTTATTATTTTTCTTTTGGATCGCGCTAGCCGATAGTGTTTTTTTTTTTATTGTCTTCTTTGATTTTTTGGCTTTCCGGTGAGATCTAATTTGCCCAGTCTGGTATTCTGTGAAAAACTTAAATTACTGGTGAGAAATGATCTGATTTGCCAGTTTTCCCGCCAGCGGACACAGAAATATTCTACCAAGAATCACTTTGATGTTCAGCGCCGTAGATTATCTTGCTGAATCGATGTCAAACTTTGTAGATTATGTAAGAAAGGGCTGGGAAACCCAAAAATCGCCCAGAAAAGTTGTTTTGAGTAGCCCTTTTATGACATTCAATTAATTTTCTACTATATCAGTTTCTACTTTTTCGCTCGAAAAAATTTTTTCTTTTCTGGTACAAAATTGGACACTTAAATCCTTCATCTTTCCAACTGTGTAATTATTTTCCTATAAATATCACTCAATTCGGTGAGGAAAAGCACCTCAAAGTTGGATATTTCATCCCTGATTGCAATGTTTTCCTTTTTCGAAAAAAATATGAAAGATTGAAATTTCTAAATGGCAGATTTCGGTATAAATAAACATTTGACAGGAGTAAAATAAGGTATATATGCATCACCTCAGTTTTAATTGATTTATTATTATTTATTATTTAAGTTTCTAGGTGTCTTACCATTAATTTTGCTTGGCCGTTTTACTTATCAGCATCTGTTGGAGCGTGTATCCTCGCCAGTAAAACTAGATTATAAATTCAATAAAGAAAAATTGTTGAATTACTAGCGGCCAAGGCGACGTCGCTCGCCGCCGATATCCACCTGCTCTGTACCACTCTATCAATAAACGTCAAATATCCTTATAAGCGGCTTGTACAACTTGTGCTCAACCAGAACCAGAGTCGAAGTCACAACCTCTGGTAAAACCAATCTTTCATCAGTGTAACAATACACTCAAAACGTAGAGAGAGAAAACTTCATTTTTTTATTAGCTTTTGTTTCAAAAAAGTTACGCGCTCTAACATGGGTGCTATCAAACAGGGGGAAAATGGTTTCTCTTCTTAAAAAGTTCACAAGGAGGAGAGAAAAAAGGCACGTGTTAAATGAATAAATAGAATAAAAAAACGTTCGTTCAGAACGCTTAACAATTAAAAGAAGAAATTAATTTATTAAAAGAAAAGCAAAAAAAAAAACATTTTGTTTTGATATGATACTTTTTTTTACCTATCGGTTTTTAAACATTTTGATTGCTCAAAAAAAAGTTCACCCGTCTCAGACAGTCAGGCAAGAGTTAGTGGCACACCAAACATATGCTACCACGTTCTGCCACTGCTGCTTTTTGTCCAAAATGTTTAATCAGTTAGTTTCTTTGTATTTAGTTAATGTACTGTTTTCAAAGCCAAGTCAACGTGGAATATAAATCTTACAATAATGATAAAAACAAAACGTTATTCCTATTAGTTCATCAGCCAAAAAACGTCACGTTCGATTGGGGTTGCAATGTATTTGCTTTGAACTCACGTCGCACACAAAAAAATAAATAATTTCGTTCACAACTCAATCTAACATTTTGCGTGACTTACAAACAAACACACAAACAAACAGACGGAGAATCGGCTATTAATATATAGAAATAAATAAGTGAAGACTATGGAAAATCAACGGCAGAACAAAGATGAATCATTCACAAAGCTTTTTACTTTGCCTCTAAATAACAGTTTCTTTGATGATAGTAAGTTATTTTTATTATTATGATTTATAATAAATATACATGTTAATAAATTTTATTAATCAATAAAAATATTTGCCACATTTTAATTTTATTATTAAAATATGTTTTAATTAATTTTTGCATAAACTTTTCCCTTTCGCCATCATCAGTGTCATTGTATAAAATAAATTAAAGCATGTTTTAATGATAAGAATTAAATATCTTACTGAAATTATAAGTTAATTGTCTGCGTATGCCCAGATGGACCTATTAACAATGATGATTCGTGTCAGTTTAGCTTCATATTTATTGGTGATTTTACTGCAAATACTGATCAAAACTACTAAAATTGTTGACATTTTACCTCAAAGTTCGATTACGACTGGGGCAGGAGTTAATTGGACCCTTGTCGTGGTTGATTTTCGAGCGTAAATAACAAATATCCGTTTTATATTCAAGATGGCGTGCAGAAATGTTTTTGTCATATGGATTTTTATTATACTACTTTTGACTGGCAATGCTGAAAGTTGTAATGCAACTCCTATTAGAAGAAACAAGTTTTCTCTTGGACACTTAAATATTCGTGGTTTATATGGAAAGATTGAGTTGTTTACCGATTATATAAGGAGGCAGGACATCGAAAAACCAGACATGGAATTGATTTGCTTGGAGATTCATTCAAAACACACAAAACCGTATTTTCTTTGTGTTTTATATCGCCCACCAAAGAGCTCCAAGCACACAAACAGAAACTTTATGGAAACGTTTGAAACTATGCTATCAAAATTGTCAACCGAAAACAAAGAAATAATTGTTATTGGAGTCGTAAATTGCAATTACCTTGACAACGAAAGTGACAAACCGTTTAAAGATCTTGTATCACTTTATGGCTTTATACAAACGATCAAAAGCCCCACGCGCATAACACCGCAATCAGAAACGCTAATTGATGTTATTTTGTCCAAAAAACCAGAGTCATTAATGGATGTTACAGTGATACCATCCACGCTGAGTGACCAAACATAGTTTGTTGTACTAGAAAACCAATAACAGAAAGGAATCTTTTGAAACTATAACTTGCAGAGATTTCTCAAAGTACAAGTCTGAAGACTTACGCAACGAATTAACAGACGACTGTTTTTATTCAGTGCACTCAGAACATAATCCCCACAAAGCTTGGATATTATTAAAAAGTATCCTGTCAGAGAAATTCAACCACCATGCTCCTATGATAACAAAGCGAGTGAAGGGAAAAAAGTCTCCCTGGTTAAATCGTGAGATCAAGAAAGAGATGAACTCCCGTGACGCACTTCATCCTAAATTTTGTAAGTCTAAGTCTCTCTTGGATTTCGAAGCTTTCAAAAGGCAACACAACAAAGTCAACATTATGGTGAGGAAGGCGAAAAACAAACATACCCAAGAAATCCTGAAAGAGTCTGTAAATAACCCAAACAGGTTCTGGAACACCCTGAAAAAGATTTTCCCAACAAAGGAAAATATTTCCACCGCAAAGACATCAATCGCTAAACCACTCACTCACGTCATAAATGCCATTTTGAAAAAACGAATCGTTCCTGAAGACTTTAAGTATGGAATCATCACACCCATCTACAAATCTGGGCCAAAGCAAGAACTGGACAACTATCGGCCAGTTACTGTCTTGCCTATATGCTCTAAAGTGCTCGAAAAATGTGTACATAACCAAGTCTCGGATTTCCTAGAGGAGAAAAACTTACTTTCGAAAACCCAGTTTGGATTTAGCAAAAACAGAAACACCGAAAATGCAGCTACTATTTTTCTAGATCAGATTTGTGAGAATATGAACAATGGTAAAATGACAGGTGCCATCTTCATCGACTTAAGTAAGGCTTTTGACACATTGAGCCACGCCCAAATCATCGAGAACATGTCGAATTATGGTATAAATGGTAATGAAAGAGAACTGTTTGTGAACTATCTTTTTAACCGCAAACAATCTGTTCGAATCGGTGAGGAAGTCTCGCAAGCAGAAAATGTTATGTGTGGTGTCCCGCAAGGTTCCATTGTGGGCCCGTTACTATTTTTGTTAACATTTAACGATATCGAATCAAAGCTGAAACATTCAAAAATCATTACGTACGCAGATGATACAGTCATCTATCTTCCAGGAAAATCGGCGGAGGAAATCCAGAAACTACTACAAGAGGACTTTACCGCGGTAGCTGACTGGTTAGAGTCTATGGATATGGTAAGCAACATGAAAAAAGGAAAAACTGAAGTAATGCTCTTTAGTACCATGCAAAAACTCAAAGCCAACAATGTGCTTGATATTTGTTACCGATTTAAGCAACTCTCGACCACGGAAAGTTACAAGTACCTTGGAGTTAAGCTGGACCAAGCACTGTCCTTATGAGAACATACCAACAACGTTTATAACAAGGCTGCTGGTAGACTCTACTTGTTAAAACGTATACGTCCACAACTGACAACTGATGCAGCCCTAACGCTATACAAGACCATGCTACTTCCAATCTTCACCTACTGCTCCATACTTACCAGTTTATATATCGAAACATTCGAGAAGAAAGTCAGAAACTTCAAAAAGAGAGCTCACCGCATCATCTTCAAATGTCACGCCCCGAACAACAAGAAAATGGTATCGATTCCCAGCCTGCAAAAACGTCGCATTTGCACCCAAGTTTTTAATTGCATCAAAGGAAACGTCTGTGAAAATCTTAAGAACTATTTTGAAGCCATGTCAAACAATACATGAAATCCAAATAAACTGATTAGGCTACCTCGTATGACGCTGGAATCAGCAAAGCGGAGTTTTAGATTCACGGGTGCAAGTGAATATAATTAACTACCAATTAAAGTGCGAAATGCTGCAACGACAAAAGAATTTTTAAAGATATATAATGAAGTTTTTAACTTGTAGGAAGATATTATTTTTACCAGTTTTAACAATTTAATTTCATTCTACACATTAGGCTTTCACAATTTTTTCTTTTCCTTTACAACTATTTATTTCTCCATTCTCTTTTCTTCTCTCTCTAACTTTAATGTTAGTTATTAACACAGGACCCATAGGAGAACAGAAATTTTGTAAATATGTTTGTATGTATATATTGCTAATTTTTGAATGGTCATCCTGTATTTAAAGATTCGTAAATAATAATAATAATAATAATGAAAAACAGAAACCAATGGAAGTGGATTTTGATATCAACTTTAGTAAGTCTCCTTTTTTAAAATTTGTGTCGTTTCATTTTCTTTGTTTTTGTTTTTACACACAAAAAATTGACTGCACTTTATCGGTGATTTATCACACCAAAACATTAGAAGTGAGATGATAGCAGAAAGTTCAAGTAATGCAGATAGTGAAAGTGATCTATTAGTATCACTAGTAGACAGTTCTGGTGAAGTTGCGTTAAAGAGATTCTGCACAACAATTCAGCTCTAAACTTTGAGTATATTAGCTATAATGCTTTTGAAAAGTCATTTTTAGACACAGTTAATACAAATATAGAAAGTTCTGACAGCAAACTTTACATATGTACAACGTGCTTCTCTAAATGTAAGAAAAGTATAATCCCCTGTCAAGCGGTTGTAAATAACTTGGAAGTAAATGACATTCCTCCTGAATTAAAGTGCCTAAACAAATTGGAAGTGTTTTTAATTTGCAAGAGAATGTTGCTTAAAAGGATTTTAGTTATGCCCAGGGGTCAATCACCTAAAATTCACGGCTCTATCTGCAATGTGCCAATTGATGGTGTTGATATTGCAAAATCATTACCACGCCCTTTAAGTGAAAATGGAGTTGTCTTACTTAAACTCAAGCGTAGACTTTCTTTTAAAGGCCATGTCTTTTTTGAACCAGTCTCTAGTTCAAAACTAGTTTCTGCATTACTATACTTAAAACAAAATAATCCCTTCTATTATGATATTCATATTGATTGCAATAACACTGCAGATGTTTTTGAGGTTAATGAATCTGGATCTTTAAGCAATGCAAATGATAATCCAGAATCTGATGAAGAAAATGATGACCCTTTGAATAAATTTAAACAGCCATGTAATGAAACTGTTATTACAAATGATTTTGCTGCAGAAGATAGTGCAACAACTTATGAAATTGCTCCTGGTGAAGACGTTACACCAGTATCAATATTAGCTGATTCCAATTGTGAGGAGATGGCTTTTCCACAGTTTTTTAGCAATGGTAGAAATGGTTTGTCCATGGAAAGAGATATCAGTATATCACTTTCAAAGTATGTAAATCAACGACTTTTGAACTATAAACAAATATTTGCTTCTTCAAGTGATTACATATTCTTTGTACAGTTTCTAATTCAACAAACAGCTTTTCAAAATCAAATCAATTTTGCAATGAAAAAGTGCAGTGGTTCATACACAGCAAGCTCATTTAAAAATTATAACGATTCTATTGAAAACTTAGTGGCTAGTAATCTAGGATTTAGCTTCATGAAAACTGTACGTGGAACGCCAGCATATTGGAAGTGATTCCAATTAGAAGTTCTTGCAATGGTCAAACAGCTAGGTTGTCCAACATTTTTCTTAACATTATCATGTGCTGATTTAAGATGGAATGAGCTAGTTGAAATTATAGCTAAACTCAACAGTCTTGAAATTGATAAAAAACTTGATTCATTAAATTATTTTGAAAGGTGCAAGGTTTTGAATAGCAATCCTGTTTTGTTAGCTCGACATTTTCAATATCGCGTTGAAACTTTTTTTAGAGAAATAGTGTTAATAGATTTAGGACCACTGGGAAAAGTAACATATTATGCTATCAGGGTTGAATTTCAGATGCGTGGGTCACCTCACATCCATAGTTTTGTTTGGATAAAAAATCCACCAATTTTGTCACTGGAGTCACTTGATATATACATTGCATTTATTGATAAAATAGTCACTGCTGAAATACCAAATCAAGATAGGGATCCATTTCTTCACAACCTAGTCAAAACATATCAAATTCATTGTCACTCAAAATCTTGTAGGAAGTGTAAAAATCAAAATTGTCGTTATCATTTTGGGAGATTTTTTACTGATAAAACTATTGTTGCAATACCATTAGTTTGTGAAACAACTTTCGAAAAAACAGCTATACTATCAGAAAGAGAGAGGATACTGACATGTGTAAAAAACTATATTGATGTCTTTTTAGATCCTAACAAACAAACTTTTAAAGATGAAATCTCAATTAAAGATATTTTACAATATCTTCAAATACCTGATCATAGTTATTACTGGGCCTTGCAAATTTCGAGTGATGATGATTTTCAGATTCATCTTAAACGTATGCCGAATGCCTGTTTTGTTAACAATTACAACCCTACTATGTTAAAAGCTTGGCAAGCTAACATGGACTTGCAACCTGTCTACAATTATTACAAAGCCATAACTGCTACTTCAAATGCCCTACAACTCGCAGCAAAAGAAATAAAACAACAAAATTTACATGCAAGAGCGGCAATGAAAAAATTAGCCTATCGTTTTACGCAAACAAGACATGTTTCTGTCCAAGAAGCTGTGTATTTGTCACTTGAAAATCTTTGGCTTCGTAAATGTTGTCCTGGCATAATTTATGTTAATACTAATTTACCTGAAAATAGAATAAGATTACTTAAATCAAGGTAAGAATTAAGTGAACTACCAGATGAAAGCACTGATATTTTCAAGTCCAATAATGTTGATCGCTATATGGATAGACCTGATAAATCCTTTATGAAAGGAAAATATGATATTTTGGACTCTCTTTGTTTTGCTGAATTTGCTTCCTTGTATTACAAAATTTTTGGAAGCAAAAATGACTACCAACCAGAATTGATAGGAGATGACTCTGCAGAAATGACTGACAGTTCCTCTGCTTTGCCAAAATCTATTACTTGCATGAAAAGCAAAGAAAAACTTCAAAGGAGAAATTCCAAACTTGTGTTAAGGTACTATCAACCAAATAAAAATTTATACCCAGAGAAATATGCCTACCATTTACTTTTGCTTTTTTATCTTTTTCGCAAAGAAAGTGATCTGAAAGGTTCTAATGGAAGTTTTGTTGATAAGTTAGCTAACAGTTTTGTTCTTGAGACTGTGAATGAAAATAGAGCAAAATTTGAGAGAGGTGCTGATTTAATTGATGAAATTTATAATTTCATTCAAGAAAACCCTTCGTCCTTAGATTCTGTTGAAGGTACGGAAGAATTATGCAAACCCCTGAATATTTCTGATTCTGAGGAATGTCCTGTTAATTTACTGAATCAACAGCAATATTTTTGTCTCGCATGCCTGAAGTTTCTGATAATGAATTGTTTTCAAATATCAGATGTCTAAATGAAAAACAAAGAGGTTTGTTTGATAAATGTTTTTAGTGGGCACGTAAAAAGATAAAATATCGCAATGGCTTAGTAACTACTGAAATTGAACCTTTAAAATTATTTGTCAGTGGAGGTGCAGGTGTAGGGAAATCTTTTGTAGTTAAAACTATCTACAATGTTTGGAACAGAATGTTTAATTCGCATGTTGGAAATGTAGAAAAACCGAAGGTTCTTCTCATAGCTCCTACTGGCATAGCTGCTATCAATATTAATGGTACCACTATTAATAGTGGGCTAGCTATTCCCCCTAAAACAGGAAAGACACTTCCAAAGATGTCAGACCAGAAAAAATCTTGCCTTCAAAATTTGTATTCAGAGCTTGAAGCTGTCATTTGTGATGAAATCTCAATGGTATCAAATTGGAGACTTTACCATGTTCACAAACGATTGTGTGAAATTTTTGGTTGTTCCGAAGATAAATTGTTTGCAAATCGTACATTCCTATGTGTAGGAGATTTACTACAGCTACCACCTGTATCAGCTAAAATGGTGTATAGTTATATGAAAATGTCTTTTTTGATATGTTTCATCCTTGGCAGTCTTTCTTGCTTTGGGAATTGACAGAAGTTATGCGTCAGCAAGGTGATGATAAGTTTATTAAACTACTAAATAATCTTAGAGAGGATAAAGTTACAGTCCAGGATATACAGTTATTAAGATCTAGAGAAGTTAATTGGAGCCAAGTTCCCATGGATGGAGTTGTTTTGTTTGCAGAAAACCATCCAAAAGATGAGTTTAATTCAGTTAGGCTTGACTCCATTAACACTCCCCTAGTCACTGTTCAAGCTATTGATAAAATCCCAAGTAATACTCCAGTATCGCTGGTAGAAAAAGTTCGTTACAAATCAATAAGTGAAACAGGTGGTTTAGCATTCAGTCTCAAATTGAAGAAGGGTGCCAAAGTCATGTTAACTTCTAATGTTGATATAGGTGACCGTTTGATCAATGGCCAGTTAGGTACAGTTTTTGATTTTTTTTATAAAAATTGTACCTTGAAAAAGATTTACATTCGTTTTGAAGACACCCCAGCAGGTGTGAATAAAATGTCACATGACAGATATGCAATGCAGTATAAAGTTGTACCAATTGAGATGATAGAGGCATCATTTTCTGTCAGCAAGTCAAACAGCTTCATAGAAATATCTAGGGCTCAATTCCCCTTAATGCTAGCTTGGGCATGTACAATACACAAAGTTCAAGGTCTCACACTAGATAAAGTTGCTGTATCAACAGAGCTGATAAAACAAAAGTATTTTGCTAAGGGACAACTGTATGTGGCATTGAGTAGAGCACGCTCATTAAATGGTCTTTTTATCATAGGTTCTATTGAAAGGGAATATATAAAATGTGACCAAAGTGCTATAGAAGAGTACAAAAGACTCCGTACACAAGCCTGTAACAACACTAAACAAATATCTCATGTCTTCTGCGCTTTATTAAATGTGCGAAGCTTGCCAAAACATCTACTTGATGTTTGTTGTTGTAACTTTTTCAAAAATGCATCTATAATATGCTTCACAGAAACACAGACAACTGAAAACACAGACTTATCAGAACTGTTCACAGAATTTACATATCACAAAGCTATCAGAAATGATAATCATTTAGATAGGTTTCAAAGTGTACTCATGCTTTATGATTCTAGATTTCTAATTTGTGAGGAGTATGAAATTACTAATGGTGTCATAATTTCAAGATTTAAGTTTAAGAATGACCATTTATCTGTAATGTTGGTATATCGTAAACATGGAACTTCAATGCACGATTTTCTAGAATTTCTGAGGTATACAATTGCTACAAAAAGTGTTGATATTTTGCTTGGAGATTTTAATGATGATGTATATAAAAATTCATCTATTTTTCATGAACTTAGTAATTTTCAATTTGTCCAAATTATACATGAACCAACACATATTTTAGGTAGTCTACTTGATCATGTGTATGTTACACGGGAATTTTTAAGTAGGAAGCCCCTTGCATCAGACATAATTACAACTTACTTTTCAGACCATGACACAGTTGTATTGTATCACCATTTGACTGAATCTTGATATTTTTTCACAATTTTGTCTATATGTTCTTTTATACATCAAATTATATTTATATTTGTGCATTGTATTTTAGTTACAAGGGAGGGGGACCAAAAGTTTTGTATTATATTATGTAGAAAAAAGTTGTATATATTTAATTCAATTTTTAGACACTTAAGAGATGGCAGCAGCAAGTCCCAGCAAAGGTAAAGATTGAACCAATTTTTGCATGCTCCTACATTTTTCACAAAATAAGAATGGTTAGAGATTTTAGATCATATATAGCATAAAAATTTGAAAAGATCAACAGGAGGTCTATTGGTAATTATTATGAAAATGTAATTTTGGATCTGCACATTTTTTTTTTTAAATAAGGAAATACATTATCAGAGATTTCTATTTTCAGGTGGTCCTAGCACACCTCAGAAAACGGCACAAAAGAAAGATAGTAAGTTTAAAATTTCCTTGTCTTTGCCTGCCTTGACCATGTATTTCATTTGCCAAATGCTAATGTCACTTATTAAGAAATGCTTTTTAATTATTAACATATTGAATGCCCTTGTCAGTTTTGAGGGCATTACACATTTTTATTAAGGAAGAACTATCTAGACTGTAGTTCAAGATTGCAAAAGATTTAAAATAAGATTCTCCTTTTTCAGCATCATATAGGTGTAAAAAATGACTGCTAGCCTCTGTTTTGTTTAATTGAGACACCTCAGCAGTAGAAAATTTTAACTCATAAGAAACATATGCCTAAGATTCCTGAAAAACTTTCAGATTCAAAGCAATATTAAAGTTCCATATAAAAAATGTGTTGTAATATGAATGGAGTAATTTAGTTGCCTTTGTTTTTCAGGCAATTCCAATTTCACTGGTTTTGTTAGCATGGTTTCTGAGTTAAAAATGTCAGCTCCAAAAGAAGGTCGTAAACAATGCAGCTATTTTGATTTTCTGTTGCATTCCAAGAATGAAGTTCGACGAGCAGTTTGCTTTTCTCCGCAGAAAAGAAAGCGTATTCTCGAGCTCGATGGATGTGGGGTTGAACTGAAGCAGGCAAAATTGAGTTCAAGTGGTACAGATTTGATTTTATCAGAGAGAACCACAGTAACTAAAATGGGTCTTGATTTTCAGAAGATTGAAGATTCTTGTCCTCTCGTGTCATTATCTGATGTTTTGAATGAAAAGCGAGTGTACGATCGTGTCAGCGTCAAGGTTGTTGTGACTCATTTGTCCCCAAAAGAAACATTAGTACTTGGGGCTGGAAAAACATTAGATGTGAGACAAGGTATGGCACATGATGAAACTGGTGAAATTGGCATACAGTTTTACAACAAACTTGCCGATGATATTAAAAAAAACCACTGTTATGAAATATCGAATATAACAATAAGTACATTCGATATGAACAGGATTCTGAAAACACAAGATAGAACAACAGTTAAAGAATTGCAACATCACAACATTAATGTGAAAACGCCAGTGTCCGAAAAATTTACCGGCAAAATTGCAATGATTGACAATAACGCTTTCGAGCCTACTTATCACTGTTTAAACTGCAATGTTCAACAGACAAATATTGATGATGGTATTTGTATTTGCCATTCCTGCCACATGTCTGCAGATGCAGATGACTGTAAGGTCCCGGCCAGTGTTATCTCCGTAAAGATAAAAAAAGGTGATGGAAGTATAATTGGAGCCAAGCTTAACATGGATATGATCTCAAAAGCATACCAAATTGATTTGTCAATGGACAAGCTGGACATGGTTCGTGAAATCTTAAGAAACAAAAAACAATTTTACATGATTGGTGAAAAAGTTACAGACATTTGCGACATTGCTGATACGGTTAGTGACACTCCTGCTAACGCTAGTGACATGCTTGATAAAACGGATTCAACATAAATTGCCTAGGTCATTTTATTTAGTACTCTTATAAATAGTCATTCTTCTGTTAGTCTTAGTCTTCTGTTACTCTAAGCCAACTCAAAGAAAATATGGTTTGAAATTCGAGTGGAGCAATTAATTTGTTAATATTTACTTAAAAACTTAAATATAAACATATTTTGTTAGTGCCATTCTTGTGATAGTCACTCTTCTGTTATTTGAGTCAACTCGTGGTTTCAAAAAAAATTGGTTCGAAAACGATGTGGCGCAATCAATCTTCTGTTATTTACTTGAAAACTTAGATATAACCATATTTTTGTCGCGGCATTTTTTATGAAATGCATTCAACATGTTTTTAGTTTTTTGTATATTCTGGTTCGTTTTTTGAAAGCATTATAAAAAAAATGTTATTTTTTCTCACATCCTTTTCAGTTGTCCAATACTCCTTGTCCTAATAAAAATAGAAAGAATAGTACTATTTTTCCACGTCACTTATGCATTATGAATTTAATCCCAATAAATGAACTCATTTCTCATAGACGGGGGATCCAGTCTAGAAAGGCATCAATTTCCATTACAGGCTGGTTGTCACGCCTTCAGTGTCTTCTTGTTATTATTATTATTATTAAGTAGATACCAATCTTTATTGCAACAACGGTATGGATATGGATATTGATAATTCTCACGAAAATGATATTGATGATGAGAAAAATGGTAAGTTTTTTCACCGTTAATTTTCATATTTGATTTTGATTTTTCCTTGAATTGTCTCATGGTGTACTCACTTCATGTTGTTTTCAAAAGCATTTCGGATTTTTGCAAATGTAAGAAATACTTTAAAACCCGCTTCGGTTGAAAAAGTTTCAAGCAGGATTAACTTTAGATCTATTCGTTTTGCATATTTGGACATTAATTGCTGCTACTGTTTTGTGTCATATGGCTCTTAAATTATTATTATTGTATTGTACCAACAGAATAAAGAATATTTCATATAACAGTATCAGTTATGCTTTCATGACTTCCTAGGGGAGTGTGTGATCAAAAATGTATATCATGCTGTTTTGTAGAAGTCAGTCAACCTTCTGTCACCAGTCTTTCATTTTTCATGCTTCAGCTGCTTTTATAGAAATCCTTATACCTGTCAGGGTATCTTCTTAAAAAAGTCACGTTCGATTGGGGTTGCAATTTATTTGCTTCGAACTCACGTCGCACACAAAAAAAGAAATAATTTCGCTCACAACTCAATCAAGAATCAGGTATTAATATATAGATGCGCTAATAAGACTTCTATTAAACAGAACATAGCTTGTATGAAATGCACTTAATGTTGCACAACCAGTTTACACCTAGCTTCTTAAGAAATCTGAAAAGAAGTTGAAGAATAACAATTTCAACAAATTGACTACCCAATAGAATCATTTCTGCCATTTTTATCTATGCCATTTTCTGTTAACTTGATGTAGAAAATGATAATTCAAATATTTCACAACTTCCTTTTTCTAATTTCATGGCAGTTGCAATGGAACCAAACTTAAAGCACCTTTTCTGGGAATTTTTATTTTTAGAAAAACTTTTGTCATTCTGTAAAAAGAAATTCCCGAGCGAAGCAAAAGCAGCTATGTGGTTATTCGATAATCTGAACGAATAGAATCTCCCATTTTGCCCCCTGTAGTGTATTGCGAAGAAGAATTGTTCCTCGCAGAGATGTTAAGATGTAAATCAATCTGCTATGACGATGAGTTTCACAACGAATATGACAAATGCCAAGAATATATCTTCGATTATACAGCTTTTGAATTTTTTAACTACCTTAGAAGCCAAGGCATATCAGTGCATTGTAAATATAATGACAAAAGTCATTTTCCAGCTGATTATGAAGAGGACTAGTCATTTGATTCTTATCATATTTTCCTTTCAACTGTCTCTAAGAACCTGGCTACTATGCTTTCAATACGCTTTGCTACAGTAACTTTCAATTGCCTTAAGGTGGGATTTTCATTTTTTTGGTTAAAAAGCCTCTACACTATCTACTAACAGTTCCTAAAAGGATTTTGTCAATACATACACCAAATCCAAGAATTCCAGTTTTTGAAATGCCTACATATAGATCTTTTACAAGAAAATTCCCATAGCAACAGGAATCAAGGTGGTTGTTAGGGTGTTTTTACCCTATAATGGCTTAAATAATGCATCAAAAATCACGGTAAAACCTTTTTCCGGGAAATCGATAAATAAATTCAGAGCTGTTTTTCGTGTTGTTTGAACATGAGGCCAAAATTCAAGCCATTTGACTTTGGATATGCTGTGACTGTGCTGCTGTGTGTTTACGTCTGTGTTAAACTGGTTTATGGTGCAAAGTTTTGGTTTTTAGTTCTTGTTAGCAATATCAATATATAAGGTTTGCGGAGTGGGTACCTGGAATCACCTGTTCGCCAGCGAAAATATGGAATGCGTGAAAGCCGGATATTCATTCAACAACTTCCGACGAGCGAGTTGAATGCATGTTGAATACGCATCCATAACTGAAAGAATATCTGTAATTTTTGTTAGTTTTCTGGAAACTAATGCAATGTATTATCCTATCAATGTAATATACATTTTAGTTATATTGTGATTCAAATTGAATAATAATTTCCTTTTCACACCCCCTAAATGTATCTGCCATATTTTTTTACTATTGGCTCTTCATCATGGAGATAAAAAATAACTCTTATCCTAACCCTTAATCCTGACCCTAAAACATCCTGGACGGAAAGTGGGAAGTGGGAAAACGAAATAGCACCACTGAAAGAATATATGTAATTTTTTTTAGTTTTCTTGAAATGTATCCTATCAATGTAATGTACTTTAGTTATATTGCAATTAGACCTTATTAATTCAAATGTCGAAATATGAAAACGTGCTCCCTTGCTTCGTTTTGATGTGGTAATTTGATGATCAGAAATTGGCCCATAGCTAATTTCTGTTATGAAGAAATTAATATCAAGTGATGTCACAATATAAAAAATCAAAACAAGGTCAGGTTTGATAGTCTGATAACGTGCATTCAAGGATTTGATTTTATGAATGTGGGATGGAGATAGAAAAGAGAAGGAAAACAAAATACTTTATGAATCAATAATTTCCAGTTCTTTTATGTATAAGTACAGAGTCAAAAAAATTCTGACACTCGTAGTGGCAAAAAGAGCATGAATAAAAATGATCTATTATGAAAAAATAGCTTTTTCGAATGCTTAAAGAAACACTAGGAAGTAAAACCAACAAGAAATACATAACAGACATCTTTTAAACTTTGCCAAATTGTTCAGGTAACTTAACCCAGATATAATGAACAACATCCAGTTTTATGTTGCAACTTTAAATGTCAATTGACAAAATTCAATTTGTATACATTAAACATTCTTGAATTGGTCACATGTTCCTTCCAAAGAACGATAACCAATTTTAATCAAAGTTTCCTGACCACATATATGATGGAAATGCCCAACACGTCACATCTGTTACTCCTGTCTTGGTTCAGCAGTTCCCTTGTTTCAAGTATACCAGATATTCCATGACTATAGTGATTCATAAATTGATATCAATTACTCTTGATAATGCCTTATACACCTGAAATAGTAAAACCAACAGACAAATTATTAAGAGCATAAATTTCCCATTCACGATACTAAGCAAAATCATTATATATTTAACAAAATTATTTAACATAATTATGTGTTTTATTTCGTTCGCTTGTGTATACATAATTCACAACACAACATACGCACAGGACATCTGTTTGTTTATTTAACATAATATTATATATATTTTATGTAATTATAATTATTACAGTATATCTATATATACGTAACTGTAATTTTAGAAATAATTCAAGTAGCATTATGTAAAGTAATAACAATTACACAAAAACAAATTAACTGATTTGTTTCTTTTGCTCTTCATTGTTGTTTTCTTTTAATTATCTTATCCAATTAAAGAATTTGTAAGCTGTAGCTATTTTAACTTCAGTTCCCTTAAGGGAAGAAATTTTCGCGGAATTTAATTTCGCGATTGAGCAATTTTGACGTGTTTCATGGAATTTAATTTCGCGGTTAGGGGCAAAAATCGCCAAATTAAATTCCACGAAAATTTCTTCCACGAAAATTTCTTCCGCGAAAATTTCTTCCAGCGAAAATTTCTTCCCTTAAGGTATTTCTCTAGAATTTATAAAATTTCACCCAGACACATGTATTAAATACTACAATGGAGTTGACTATAATTGAATTCCAAATCAGAGAATATTTTACAATATATATATGATGGATAAAATATTATATATTGTTTACATTTTTTGTTGTTAAGCAGTCCAATTTGATCATAAAATGTGACTACGATTGTACTCTTTTAAATAGACAAATTCCATGTATGGTGATGTACTGTATACTGTTTTGATGTCTCAGTGATTTAGACATAGAAAATATCAAAGCCATTTTTTTCTGCACACACACATCACATATTCTCCCTAACCTGTCGTCAGCATAAAGTTTATCATATAATACGAAACATGCAAATCATTTCCCATGAACAATAATAAGCTTGCAATTAAGAATTCAAAAAGGATATATAAATCTCTAAAAGGATCTATATTATGAATAAAACTTTATGGGGCATCATCATAGTGGTGTGTGTCTGCTGCAACACACCTCATAAACATAAACATTTACATTAGATTTTATCATCATCATTGGACTTTTATGTCTTTTTTTGTGTTGTGTGTGGAAATAAAAACAGTTAGGTGGATCAAAATACAACACAAAGTTGAATAAACATGGCTTAAAGATATTAGCATATGAATATGGAAGAGAAATAACAGCTTTATCTTTTATTCCTCACAGACACAGCTTGTGAGCATCCATAGATGCACTTTCAGAAGCTTTGATTTAAATTTTCAAAAGTATCAACAAGTAATATTCTCATTAGCTTACAATATCGTATAGGATAAGAGGTATTCCTGGTTTCCCAGTTGGAAGTTCATAACAAACCTCGGAGCATTCGGAGATTTCTCGGGGGAAAATGTCTACTTAACTCAAAAAGCAACCACTTTGTTTTGACTGCCACCGTACAGATCGACAATTTTGCCTAAACGCTATACCCTGAACACTTGTGAGCTTGATCATCCAAATTATTACCTACCTCAAAATTTGCGAAAATCAAAGGTAAGTGAGCCAAATCGCACTTTTTGTATGACCCTGTAGGAGGTTGTATCCAGTTACGGCAGCCGAAATGCATCTCTCTGTTAGTGTTTGATGACAATATTTGATCTTGCCAAATGAGCTCCGTTGCGCTAAAAGCTACACTCCGCAAAAATTAACAAGCAATGCCAGGAAAAAAAGAAAGAAGTAAATATAAGAGGAAAAGGAAAGGTTTTGGTGGTGTTCAGAAGCAGAACATTGTCTGCTGAAATAATGACAACAGCAGTCCATCATCAACACAACAACAACAACCAACATCATCCAATTCACAGCAGACTTCTCCTGACAAATTAAATCGTTCATTTGAAAAGATTAGCAGAAATTGACCCTTAAAACAATAAGGAATGTCCAAAATTATTACCAGGAAACGAGCATTTTCTGAATTGGGTATCAACTCATCAACTCCAAACCAGGTGAAGCAACAGTGTTATGGCAATAAGATCATCGATAGTAGTCTTATGCAAAATGCTATCAACATCTCTGCAATATGTAAGCAGTGTAAAGATCCTTAAAGCAAATTGACTTTATTACAAGATGATTCAAAGAGGGTATGGGCTAAGTGAATCACTGGTTATACAATGCTCAATATGCAGTTATTCAACATTAAAAGATTAATCGTGCTGCTGAAATCAATATCAGGTCCAGTCACGGACTTATTTCAAGTGGCATATCTGCTGGACAGGGAACCATTCTCCAAAAACTTGGTCTGGCTGATATTGGATTCTACACACTTGCCAGTTTCCGAAATGAAAACGAAACCCGAATCTACCATGCAAGTAAAAAGGTTTCATCTCGCTACCGAAAACAGCGTCAAATGCTTCGGTTTACCAGGAAGAAAGACAAAAGTTCAGCAAAGTAATACCTGTCTGGTGCCTTTACCATCAAAAAGATTCCAGATTGTTTCATGACTTTGATTAAAACTCAAGTTATCTTTACTCAAAGAAATTGCTTTGTTTTCTTTGTCATGCTGCTACTGTCATATTGTCAAGCCATTTTCTCCGAAATTTCAAAATTTTCCAATGTCAGAATACTATCATATAACATTTTAAGATTTTGAGTTGTTTCGATAATTTTTGAAGGAGTAATCACGCTTTAAAGTTGAAGACCAAATTTTTTCGGCTAGGGTAGACTGCCACCTTAAGGGAAGAAATTTTGGCAGGAAGAAAATTTAGCAGTTTGGCGTTTTTTGCTCAAAACCGCCAAATTAAGTTGCCGAAAAATTGTAAAGAAAAGCACCAACCACCAAATTAAAAAAAATTCATCACTGCCAAATTAAATTCCCACCAAATTAAAAAAAAATTGTCACTAACAAATTAAATTCCCGTCAAATTTAAATAAAATTTTCAACCGCCAAATTAAATTCCCGAAAATTGGCGTTATTTTGTCGACCGCCACATTATAACACTGACAAAATTTCTTCCCTTAAGGTAATTAAAGATGATATGGTTGAGAAAATCGAGTTAGCAATTTTCCATGTGAGAGAGCCAGTCATTTGTTTACTTGATTTGTTGATGCTAACATCAGATCTGTTTGTAATAGTGAGTACCTTTAAGGAAGTTGTGTCACTAGTTAAATTATAACCATTAAACTTTGTAGAACATCTGAAAAAGATCAGTGGACTTCGCCTATTTATTTTTCTAAAAACCCTTAACTTTTTGCACCTGGTAACAGGAAAGCAAAGATTCACTTAGCTGCAGTAAAATTTGGTAGAAACGTTTAAGAATCTGGACAGAACTGTGCGGCAACGCTTTACATAACCGCTAAAGTATTTACAGTGTTAAAGCAGTTTTTACGATGTTCATGGATTTTGATATCTTTTACGCTTGTATATATGTTTTTCTTTTAGGTTCTATGTTTGTCTCGATTGTTGTCCCAAGTTATTTTGCGAATTTAAATGGATGTTCTTCGCTTAGTGAAAGAGAGCATAAACAAACCTGTTGATTTGTTCTTTGCAAAAAGTAAAAGTTTCGTTTTTTATTGAAGAAAGGGTAACTCTTAAACAGTACGATGAACAGAAATGATTCCTGAAAAATCAAGAAGGGCAATAAAGCAAGTGACAATTAAATATCTCACATCAGGTATTGGTTGCTTAACAAAACCGTTATTTCAACTTCTATAGTAGACTTTAGCAAATATTTTTTTTTTCCATTTTAGAAATGAGTTAAGGGACTCCTCCAAATAATTACAAAGAATGTATTGAAAACATCTTTTCTGAAAAAAGTAAGACTTGAGTAAATATTTGTTTTAATTAACAAACAAAATCAGAATAGTAATTTAATTTAGGACGAGTTGTAAATGTTTGCGAACCCTTGAGTGTGTATTTAGAATGGGCGGTATTTATAGGGACGCTTTTCTTAAAATCATGAGCGAAATTTTGTTCATTTGCGTGAGAGAGAATAGACAGACACTTGTCAGGATCAAAACATCACTGGAATGAAGAAAAAGCACATCTTTTCAAATCACACCAAGTCAGACTTTATCTGTACCGAATGAAAATTGATCACCATAACATAGCGCAACCACTACCATGTCGACTATGCAACAGGTATGGGTCCAATATTTTATGGTCATTGTGTGGCACTCACCTTAATGGTAGCTAAGGGATAGTTTAATCAAAATATCATACATCAAACTGAGGAAACTACTCTCAATAATCTTGGTGGTAATAAATTCTACCGAGTGACTGAGTTCATGTACGCTGACTAATGAAAAACGTAGTTTGAAGTCATTGCACCCACATTGCTGTTTTTTCATCTCCTTATAATAATCCACAATTGTGTGTAACACATTTAACTTAGAGAGTGTTTTGTTTTTGTTTTTTTAATGGTCAAAATCTTCTTAATCGTGGTCATATAGCGGCAGTTAGATCACGCAAGACACATTCACGATTATGGAGTATCTAACCTCAGTTTTCTTTAACCCAATCAAAACGCAAGAAATGTTTTTTTCGCCATTTTGATTGGCTGCCGAAAATCAAAAATCGGTGGCAGCGGAACGGTTAGTAAATCCGTTAGTCTACAGACAGAAGAGGGTGAATTTGGTTGAGCACGAATCAAGACTGGGTGAATTTTTTATTACAAAAACTTTTAATCTTCGATCAATACTGGACCAATATCAAGTCAGAAAGCACAAAATGCTTATTTATTTATTTATTTATTTACGAATATTTACCCAGGATAGCCTCTTAAGTTCCTTAAGGTACTGTTATCAATGAGGGTCCTGCGAAGGAGGTCCTAGAGCATTTAAAGCCCCCATTTTGGCTACGGAAGCTGTAATGACAGAAACCGCTCAACTACACAACCACCCTAGACATCATTCACACTGTTATAGTCGCTGGCATGACTCGGTCGGGGATTGAACCCGCGACCTCCTGAACAGGAAGCGAGCACTCTACCACAAGGCTACCAGTCGGTTGCGAGATTGAGTGGGGGAGAAAGCATATTTCTGTGCATGTACAGTAGAAACTTACTGGAAAGTGAAGAAAGTTTACAGAGGTATTTAGTAATGTTTGCAGTAGGAAAGTGTGCTGGAAAGTAAATACTTTATTTAGTTATTAGTTTACAGGTATGAAATATAGAAAGTAAAAAGTTTAGAAGTGTTTAAAAATGGCTAAAGCAGAAGAGCAGAAAATGTTGTTTACTAACATGATGATGATGTGAATTGATTATTGAAAGGTATATATAATCGTCTTTTGTTTGAAGTTAAACCAAAGTTAAAATAATATAGATCTATTTACTAAGAAGACAGTTAGTATGCTGGATGAGTAAAGAATAACTGTTGTCAATTAGCCAGAGGAGTTTTTCACTGAGTTTAAAAAGTGTTCCACAGATGTCAACTATAGGCCTGTCAGTAAATTGAGTAGCACATCTAAAATATTTGAACGTATATTATATGATCAAATACTTAGTTTTATGGATGGTAAACTCTCTCCTTTCTTATCGGGTTTTCGCAAGGGGTATAGCAGCCAACATGTTTTACTCCACATGCTGGAATCGTGGCATAAAGATCTCGACAAAAAAAATGCTGTAGGAGCGTTATTAATGGATTTGAGTAAAGCATTTGACTGCATTGATCATAATCTATTAATAGCGAAACTACATGCTTATGGTTTTTCTAAGAAGGCTCTCTGTCTGATAAAAAGTTATCTCAGTGGAAGATCTCAAAGAGTGGGAATCAATGGTTTTTATAGCATGTGGCTTGAGATTATTAGTGGTGTACCACAAGGATCAATTCTTGGGCCCTTATTGTTTAATATTTTTATCAACGATCTTATGTTTATTTTTAATGAGAGAACTGATGTTCGCATATGCAACTTCGCAGATGATAACACACTCTATACATCCGGAAAGAAACTTGAAGACATTAAGTTTCATTTGGAAAAATCTTTCTCAACAGTCAGTACTTGGTTTTCCAACAATGGGCTTCAGTTAAATGCTGATAAATGTAAACTGCTCATCCTTGGAAAATCAAAGAATGTAGATATATTTACATTGAATCTGGGAAATATTATTGTGAAAGAGTCACAACATGTAAAATTGTTAGGCATTGTTCTTGACAATCAGCTTTCTTTCAATGAGCATGTGCGCCCTCTATGCAAGAGGGCTAATGCCAAGATCAATGCACTGAAACGTTTATCACCCTATTTATGTCCATATAAACGTCGTATTATTTCCAATTCATTTATTTTTAGTAATTTCAATTATTGCCCACTTATTTGGGGTTTTTCTAATAGATGCTTATTGCATAAAATTGATACCATTCATGACCAGACGGATAGGCTTTTATGTGATACGTCTAAAGGAAATAACAAATTCAGCATTCATGACAAATTTTGCAGGTTATTACTGAAGGAAGTCTTTAAGACCAAACATGGCATGAATCCCTCCTACATGAATGATGTTTTTGAATTTAAAGACACGATATATAATTTACGGTCGTCAAATCCCCTAAAACGGAAGAAAATTCGTACATCAATACACGGTTTACAAACTGTTTCTTATATTGCAGCAATGTTATGGGAGAATCTTCCTAACTCGTGTCGAAATGCTTCGTCTTTGCCTCTTTTCCAACGAGAACTTGATAGCATCCCACATATACAGTGCAACTGCCGTCTCTGTGCCACATACATATATAGACTAGGTTATGTAAACTAGTATTTTTAATGTGTTTTTAAGTTTTTATGATAGTCGATTTAAATTAGCCATTAGGCTAACTTTTTATTTTGATTTATTGGATTTTATTTACTATACAATTGTATCGACTTTAAATAAAGAGAAATAAATAAATAAATAAATAAATAAACAATGTTCTGTCATCACGGTTGTGTTTTTTAAGGTTAATGCTTTCTCAAGGTTTCATTTAGTTTGTTTTGTTTTTCTTTAATTATTATTTTTAAGTTTAATATATATATATATATATATACATACATATCTACACTAAAAGGTTAAAAGCTGGATAGGTTCGAACCTGATGAAGTCACGTAAGATGACGAAATATAGTTAACCAAACAAGCTGTTGTTTTTATTGTTTTTATACCTATGCAGCTTTTAACCTTTTAGTGTAGATATATATACATATATTTCTCGAAGTTCCTTTTTTATTGTTTGTTTGTTTGTTTTTCATAATACGTTAGGTACTTGAATCATTATGCATTCGAAATCTTTTTCCTTTTAGATAAGCAAAATAAAAAATACAATAACCACAAAGAAATGAAACTCATGGTTTAAATCATGATGTTGATGGTTGGTGAAGAACAGATAATCAATTTAGAAAATTCTGTCCAATGTAACTTCAACACGAAAGAAACACAGTTGGAAGGTATCGATTTGTTTTCAATTCACATTATGTTATGTTATTCAATGTTTGCTTTTGTGTTCTGTATTATGTATTGCTTTTTTTACACTAACGTTACTTCTATTTTGTGTATACGATATTATACTTCTTTGTTGTATTGCTATTTGTTTCTGCATGAAATCATCTGCATGTAAAAACATGATTTTGGTCTGAAATAGGGCATTTTAAGTGTTGCAATGTTTGTTTCCGTCTCCAGGGTAAAAAATAAGTTTTCGAAACCTTTATTCGGTTCAGTTCCAGTGATACACATATGCATTTATACGCTTTATTATAATAGGGGGATGTTGGTTTCTTTGCATTAGTTTTATTATGATTTGTTTTACGTAGAAGTTACTTTGATATGATTAGGTAAATAGTTGGTAAATATTTAATTGACTAATCCTCCCTCTCGGTTGAACTCACATTGACTCAAACTGGTAAAAATTATTACCAGTTATATTCAATACTCTACAACATGGGCAAACTTATCATTGCCAATTCTTCATTTTATCTTTCGTGAATTGGACCCATGCTGAACATGGCTTGACATTAGATGTTTCATCATGGGGAACCATTGCATTGCATCTTCAATCAATATAATTTATTTTACAGAGTGAAAAAAGCCACACACAGCGCGTGTTTTTATTTTTGATGGGTTTAAGATCTTCCAAGTAAAACGACTGTTCTGTGCTCCTATATTTAAAGTTTAAAGTACTTACAGCACTGATACCCTTCTTTTTTTAAATGAGTTGCTCCCTGCATGGCCGAAGGCACTACTAGGCAAAAAGCTACAAGATGAGAAAAGGAAGAACAGTTATAAAGACAGATGAGAGGGATGAGAAAAGGAAGAAGAGTTATAAAGACAGATGAGAGGGATGAGAAAAGGAAGAAGAGTTATAAAGACAGAGCAAGGTAGCGATTAACCTTGGATTTAAAAGATTGCAGATCATACTCAGCATAAAAATAACTATGAGGGAGGAAGTATCATTACAAATTGACGAGAGTGTTCTTGAAAATTTGGAAAACTTTGTCTGTTGCTTATATAACAGAAAAAATGCATCATCTGTCAACGAACTTCATTATTTGCTGTTTACTTCTGGTCAGTTATATTTCTTGTTATGTTAATAAAATGCATTTGTCTGTCAGTTACCAGCCTTTGTTCTCTCTTTCAGGTAAGTATGACGAAGAATCACTACCACCGACTTACGATGCATTAGTTCAACATTCAAAACGATGTAACTATCAAACATTCATCTGGAGAAATGCAGTATTTCCTATGGCATATGTTACATCCCCAAACGGGCATGGCTGGATCGTGAAAGAAGAAACCGGCACAATTGACATCGTTTGGTTAACGGAGCCAGTAGCTCCAAATGATATGTTGCATTCCTTTCCTGTAAATGCTTGTCTGGTTGTAGTACGCAGCGGTGCTCTTGTGTGAAAGAATCTTTTAAGTGTACAAATCTTTGTGGATGTACAGGATGTCGAAACCAGGTCGATAGAACAGGAGGAGGTGTTATAGTGAATGCATAGATCAATTTTTTAAAAATCAAAAAAGTAGTCAATTATTTTCAAACCTCTCACAAACAGATCGTTTAGAGATGCAGATCGAAAATTTAATCGAGTGATGACATGATAAAAGTGTTGATTTAAAATCTGATATTTCAATGTAAAACATGCCAACCTTCTTTTTTTATATTCTTGAGACACTATAACGCTTATTACAGTTGTTTTGTAATTATTATTACGTGTCGTTGGTACAGAAATAATAGCTTATCGAATAAATTGATAGTAAATTGACGAAAATATATATAATTACTGGTCAATCGATGCTATGTTATACTATTGCCTTTTTTACGTTCCTATTGACCAAAACTAATAACCCAGAACTATTTTTAATATGAGAATTTCATATACAGCAATGAAAAATCAAAAACCCCATATCGCACGATAAGACTGATTTATGAGAAAACTGCGGGTTTTTGAGATGTCAGCTTTTTGGTTTTGAATTCTCCACATCTTAACACACAAATATATACAAAAACATTCTGGTTCTAAGAGGTAAACCACAGAAGTGCTATTTCTAAGATGATTTTTAATGCTTGGCCAACGGTCTATTACGTCGTGCAGATTACTAATACAGGCTTTTTTATCAAGAATATCAGGAATGAAAATCGCCGAATTTGTAAGAATATTACCAGGGTCAGTTTCGTGAGAATGACAGAGCATGGTGAAAAACAGATACTGTATATGCATAAACAAATATTCAGAAACGGGAAAATCAATATAATTATCGAACACAGAGCCATCTGTATAATTGTTGTATATCGTATACAACGTGACATGGAATCTTATTCTGAAGTGTAAGGAAACGTTAAGAATACGTTAAGAATACCCTCAACGAAATTTCATAATGCTTATAAATAAAACACAAAATGTATGTTCCCGTCCATCGACCGACCGTTGTTTTGAGGAAATAAGCATTTAAGAAAGTCGATCTTAAAGGTCACGTCTGATAAAAAACAAATCATATTTTTAACTTCAGTTATGCATAAGAAAATATAATTTCTATCTCTTATATGTATAAATAGCTTAAACGAATACAATACACAAAAATGAAATATTGTACTTGGTTTCCAGAAGAAGGCAAGATACGGAGAGAACCTCGTCATGGCATAACTATGATGAAGATGATGATCAAATAGATAATCTATGTAATGATGCTCGGGTTAAGTTAAGTACTGTGGATTCTTGGTGTAAATGCCAGTCCTGTAAAACAATGGAAACAGAAAAGGAAAACTTGTGCTGTCATGAATTGGAATGTTCGAGCTATTTCAATATCAATGGTATGTCAATGTATAAAATATAACACTTAAAGATTTACTAAAGTGTCGTGACAGATGCATACGAATCCTTTTACCGTCATAAAAGTATATCTCTTATTTTAGAACTTCAATGCATCACAAAGCATGAAAATTTTTATGCAATAGTTTTATTGAAAGATAATCTTTGGACGGCACCAGTTTCAATGCACGATAGAGAATCAACATCTCTTCCGGTTAGAGATCGCGTACCAAATAAGTATACCCGAATAAATTCACTCCAGTACTACACGGATGATTTTTACAAAAATTGAAAATATTGAAAATAATTTTTTCTAGAAGCTATTGATATGCCGCTTATCGTCAATTTATATGGTGGGTACAAAATAGATTGGGAAAGGCAGTACGACGGGTAATACCTTCGTGTGTTGTTAATGCAATAAGAAAAGCATATCCAGCGCCTGATAATAAATACTGTGGTTACATGAATGGTAAAATTGTTGATGAGAACCAGTTTCCCTGGATGTACCACGACGATGAAGAAAAATAAAAACAAATATAAAAAAATTAAAACAAAATTGGATTATCGTTTCATCCTCGAATATTTTGTTGTTTTTTCTATTATTTCCTTCCTTTCTGGTCTTTCGCTTGGAGTGACGTACAATCTCTTCCTTGACACTCTTCCGTCCGTTTCTCTGTCAACCGCTCTATAATAGGATCCAAGAGCTATCTCTCGAAGAAAACAATATGACTTTTTCTCCATTACTCGTTTGGTAACAAATCGCTTAGAGTACCGATGCCAAGATATTTTAAAAAGTGGAACTTTGCGACCCTCTTTTGATTTAGGATTACCTTTCAGCTAAGGGGGAAAAAGGTATTGTTATTGCTATTATCGTTCAATACTTAAATTCATTAACAAGTGAATAACAGTGAACTGTAGCTACTATACCTGTCTCCGACCAATATTGAGATTATGATCAAGAGCTGCAAGTTCGACACCAGCTATCATTTTCTCATGTTCAAAAAAAATCTGCTTCGGTAGGTAGCGGATTTTTAGGGAGTGAAACACTTCAAGGTGCATTGTAAAAATGTTTTCTGTTAGTTTTTGCAAGTCCTTCACAAGTTGTTTATCGTCGAAGATTACAGATTTTAACGCCCTGTGTGATGGTGAATCAGGTCTAAGCCACCCAATTTCATGTTCGCTATCCTTATCATATTTATCATGGGGACATTTTCTATAAAAACTGTTTCCTGGAAATGTGTGACGATTTACACAGTGATGGATCGATGACAGAAACCTCTCTGTTAACTCTTCACCATTTCCATTGCAAGTTGCAATTGACCAATATAGATGGTTCACAATGGAAGGAATCCATTCCCCAAGATCGTGACAATCTTTAAAAAAAGGATAATAATCAGAAGAGTATTGGGATTGTTTATCAGAAATCTATATAAATAATTATGTCATTATTACGTCACAAGTTCTTATGCACACCATACCTTTTGTTTTTGCCCAAATGCCAAGGATCGTACTGATGGATGATGTGCTTAAAGCGATCGTCTTTCGCCATGAGACATTTTATTTGAACGTGACGGTCAGTAGACACTGCACGCACACCAACAGCATCATCAAGCCTAAGGACGCATCGCACAAAACCATCTTTCTCCATACCTATAATTTTGTTGGACAAATAATTACGGTTTTTTAACTATAGCTAAATTCTGTAATGTTATGGCTGGCAAAGTTTTTGAAAATTGTTGTACCTTGGGAGTTTTTTACATCTTTTACGTTTACCACTTCCATATCTAACACTTTATTGGTTGTGACGTCCATGGCAGTCACAGTGCAGTATGTTGCATTGTGACCTGGACTGTCACATTGACCCTCTACACCTATATCCACCGTTCGCTTTTTCATTTTAATTTCCGTCATTAAACTTTTCTGATGTGCTTGCCAAGTTTCGTGGATTTGTGGAAAGACGTAAGCACCTGTACACAGATAATCATTGTTAGAAAAAAATTGATATTCAGGAATTGATAACAGGATTATTAGGATAAGAAACATACCACGCAATCTGAAAAACGTATCTCTTTCAAAGAACTTTAAATTAAGGGTAGTAGCGAAACGCTTTAAATTTGGAAAGGAGATTCCAGCTAATTCAGCAGCGGCTGTAACCATTAAATTCCCCACACCTATGAATTCAAAAGCAACAATTCCATTTCTTTTTTTATTTATATGAAATTCCCAAGTACCTCCTCCAATAATTTATTCATACCATTAACTGCAGAAATTGTTGGCTGCGAGGCCCACTTTGTTTCACAACCATTCAAGCATTCCATTTTAACTGAATAGTTGCAGCCATTCAATTTCAAGTCCCATTTGTTGATAATGGGCCCTCCACATTCCAAACATGATGTTTATAGAATATCCAACTGTGACTTGTATACCAACAATACTTTATCTTTATTAAAATTGCTCTTGTTCGGTAATTTTAATAACAACCGTTCTTCACATGGTTCATCATTCACGGTGAAGTCAGGGTCAGTTTTGTCACTTTTCTTTAATGATTTCAGTAACCATTCATCGTCTTCGTCTGTTTTACTGATAAAAGGAGTCACGTGTTTTAAGTATTGGATAAAAGGTGATGCTTGTTTCAATAAGACAAATAGTACCTCTCCGAATCATAATTCATAACCCTAGCAGCGCTCGAAGATGCCATTGGTGAGAAAGGTGATCTAAAAACACGAGGAACATAAAATGGGATGATAAACATGAAAACGAAAAAAAAAGATGGAGGTAATTAAGTAAAATATACATATGAGTTACGGGTTAATGTAAATGAAGTATTAACAGCTACATCATTGCATGTCACAATCTCTTCCTGCGAATTACTATAGATTTCAGTTGCTTCCTGATCAGTCATCGGGGTTGCTACAGATTTTGCATTCAAATATATTTGCCTTGAATGAAAGTGAATAAAAATGTTATGCGGGTAAAAAACTGATAATTGTAATAAAGTTCAGAAACAATGAAAACATTTTACTCGATGGTATTGGGTAAAGAAGGCAATCCTAATAACTCGGCGAGTGTTTCAATCTTTTTCTTCATATCGTCGGATAACATAGGATGGCCTGCATCTAAAATAATGTTGAAAAAACAGAAGCTTTTCACACTCATGGGATTCACAGCGCCATTGAAACAGCCCAATTGCACACACCTTCTGTCGTTAAATTGCAGCCCACACTTTGATTTAATATTTTTTTGATATTGTTTGTGAATGCTTCGATTTCGAAGGTGGCTAAAATTCAAATTTCACAAGATTGATACAATATTCATAAAAAGGTTCACTTTTTTACTCTTGAAACGAGTTTATCAGTACCTTTAAGTTGGCTTGTGTTTCCTGACTCAGTACCTTCAACTCCAAGCTGTCTGTTTGAGTTCCCACAGAAACACTTCTAACATTACATACCTGCTAGTAAGCGATTTTGGATTTCCACAGACATATCGAAATATTTGTCTTCGAAATGGTTTTCACAGAGAAAAATCGATCCGGATTTGGGAAGATCTTGACGCTTAATTTTTGTTTTCCAAACAGTGGCGCGTTTTTCATCATTTGGTAATTTAAAAAAAGTAAGTTCTTTATTTTTCCTCTTATAATTTGTGCAACCAACTGCTGCACACCAGGCCATCGTAAAATGTAAAAAAAGATGTTTAAAAGCAGAAAGATCGACTAAAATGTTGTGTACACTATTTATTAAAGATTAGCTGAAGTAAATAAACGGGGGTCGAACATTGATTTTAATAAACGTCTTGAAAATATTTGTTTCGCTATGTTTTTCCTCTTTCCTCGGTCTTCGTCTTACACTTTATGACGTAATGAGGTATCCGCGAGAGTAATCCTGGCACTTTTACTATTTTCATCATACTCAAAAAATGGCTGCCGAAGAAAGTGTTTTCAGCAAAGATTATGAAAATAAATAATTGAATATATAACTTCTGTGATCAAATCTTTCAATATCAATGTGATTTTGTGATTTAGTGAGTTATTTAGCATCAATATACGAGTACTTTGTTTTTGCGGAGTGTAGCTTTTTAGCGGAACGGAGCTCATTTGGCAAGATCAAGTATAGAGATAGGAAAGTGCGGATTCTAGGACAGAAATTGTGTCCCTCATAATCATAAGCGAGAATCCCTGTCAATTATTCTCTCATAACATGGAAATCATATGATTTCGGGAATTTCCCTACCATAGCTGATATTATCATCATATAAGATCTTTGTTTTCATAACGCGATACGAGTTATGAAACGTGTTATTTTGATTACATAACAAAATTCTCAAATAACAACGCATAAACAGTTTTTATTATTATTATTATAACCACAAATTACTCATAAATGTAAACAATTAAATATCTCATAAAAATGTAGTAAAAAGCAGTTTGTAGCAGTTTCATTTTTATAACATAAATGAGCTAACAATACATATGACACACAGATCAGCGTAGTCTAGTGGATAAGAACGCCAACTTGTAACAACAAGGTCGTGTGTTCGAACCCCACGCAGTTCGTCTGAGAGGAAGTATATATATACTTCGGCGGTTGTAGATCTCTCATGTTCTGGTTGTAAAACTTGCATGAGTGCGCACTTCCCCGCAGTTTGTGTTGAATATATCGCGGAATGGTTAGCATTGTGTCTGGGTGATTTATCACTGTCAGGTTTCTCTGGTCCATAGAGACATTCAGGTTACCGTCATTTCGATCGAAATTCAACAAACGCCAGGGCTTAGAAGTGTTAGCATGTATCCACAATGCCGACTATAATTGCAAACTACATGCGCTGATCAGCGAAATACATACCATATACTAAACATCGTGGTAATCGCTAAAACCAAAGCTATTTTCTCTTCTTCGTGAGATGGGAGTGAATCTGTTTGACTCACTCTTTTGTGAACTTCCTTTTGTGAACTTTTATTTTTTGTTTGTGTTGGAGAGCTAGTCACTTTGGGTGAAATATGATGCTCTTGCATAACATTAATCATTCTATTTCTTCCGAGGATCAAGTTATCATTAGATATGAGAATTTTGTTATTATAACCAGACACTCCCGACTTGATGTTTAGATTCATGTCACTAGGTAACATGTAAATACCTTGTCCAACTGAATAATCAACTTTGCTTGAAGCGTAATTTAAAGTATCTTGATAACGTTTAATGTCATCTTGAATATCAACTCTCCGGTTAACAATGTCTTCCAAGTTGTTCATAAAAACTCTTTGAGCTGTCAAAGCACTCGAATTATTACCTAAGATAGAAGAATGAGCAGAGGCTTGCGAACTAAGAACAAGAAAAGCATATGCTCTAACACTCTCTGAAATTTTTACAAGACCTGTTTTTGTAAAGCCTTTAGATTTTTCTATAATCCATCGTGTCATGGAGTCGTCTGTGAAATAACTCAGACTTGGTGTTGGATAGTTTTTACGTCTTTTTTGATACAAGCTGTAAAAATATTGCCCTTTGTATTTTTTAGGATCAGAATCGACACCATATTCATTACAGATTTTTAAAAACTCTTCTTTGTTATAAGGATTATCGTTTTGGTTGAAACTATCTTCAAAAGGTAGAGGTGTCTGCAATCGCTTAATGATTCGTCTAATGTGATAATAGACGTGAAAACGATATACTGATCTAATCATAGGAGTAGAGCGACCTTCTTTCAGATGTTCAGAACTGACTCCACAAGCACTTGAAGCACACCAAGTGACAAAATTGAGTTGGGTTTGCCATAATTTAAATGGTTGTTCCTGCCAAATTTTCATGCGTTGTTCATTTTCATCCATTTCATAATTAGTAAAAATATTGGGAAAGCTCGCAGGAAAAGAACCATTTTCAGAGACAATAATTGTTTGTTTGTATAAATCTTTAGAATTCAATATCTGAAGGTATTGTCCTCCATTTGGTTTATAAAGCGCATTGGGAGCATATTTAAAAATATTCTCCATCATTTAAAAATATAACCCTCTATTCTCTAATACAAGAAATGTATATCACAGTAAATATCGCAAAAGGAGAAAAGACAATCTATTTTTCTTACCCCATTCAAAATATGGATGGCTCAAAAGAAATTGCATTGGTTGATATGTTTGCAGACAATGTTATGTATGAAATAACCACAGACCTAACACTGAAACTGTCTGCTGATGGGAAAGCTGAAAAGTTGATACCTCAAGGAACATTCACGAGCAGGGAATTGAATGCCTTTTTAGCAGGTGCCTTTTTAAAGGGTGATGTAAAACTTACCCCATTAGACAAATACCCTGAAATTATCAAAACAAATAAGCTTGCTAACGTAACCAAAATTAATTTGCATCTCTCTGAACTTGACAACACTCAAAATCTTGAGAATGGAAAGCTAAGTGATATTTTACTAACCTATCACATGGTTGAATATAGTGACTTCACACATGTTGAGCCTAAAAACCCTCAGTACAAAAAATTAAAAAATGGTGTATTTCAGTCTCTCACGTTGAAACTCACAGATCAGCATGGCAATATGCTAAAAGAAGACCTAGGAAGAACCGTTGTTTTGCACATCCGCTAAAACGAGATAAAAAGGAATAATTAATTATATATCATAATTAATAATGGAGTATGGAAAGAGGTTAAATCCAGAATGTTCACTTAGAACTGCCCGCGGTGTAAAAGGTTCTCGTCAAAAAGTAATTGTCACACACAATCCAAGTGAGATTGATCAAAATCAGCTATTATTGGTTAGGTTTCCAAATTTAGGAACCGATGATGTTATTATCCCAGGAACAACGAATCTAAGTTTTGATATTGAACTCGAGTCGAAAGCTGACTCAAAAAGAACATTGGTCAGTAACATTGGGAGAGCTATCGTTAAAAAGTTGGCTGTCAAGTTCGAAGGTAACGAGATATTGAGTATCGATGACTTTGATCTTTTTGGGTGTTACAGAGATTTATGGTTAACCAAGTTTGAAAAGAGAAACGCGATAAGACAGGGTATCATCATCGACGATGGGTGTACAGAGAATTGTATGAAATTGAGGATTGGTGCTTCTGATAAATCCACCACTGATGCAGAAGACAAAGCCATTGCTGACACCTATAAAAACAAGTTTGTCATTCCACTCGACTTTGAGATGCTAGATAGTACTATTCCATATTATCAAGCGGGTTTAGGGAATAGACTTTGCTACGAGATCACATTTAACGACTATAACCGAGTTATTTATTCTGACCCTCCAGATACTGCCGCAGGTCAAAAACGTAACCCAGATGGTAAATACAAAATATCTAACATCTCACTTGAATATGAGCTTGTGACACAACCCACGTTGGCTAGACAAATCGCTTCTGAATATCAAAACATGGCTTTGCTCTATGATAGGATTTTGCGGCACAGACAAATTAGAGTAAACAAGTCAGACACAACGTGGAATTGGTCATTCAACACACCTGCCAAATCTTTGAAGGGTATTTTAGTTCTATTTGAAGAAGAAAAATCCTACAAACGAGAAACCTGTAAATTCTATAATCCAAAGATCGAAAAGGTATCTGTCATTGTTGAGGGCAAGCCAAATCAACTTTTTGCTCAAGGGATGCAGCCGTTTGAACAATACAATGAGATTTGCAAGTATTTTGCTGAAGGAAAACCAAAAGATAATAGCGTCGGCGAAAACCGAAAGCGCTTGGGATTACATGATGTAAAAGTCTCTGATTACTTGACAAACAAGTATGCTCTATGGTTAGATTTCAGAACAATTGATGAGAATGCCTTGCATGGGACCGGTCGAAGGATTGAAAATGCGAGTGAAGGCATCACTTTACAGATTGAAAAGACGGCTGAAACTGCAGGAAACTTAAACGCATATATATATCTAATAATGGACGCTCAGCTAAACATACAAAACGGTCAATTTATGTCTGCGTTATATTAGTAAAATGGACACACTTTACATGAAAGAGCCTCACACAGCATTATTCGTTGGACCAACATCGTGCGGTAAAACGGATCGTGTTGTAAAATTATTAGAAAATGAATACTTTGATCACTTTGATTTCATCGTGATTATATGTCCCACCTTAAGGTGGAATCAGACTTACAGAGATCGGAAGTGGTTCTGGAATGACAGCTATGTGATTTTAATTGAGCCGGAAGGATCTTTGTATGAATGGATTAAGAAAATTGACTTTTTCTGTGCTGGATACAAAACCTTATTTCTGATTGATGATATAATAGCTGACGAAAAATTGGACAAAAAGAGACAGCCTTTGCTTGAATTGGCTATTAGCGGTAGACATCGAAATCATTCGCTATGGTTACTTACACAATCATACACAGCTATACCTAAAAATTTACGACGGCAAGCTAAAATGTTATATGTGTGGTATCCAAAAGATAGGAATGATCTAACCACCATTCATGAAGAGAATGATGTCATTGATTCACAAGAAGAATTGAAAGATGTCAAGGAAAAACTGAAAGGAGGGAAACACACATGCCTAGTCATGAGAATGGAACATCCGAGAACGTATGCGATTTGTTAAACAGGTTGACGTTATTTGTTACATGACTCTTGTAACAAAAATATAAGACTTGCAAGACTGTTATAAGAGTGCTATAGCAGTGCTATACAGCAAATTACAGCAAAATTATAAGAAGATAGCAAACTCTTATACAGCAAATTACAACAAAAGTATAAGAGAATATAAGAAAATTATAACAAACACAACAAAATGATAGAATATGTCAACTTCATGTTATTAAGCATACTGCTGATCTCGCTATTTTGTTTTTATTCTGTATTAAAAAAATACCTCTCCCTAATAAAAATGGCGGAAACAGCGATCGATAATTTAATCAACCAGAGTTATGATGTTCCGGGTGAATTTCCACCTTCAGATGGTAAAAGACAAAAATTACTCGAGTGTGTCTTAACTGGAAATAGCAAGCTATACTTAGAGAAAATGTACACGGAAGAGCAAATTAACAAACTCAAAGATGAAGAGGTAGAGAAACTTTTTAGTATCTATGAAGCTAAACTATCAGGTCAAATGGTAAAATCCTTGGGGAAATCACTCATACGTATTTATTCCATGGGAGCTTGTGCAACGTTAGGAATAAACAATCAAGAAGCGCTGAGCAATGACCTGGAAACTGACCCCTTCTTAAACTCTGCCCTTCAAAGATTTACATGTGACTTATATTATAAATTCGGCTCATTATTAGCACCACTCAGTGTTGGACTTATTACCGGGAGGCATTATATCAATAAAAGAAATTTAAATAAATCCGATGATAATATAAATACAGCAGATAATAAAAATGTCAGAAGAACAGACTCCCATTCAAGTGACAACGAAGAACCCAAAAAAGGTTGAAGCGGGTAAGAAGTTGGCGGAATACAACCGTAAAAAACGAGAACAATTAAAACAAGTGTCACCTCAAAAAGAAGTGGAGAAGCCCGAGGCCTCTCTCACCAAACCAAATGAACAACCTATGAACTACACCTATGGTGTAGGTGGAATAATAGCTCTCGGTTTAGTTGGTGGATTTGCTTATTTTGTGTATAAAAAGAAAGAGCAAATATTACCCCATGGGTCACCCACCCCCCTTCCACAAAAATCTAAAATACCGGTGAAAATCAATAAACATGAAATGGAATAAAAGGATAAATAACGCTATATATAATCTCGCAATATATGTAACAAACATGGACAAGAAAAATATCGTCAACGATTTATATCACGCATCAGTCATATCGGCACTCGCTATCGGCTACTCTATGCTTGTAAAAAAGGTGTTAAAAATGACACCTCCCTCTATTCAAAAGTTCGACTTGGAAGATACGGGAAAACTAGTTGCCATTATCGCCGCTAGTGAAGTGACACGAGAATACTTAATTAAGCAAAAGATTTAAACTGAAAATATCAATATCTAAATATGGCTTCAATCGCAATGATGTTAGGTGGAGCTTTAGCTAACGCTTTGGCTTTCACAGGATCAAGCTATCTGTTTTCAAGTTTATCCAAAGACAGAATCGATAAGGAAAGAAAACGTCATGATTTGGCCATAGAAAAATTACAAAAAGCACAGATTGAATGGCAGCAAAAACGACAGGAAAGGATCGATTTCATCAATAAACAACTATTGCTCGAAAAGAAGGCTGAGACTAAATTCGTAGAGCTAAATGATGCAATGAGAGAGTACAATAGGGTGTTTAGTAATCATCTTGAACCGCTACCACGGGAGCCTGTATTGAGCGACTTTTATACACCGAGTCATGATCAACATGAAAGGGAATTGACTTTTATAGCTATGAGTATGCTTGGAATTGGTGGAATTGTGTGGTATTTTGAAAGATGAAGACCATCAACAAAAATTATGTTACACGATACATGTAACATATACAATTTCAGATGGTTACCGTCTAGTGACAAGGTACGTATAGATCAACCCTACAACCCCTACAATCAGAGCCCATAAATTTTGACTTAACCAACCTACAACTTCTTTTGCTCTGTTCAATATCCATGATACGATAGACCCAATTATTCCTGGTAAAGCCTCTGCCGCTTTAGATGCTAATCTGCCTAGAAGTGATGCTAACGCTTTGAGTTTATTTTTTATCCATTCCTTTGCATCGTCCTTTTTATCACCACCTTTGTCAGGATTTTGTGAAGAGCTTCCAGCTGCTGACCCTCTCGGTAACAAAGCTTCCACAAGGACACCGATAGCCATACCAAACGCTGTCAGAATGCTAAGTATATGGATGCTAAATATAAGAAGACTGAAGAAAGTAGCTATCTCCAATATCTTGATGCAAATAATCTATATGGATGGGCTATGATTCAGAAGCTACCGACAGGGAATTTCAAGTGGGTAGATGCTAATAAATTTACTGCTGATTTCATTTCAAAGGTGGCTGAGAAAGACGGTAAATATGGTTATCTTCTTGAAGTTGACGCGAACTATCCTCAGGAGCTTCATGATTCACATAACGATCTTCCGTTTATGCCTGAGCGAAAGAAGATCAATGGTGTAGAAAAGCTAACTCCATGTCTTTCAGACAAGAAGAACTATACTATTCATATCCGTGCGCTTGATCAAGCGCTGAAGCATGGTCTTGTTCTTGAGAAGGTTCATAGAGTACTGAGATTTAGACAAAGTGCATGGTTGAAGCCTTACATCGATTTCAACACCAATTTGCGTACCAAATCAAAGAATGACTTTGAAAAGGACTTTTTCAAGCTCATGAACAATTCAGTCTTTGGTAAAACTATGGAGAATCAACGTAAACATAAAGACATACGCTTGGCTACCAAGAAAGAACAATATGAGAAGCTGGTGATGAAACCTAACTTCAAGGGTAGTATCTGTTTCAGCGAACATTTGATGGCTGCTGAAATGCAAAAGATCAAACTCGTATTGAACAAGCCGATCTATCTGGGACCTACAGTTCTTGATTTGTCAAAGACGATTATGTATGATTTTCACTACGATTATATGAGACCAAAATATGGTGACAATCTAAAGCTCTGCTTTGTCTACCACATCAAAACCGACGATTTTTACAAAGATATCGCCGATGATGTAGCTTTGAGATTCGACACTTCAGCGTACGATGAGAAAGATAACAGACCTTTACCCATAGGTTTGAATAAGAAAGTCATTGGTCTAATGAAAGATGAGTTGGGTGGTAAGATAATGACAGAGTTTGTTGCTCTAAGAGCAAAGACCTATGCATATAAACAGCTGGATGGAAAAGAAGACAAGAAGTGCAAGGGAGTCAAGAAGTGCGTAGTAAAGAAGACCATGGGGTTTGATGATTACAAGAGATGCTTGTTCGATGGTAAGAATGTTTACAGAGAACAGATGACCTTTCAATCGATTAAGCATGATGTTCACACTATAAAAACAAACAAACTCGCTCTCAATGCGGATGATGACAAAAGAATTATTGCAAAAGATGGTATTGCTACATATGCCAGAGGACATTATAGATATGTATAAGATAACAAAGAGGTAAGAGGTAAGAGGTAAGAGGTAAAAAAAACAAAAAAACAAACAAACAAACAAAAAAAAACAAAAAATAAACGAATTATACATGATACCTATGGATATTGACTTTGAAGATCTTTTTGACTGCATTGATGATCTGTGTGTGTCTGTGTTATAAACTTTAAACTGCTACAAACTGCTTTTTACTACAATCGGGTATTTCCCTACATAAAGTTTAATCAATAAATGAGTCCAACCATGAACTTATTATTATTGAAAACAAAACTCCCTTAGGAGAACCCCCTAGGGTTTTTGTTGTTGTTGTTGTTGTTGTTGTTGTTGTGATACCCTAGAGGGTTTTTAATTCATTGTCTTTGATCTAACCGGCACTCCACCCTGGCTTCTCAAATACACCAGCTCTGAGCTCTACCCCTAGATTAGACTAGTTATGTGTGACTACTTACGAACTCCGACTACTACGCACGCAATGGCCGTTCATGATCTGTTCGAGTATATTACATCTAGTCACATTGTTTTTCCCGACAACTTTTGGCACATTTTGTGGTGAATACCGGGAGCGGACGGCACCATCCAGTTCCAATCTAGCCGCTCCACTAGACCTTCCCTTTCCGGCAGACTCTGTCGCCTGTCCACCACAATTTCAAATTATTCCGCTCTTGGGTTTTATATCATTCATTTAGACCTCAATGTCTGCTTGTGGTGTCTCTCGGAACGCTATAATTTTCTTCGATTTGACGGTAACCATCTTTTATGTTCAAAACAGCTTTTTGTTATGACTATCTAGCATTTTTTTATTTGATTACATGGCAAGTTTTGATTACATAACAAAATGATTAATGTTATGCAAGAGCATCATATTTCACCCAAAGTGACTAGCTCTCCAACACAAACAAAAAATAAAAGTTCACAAAAGGAAGTTCACAAAAGAGTGAGTCAAACAGATTCACTCCCATCTCACGAAGAAGAGAAAATAGCTTTGGTTTTAGCGATTACCACGATGTTTAGTATATGGTATGTATTTCGCTGATCAGCGCATGTAGTTTGCAATTATAGTCGGCATTGTGGATACATGCTAACACTTCTAAGCCCTGGCGTTTGTTGAATTTCGATCGAAATGACGGTAACCTGAATGTCTCTATGGACCAGAGAAACCTGACAGTGATAAATCACCCAGACACAATGCTAACCATTCCGCGATATATTCAACACAAACTGCGGGGAAGTGCGCACTCATGCAAGTTTTACAACCAGAACATGAGAGATCTACAACCGCCGAAGTATATATATACTTCCTCTCAGACGAACTGCGTGGGGTTCGAACACACGACCTTGTTGTTACAAGTTGGCGTTCTTATCCACTAGACTACGCTGATCTGTGTGTCATATGTATTGTTAGCTCATTTATGTTATAAAAATGAAACTGCTACAAACTGCTTTTTACTACATTTTTATGAGATATTTAATTGTTTACATTTATGAGTAATTTGTGGTTATAATAATAATAATAAAAACTGTTTATGCGTTGTTATTTGAGAATTTTGTTATGTAATCAAAATAACACGTTTCATAACTCGTATCGCGTTATGAAAACAAAGATCTTATATGATGATAATATTAGCTATAGTAGGGAAATTCCCGAAATCATATGATTTCCATGTTATGAGAGAATAATTGACAGGGATTCTCGCTTATGATTATGAGGGACACAATTTCTGTCCTAGAATCCGCACTTTCCTATCTCTAGTATTGTCATCAAAATACTAACAGAGAGATGCATTTCGGCTGCCGTAACTCGATGAAACCTCCTACAGGGTCATACAAAAAGTGCAATTTGGCTCACTTACATCAGATTTCCCAAGTAGAATTCACTCAGATAACACCGTGAATGCGCAAGCAAAAAAATTTTCAAAGTATGGCTTTTAGGCAAATTTTCCCGTTTCTACGGTACATGGACTGCTTACCAAAGTGCAAAGTTGTCATTCTTAGTGAGAGTTAAGTAGACATTTTTCCCCTTTCCCCGGGAAGGCTTTGCTTTGAGGTTTGTTTCTGGGAAACCAACACCTTCAATGTAAGTTGAGGATGAGAATAGATTGTTTGTTGACCTTTTTGACAATCTCTTATATTCTAGAAGTAAGGTTTCTATACTTTTTAAAGCACACTAAAATTATTTGTTGACTGAGCATCAATGTGCTTAACAGCTGTGTTGTGTGCTAGTAGTATAGCTAGGAATATCCATATGATCCATGCGTATTTCTTAACCATTCCTTTTGCTTCTACGTTTCAGCTTTTTTTATTTAGCCTTTTGTGTTTTTTGAACCACTGGCACAAGAAAGAGTTTATTTCCACACAACAGACCGAACTAGTCAACACAACATCATTTGCATGCAATGAGACCACTTTTACACCCACAAAATTTTGTTAATTGGTTCTTAGAGATTTTGAATTCTTAAGGCTAGTTGAAAATGAAGCGTATTAGGCTTTACCTCTGTTTGGGGTAGTAGGATATATATACAGAAAAAAATTGACCTTGATTATTTCTAATGTAATCCACTCAGCAAAAATCAAAACAGCATACATCATAATGGAATTTGAAAGGGTAAAATCTCTGTCACTTTGGGTAAATAATCAATCTATTAGGTATCTTATTTGCCATAAGTTTTTTAATAATAAAAACATGAACATTCAATTATTAATTTATTTTACGAAACTTTTCGTAAGTATCTCTTACATCTTCAGGTTATACACTGTTGTACAGTTATTATTATCAAATTGAACTGCTTTATAATAAAAACTATAAGCAACATTACCTACCTGTAATGGCAGAAAATTATTGTCTGATTTGCTATTCAATATACAGCAACTACATTGTAGCGTTAGAAGTTATAACATTTTGCCAGGTGAAACTTTATAACATGTTTTTTTCTAATGAGAATGTCATTTTCAAAATTCTTTAAATGGATTAGATAACTGAAAAGTAAATCAATAAATTGGTCTTTCTATAACTGTACGCCTTTGTGTTACTACTTGAGTTCATTCTAATATATAATATATTATAACATTACATAAAATGATTTTACTTAGGAAAAATCACATTAATAACTTATTACTATCATTTTGTGAATGGGAAATTTTATGCTCTTATTAATTAATATGTTGTTTTACTATTTCAGGTGTATATATATCACATTATGAATGTATGAATGAAGAGGAAATGTATAATTGTTGGACATCTCGTACACTTGAAATGGAAGGGCTGAACCAAAGATAGGAGTAACTAATGCCAAAGTGAAGTGTTGAGCATTTACAGCCATGTGTTAAAAAATAATACTCCGGAAGCATTCATGGAATCCCCCCAGGACGATGGGATGTTCAGGTCCCCCCTGAAATTTTCCAATTTAATGGAGAAGATACCATAGATAGATTTTCTATACTTCGTTTGTGTTTATAGGTTGAAATTATAATACATCAAGTGTGTTTTTATCTGTAGGAAGTGGTGTTTCTTTTTTCTTATAGTTTTGACTTTTGCCCTCTATTTTTTTAATTCTCTTAAAAATCATGCTTAATAAGAGTAAAACGTGCACATGAAAGATAGCTTGAGGAATAAGGAAAAGTTTATATGTATAAAGAGAGAGAGAGAGAAAAAGGAGTTTATTATATTAAACATGTGAGTAAGCTTCTTCAGTGTAAATAATCTTCTTTAACCTTCTGAACTTCCTTGTGTTATTTAACTGTTAGCATTTGTACTTTAGCTTCCTTTTCATTTTGACATTCACAATTTAGTATCTATTCGAAAGTTCTTGACATATGTTTCTATTAGCTGTAATTTAATATGTGTATTAATATGGGGGGAGTTCTTCAACTGGGGAGAATGGCCAAATGGGGGGGATCAGTTAATATGAGACATTGGAGGGGGGGAAGACCAAGTGGGGGATTTCAGCTCCAAATGGGGGGACCAAAAACATGCAGGACGCCATGGCATTCATTCAAAGATATCTTCAGTGGTAATTCATTTGAAAGGAACGACACATTAAAGCATGTTTTAAATTGAGTTTTCTTTGACTTTTAAAGTTTCAATGAACTGAATGTTGATTGTCATCTCTGGGTTAATGTAAACATTTTTGGAAAAAGTTTGGAATATGCCTGTTGTATTTCTTGTTGGTTTCAACTTCCCGGTCTTCTTTATTGATAATATTTGAGTGTGTATATCTACTATTTACGCAGGATACTTTTACAACTGTGAGTGTCAAAATTTTTTGAATATGTACTTATGTATGAAAGAACTGAAAATTATTGATTCATAAAGTATTTTATTTTATTTTGTTATTCCTTCTGTTTTCCATCTCCATCTCACATTCACATTATCAAATTCTTAAAAAAAAACACTATCAGACTATTAAACCCAACCACATTTTGACTATTTGTATTTTGATATGCTAGTTATATACTTGATAATAAGTTCTTCATACATGAAAGTTGCTATGGGCTAATTGTGTAATTTTCATCAAATTACCACATCAAAACGAGGCGGGAGTAGGGTTTGGTAAAATTTCGACATTTGAAATAATATACGGGAGTATTTTTGATAGCAATATAACTCAAAAGTACATTCATTGTATTGATAGGTTTACATTGCATTAATTATTTTGCCAACAAAAGTAACATTCATTTGGTTTGATATGGATACGCATTCACGCACACAGTTACGAATTTAACTCGCTCGGTTTCTCTTTGTCGAATGAAAATCCGGCTTTCACACATTCCATATTTTCACTGGCAAACGGGTGATTACACGCACCCACTCCGCAAACATTATATATAGATTTATCAGACGTAACCTTTAAAGCTTGGTTCCCATTTGTGGTTTAATCGCGTTAATTTTACAGATTTTATTTTTAAAGAATCGTGTTAATTTTATTCGGTATAATACCTGCTAACATTTCCACTTGAAACGAAATTAACCCCAGAAATTAAACGCGTTGTAAAATAGAAAGTGTTCAGTGGAGAGATGGAAGAACTAGATGAAGAATATTTATTGTTGTTGATGCTTTTGAGAAGACGTCGAAGAAGAAATAGAAACATCCGAAATATCCGTAAAAAACGCAAGTTCTGGGTTCGAAGTATAGCAAAGAGAAGAACTTGGAGACTACAATCGGCTTGTGTTAGAATTAAAGCTATATGACAGGGAATATTTTTTTAGGTAAATATTTTCTTCTTCAATTTTCCTTTCAATAATTTCATATACTTATCGACGTGTTATTTATTTATTTATTTTTTTGCTGTTTTTGTTTTAGGTACACACGAATGTCCCCTGAAAGATTTGAGCACTTACTTGCGCTAGTGTCTCCATATATAACAAAACAAGACACAAGATTGAGAAAATGTATACCTCCAGCAGAACGCCTGACTTTAACTTTAAGGTTTTTGGCTAGCGGTGACGCACAACAGTCATTGAGCTATTCGTTTCGAATTGGCAAAGCTACTGTCAGCAAAATTATCGCTGAGACATGCGAAGCAATATACAAATGCCTCAAAAATGATTATCTGGTAGCTCCAAAAACACATGAAGAGTGGCTATCTGTTGCAAAGCAATTTGACGAGAGATGGTACATGCCCCATGTTATCGGTGCCATTGACGGAAAACACATACGAATTGAATGTCCCAAAGGAAGTGGAACTTTGTATTACAACTACAAAGGATTTTTTAGTATAGTACTTCTGGCCGTTTGTGATGCTGCTTATTGTTTCACTGTTTTTGATCTGGGTCAGTACAGTAGCAATAACGATAGTGGTGTCTTGGCAAATTCAGAAATGGGCCAGCAGTTTGATGATGACTTGTTAAATGTTCCAGTTGAGAGCTCCTTATCGGAGAGAAATGATGTAGCGCTACCCTATTTCTTACTTGGCGATGAAATTTTTCCTCTTAAACAGTGGTTGATGAGACCATATCCAGGGAAAGGTGCTACTGAAGAGCAGCGCATTTATAACTACCGTCATTCGAGATGTCGTAGGGTAATTGAGAATGCTTTCGGTATTTTGTCAGCGCAATGGAGAATTTTTCAAAAGCCTGTCAGAGCAACAGTTGAAAATGTTGAAAAGTATACCTTAGCTTGTTTGGCACTCCACAACTACTTAAGGAAAACGGAAAATGCTTATTATTCTCCAACTGGGTTTGTAGACTCAGAAGACTAGAATGGCAACATTATTGAAGGTCATTGGCGTTCAATGAATGCCAATGCAAATGGTTTGATGGATATTCGACAAGTGCGTGGTTCAAGATATGGTAGAAGTGGATTAGAAACAAGAGAAAAGTTAAAAGACTATGTAAACAGTGAGGAAGGAAGTGTTTCTTGGCAACTTGATTATATCAGGAGAACTTCCCATTATTCAGCGCGAATGTAGAAAAAAATATTGTTTCTATGTATGGTTTCTTATCTAATAAAATATATATTTACAACATATGAAAAGTGCTATTTCCATCAACGTGAATATTTTCCTTTCTTGGATTGTGCGAATGACTTGATTGCATCATATTAGATAAAATAGGTGAAAATGGCGGTGAAATCGGCGTGGATAGTCCTACGTTATAGGTACTTGCTCGAAATGATGCATTAGCACGATCTTGTTCTTTGTTGTCAAGGTCCTCCATTTGATATTTGAATTATATTCCTTATCTCGTGTTTCGCTTTAAAGTTAGACTTAGTGGAAAGACCTTTGAGATCAACGGCTAAACTTTTACAAAATAGGTCATTTCCGTCATCCTCTTTGTGGCTTGGGACCTTCTTCCTTTCCGCAATGCTGTCACGTAAACTCTTTATAACGGAGAACTCCATTTCACTGGTAACATCTTCTCTTGTCCTCTTTTTACCAACTTTGCTCGTTTTCTTGGTTTTAGAGACTAAAGGTCCACCAAAATCATTTTTATCAACAGAATCTGTTTCGTCTTCTTCAGCAAAGATTTCGTCAGCGTATGACTCTAGGTTACTGTTCTCTTCCTGTACTTGCTCTGAGAACTCTTCTGACTCGTTTAATTCTTCCAAGTTAGAATGAGAGTAGGGTAAATTTGTTTTCCCTCTTCTCATTTGTACAAAATCGTCAAGCCAAGCAAGAAAATTATAGGGCTTCATGTTTTTTTCAGCTTTCGCTACAGCATCTGCGGAGGCCAGATTTTTTAGATAATTTGAGCTCGTTTCTCTTTTTCAAGTACCTATTTTTGAGATTTGCAAAAATTGTTTGAGCTTTTTCGCCTAAAAAATTAAAGTCTTTTATTAAACGTACAGTATAACATTGGTGTTCAGTAAGGTGCAAAATTGTACCCATATAGTATTTAACAAAATAATTAACTTTTATGCAGTGGAGCTTCAGTAGGCATGGCCTGACATATTTCATAATATTTCGATGTAAATCTTACTAGAACTGATGAATTCGAGCTTTTCAGCGACAGCACCCCATGCATTTTTTACAGCATCTTTTTCTTTATAACTCTTTTGACTTTTGTCATAAAGACAAGGGTACAAACGTACCTCTTCAGACAATAATTCTTCTTCGTGAAGTGAGTAACATTTTTTGTCTGCCATGTTGATTTATGAAAACATACAATGTTCTTACAAAATCAGCATATATTTTCTCATCCAGAATAAGATTTTTGTCGGTTTCTTCTGATCTCGGCAAATGAGTATTTAAACGCGGCGTTTATTTCATTTTTGAAATCAAAAAATTTTGTTTCCAACTTGGAGATTTTATTCACGTTTAACAGAGTTAATATTTCGGGGTCAAAAGGTCAAAAACGTTTCCACTGGAGTTAAAAATCTAACGCGATTAAAATCTACCTGCTTAAGAGGATGAGGAATGTCCTATTCCGCTCTATGAAATATTACGTAATCGTAGCTAACATCGTATTTTGATTGGCTCTATAATTTAATGTACATAAACATAAAAAGATTGCATCCAAAGTAGCGAATATTATCGAAGCGTGTATTTCTTTATTTCACCTCAGTCAGAGAAGATTTTGATTGTATTTCAACGGTGTTGGTGGTTTATTTGGAAATAGACCTAAACGACCATTGAAATTAACGGTACTCAGTTTCATTTAGAAAAAAAAAGAACAGAACAGACATATGAACAGACTCAACACCCATCATGACAATACTACACCACAGAGACAATGACGACTGTTCAACTGAACGATGGAAGATCGAAATTCAGATGCACTAGTATAATGTTCACAAATGGAAGTTAAAAGGGAGTTAATTAAAGTGTTATTCCTTTTTCTAGCAAATAAATTTGCTGTTAAACATTGCATTAATCATCTAGCACTGTGATTATCTTTTCAGAAAACATTCACCTAGATGACTTTTTCCTTGCATGTGACTTTATTATTGCTTACAAATTTCTGTGCTCTGTACTCAAAGCTCGAGCTTGTATCATTAGAAGTGAACGCTCTGTTGTTAATTCAACATAAAACTTCAAGTTCAGTTGAAATGCAAATCATGTTTAATATGAAAGATTCAATGATTTCATTTAGCACAATAAAGATAAAAAAGTGTGAAAATTTATTCCTTTTATTATACTTGTAAAGTTTTGAGTTGGCTGGACTGATTTTGAGGCGCTATTTCCTTTTCGCAGCCCCCACTCTCCCGTCTAGGATGTTTTAGGGTCAGGGTTAGGGTTAGAGGGCTCTCTAGGATCAGATACATTTATGGGAGTGTGAAAAGGAAATAGCACCTGATTTTGATACTATAGGTTTAAATGTGGAAAATATTATCTAAAGGATTAGTTTTTACATTGGTCTTTTTTCAGGCCTACATGGAACAGCCTCCATTATTGGAACGATTAGAAGAACAACCAATTGATAGTGTGCCTAATGATGTCACCGCAAGTTGTAAGTTTACTCCATTCTTTGTTTTTGTTACACAATTTCAGCTTATACTTTTCTTTTGAAAGTCAATAGTGTATAATAAACATGTTCAACTTTTGTTTAGGTAGCAACCCAGCAGATTTAAGCAGTTCTAGCTCTGTCAATCAGAATAATGAAAATGGTATAATATCATATTTTTTTTAAACTTAACTTGACTATGGAGTTGTTATTTTCCTACTAGTTTTAATTTTTTTTTCTCCTATTATCTTATAGATGATTATTATGATGAGATTGCACACAAATTTTCTTTAATTATGTTGAAATGTGCAGAAGCAATTCAGTATGAAAATTTGTTTCATGAAGTCATGAAGTCATGTATTTTCCTGGAAGACGTTTCAAAAACCCATATAATTGGCACTCCAAATCTCCTTCTTGCAGAAAAGAGCCTTTTGAATTTAGCAAGTTACCCTAATTGTGTAGATGGTATTCTTTATACAATACCTCTTATTTTGGAATCAAATGGGCAACTATTGCTTTATCTAAGGTACTCATTAATACATTAATCTAAAAATTGAATCTTTACAATAATGTAGCCTCTATAAAACATGTGACATACCTTATGAAATAATGTGGTTGGTTTTAGATGCATTGAAACAGGGATTTTTCCGAAACAATTATCGTGACCTTTTTGCTGACTTGATTGATGCGAATAAAATCAAAGAGTGTTTTGTAGTCAATATCTTCAATGATTGGGATATAATTGCAGCCCACAAATACAGAACAGACTCCTCAAAAGGTAAATTTTTACTAATTTTCAGGATTTGATAATTCCATAATGTTTTGTTAGAATTTTGGGATAGATATAATCCTTGATTTGTATCAGTATTTCATTTCTTTCAGCATCTAAATCGGTGAATAATTCCAAAATGTTCACAAAACTAGTGACAACTAATAAGGGATCAATTACTAATACTATACCTCTGGCTTATGCTATATATCGAAAAGAATTTCAGCAGTATGCGCCTGGTTACATTATCTATTGTCAAAGAATGGCTCGATTTGCTAAAGCAACTAGCAATGCAGCCAAAAGGTAGGAGTTACAATAATGGAATTATGTCCAAATTTTACTTTGAGTGAACAGTTCAGTTTGAGTTAACAACATAATTCCATCTTTAAGATACTTCAAAGTGGAAGGTCTTGGTGACCAGGCGAAATGGGAATATGCCATAAAAAATTACACCTATGAACAATGCAATGCTCCAAAAGTTGATCTCAAACATATATCAAGGGAGTATGAAGATGAAGAGGAATTGAGCCTACATCAACAGTACATTGCACTGTCGTCATGTCCAAACTTCCACCATTGGCTTTCAAAGAAAAATCATGGTGTGAAAATGCATGAGCATTTCCTACCTTTTGGAAAATCCCCTCGAAATCAAACAATGAATGGTATAGTTTGCTTTTTAAGTGTTTAAATAAATTAAATTTGGGGCTTGAGTTTTGATTTGCCTTTTGATTTTTTCCTTGATGTTATTGTTTGTTTTTGTCCGTAATATAGAATTTAATTTTCCAAAACTAACATGTGACTATACATAATATGTTTCCCTTTTCATTTATAAAGTTTGTCCATCTTAACTGTTCTTATAGCCATATTATCACTTTGCCGTGGTCAAGATGACATGGATATGGTTTTGTCCATCAAAGATTTTGTAACTTCCATTGCAAATTTAGTTCTTCATGGAAGATACCATATAGATGCAGCACCAGCAATAGATTTCAAGAGAACCACATCTGGAAAAATTTCCAAGAAAGTGCAACTTAAAACATCAGACCTGTTGCAACATCTAGGTTTAACCAATGAACAACTTGAAAGTATGCAAAAGCAATCAGATATGATGGAAAGTGTTTATGAAAAATTTAGAAAGAGTTTGTTTTCAGATGGTACCATCTTTTGGCGTTTACATACTAATTCAAAACAAGTAGTTGTAATGAATGATTACCATTCTGAAAGTGGTAATTTTAAGGTAAATATTTATTTATGTTGCCTAGAGATTGTTCAGTCATATTGATGTCATAATCAGAAATATTCTTATAATTTTATCTCATTCAGTTCAATGATTATGTTATTGTCACTCGAAGTACGTTTGATGGTTCCTTTCACCTGTCATGTACATGTGACAGCTATAAAGTTTTAACGGCAACTGTGCAAACATCTTTTGAACAGAATGAATGGGATGGTATAACTTGTTGCCATTGTCGCATCTTAACAGAAATTCTTTATGAAGTTAGTATTTTATATTATGGTGTGGATAAATGTGGCTTTCATTTTGTGGACTAATGCTAGTTAATCTATCACTCTTCTTTGCTCTCATTTAGTTTCCAACCAGTCATGAAGAAACTGAACACATGTATCAAGCTGGTAGTTACCTTGTGCAATGTGAAAAAGCCATTGCAACCAAAATTAATGAAGGGATGAGGGTTGTATCAATGCCAGTCATTCCTTTAATTTCCATGAATAAAGATGTGGAAAAATTTTCTGTCCGTAGCTGTTCAGATGATGTGGAATTTGTCCATCTATTTAAATCAAATATAACAGATGATGTTTTTGTTAATTGCTGTTCAGGACTTTGTCAGTGTCATTTCTCAAAGAAAAGAAACCTGATAAATTTTTATGAAAGTCAAGATCTTTGTGGACATTTAGAAAGCTTTAGGCAGTATGCTCTTCGAAATCAAGACAAACACCATCTTTTAAATTTGGACAAGGAAAATAATTTCCCTGGTGAGGATAACAGCAATGATCAAGATGATGATGATCAAGATGATTACATGCTTGTGCAAGAACTTCTTACTGAAGATGAAATGAATGTAGTAGTTGAGGAAAGTGCAGATGGAGAAAAGGCTCCTCAGGTATCCAAATCTAACCTCGTTTTATGAAAATCATTAGGAAATTGCCATTGTATTCTTTAAGTTTTCTATTTTTTGACTATTGAACTAATGAAGCCATAAGACAAATAGCCTTTGCTGCTTATTTGTTTGTTTATTTGAGCAGGTTAAGATGAACAATTGCTGCATTAAGCTGACGTGGACCAAAATATAAATGCTAAATAAAATTAGATTTGTTTAAGTATGTTGGGTGATTGGTAAGATTGGGCAACAGGAACTTTTTGGGTTGATGAATGCATATAGATTAGATTAGTGAGCTAGAGACTAATAAAGAAAAGAGATATGGGTGTATGACTAAGAGAGAAATTGAACTCGTAGGTAACATTTTCTTTCATTATTTTCTAACGTACAGGCTGTCAATGGATTTAACTCTGAAACAGGAATGTGGCTGTTTTATTCACCATATGGCAGGACTGTAAGTCGAAATTCTGATGAAACTCTTTTGCAAGTAAACTGCAGGAAACGTCAACTGTGGTGTGGTCAAGCAATAGATGACACTGATAATTTAATTAACTTTTATCCAAAGTGTGAATCAGATCTTTGCAAATGTGATGTAAGTTCAATGTTTTCTTTTATTTCTATCTTTATCCCAAAGAATTGCAACTATTGTTAAAAGTATCCGTAACTATATCGATACAGTGGTTACAATATTACAATATCGTATTTGGACATTTTGATTTGCCGTTGTGTAGTTCTGACAACATTATGATTGAAAAAAATATCCAAAAACCTTGTTTTCTTATGTTTAGCTTGAATGGTCGAAAACTATTGACAACAGATTGGTGTACGAGTTTGATTGTGTAACCACTTTATACACGAAATTATGCACTTTATCGTGTTATGTGTATAAGATCGTGTGTCCTAATCAGAAATGCATTTTACGTTGGGATGGTGCTGATGAGAGTATTTTTCGAATTTCATCTATGATTTGTGTTGGAGAAGAAGTATGTTGGCAGTTTGTGAATATGATATGTCACGCGAAATGTAATTTTTCTGCATTTTGCACTATCATGAATTCATCCTATCAACAACAGCAATCGCCGAAACCGTTCATGTCAGCGAAAACTTTTCGAAAGTTATTCTTTTCGTGGGCTTCACATCAGCATGTCGACTTCAGATCCACTTGTAACTGGTGTGGACACTCCCCGAAAGTTCTGGCATGCGACGCCACGAAAATAGGGATATCACAAAGAAACTGTTGCATTGATCCTATAGAAACTCCTTCAAACGAAGGCCCATTGCCCACAGCTACTCGCAGATATGACCGTTGTTTCTTGAGATATCCACCTAAAGGTTCTATCGAGTCATCGAGTCGTAAAGATGTGGAAAGGTCGATCCGTGAAGCCAGGGTGCATTTAAAATACCTTGCTAGTACAGTGTTTCGGCGGTCTTCGCAGGACAGTATCACTTCACAACAACTCGTACAACGAAATCAAGCATTGATTGAAGTCTTTCCATCCGCTTGTACTGAGTTACTTAAGAAATTCATTGACCAACAGTTAACATTTGAGCAACTTCAAAGCACGGCGAAATTGTTTTATATTTTAAGCTTTGATGCATCACTGCAGTCATTTTTACCGATGGCATTGCTTTCAAGTCTGGAAAAAATATTGCTTTGTGAAGATTTGCATATTCACATGCCAGATTTTCTTGAAGAATGCAGGAGATATAATCCTTGTTTGGGAACTTTCGCATCAACATTCTTTAATGCAAACTTGCTTGATGAAACTGCAGTACAATTTCTGCAGTACCTGCACTCTCGTGTAAAAGATCTTCATATACTCGATGTACCATCTGAAATCTGTTCGCCAATAGAAGGGTCTTACAATCCAGGAAATCTTGGCAGAGCATATTACTTTGATGTGACTGGGCGGCAGATTCGCCGTACTCGAAAATTTGACATCGACACCAAGAGCTCTTCAAAATCACATGATGATGCGTCAACCACATCTTCCTGCTCTAAAAAGTACCCGATCGTTTCAAAAAAGGGATCCACTTTCTTATTTCTTTGGTTTTGCCCCATGCATGGGCATTGCTATGGATGCCATATTGTTCATGGTAGCGAAGGGCGAAAAGATCCTGCCTGTTCATTATATGCGCACTTGGAGAAGGCCCCTGAAGTCGTGTTTTACGACTTCTCTTGTAATTTGGAAGAATATTGTTTAAATAGGGAATCCGGTTATTACAAGAATACTCCCTTCTACCATGATTTATTTCATGGTTTTTCACATACCTGCTCTTCAAATTATAGCAGTAAAGGTTTACTTGGACTAGAGTCAGTCAATACCAGCATCTGCGAACAATTTAATTCGTATCTGCAATGTATCAAAGCCACATCAAAGCAGATGTCACAACAACATTTCATGTTTTTTGTACAGTTCATGATACATTTGTGGAACGAGAAGAAAAAGCTAATTTTTACCAAGAAGTTACGGTTAGCATTGGAGGCTGCCAAATGATTGCAATTGTGACTTAGTGTTTTCTTTTTACCCTACCGGTAATAACACTGACGAGACTACTGAGTTTTAATCTTACGTTTGAGTCAAAAGCCAATGAAAAACATGATAACATGGCAGTAAGATTTATTTCAATGTAACATTGACAGACATGCATTTACCTTAGTAAACAGTTCTGAATTATATGACAGAATTCTCTTAATCATCGTGAAGAATCAAAAGTGGGCTGATGCGATTATGCGAAATTCAAGTATGTTTACCGAATATATTTCGCTTAGCTTATGTAAGTATATTCTTTTCTTCATTTTTCATTCATTTTACATGAATAAAATATTTCTTCAGATAAAAGCAGTGTTATGATGTGTTTCCTACCCTTAGTAGACCCAAAATTGAAGCACTTGTTTTAAAACAGTTTTCAAATTGAAGACTGACCGCTCATAAGAATCTTTGATCAAGTGATATAGCACAAGAGAACATCTTCAAATTGACTGTAATGCTATGGTTAGCTTACGCGGACTTAAGTTGGGTTATATACGCTAGAAATTAGCAATCAGGATACAATACTTTATTACAAATAAAGAAGTCTCATTATCACTAGTTATAGCAAACGATTCTCTCCCGATCCGCACAAATTCAGAATCATTCTATCCATATCAACACAGAGTTCCCATTTTTCATACCGAAAATGTTTATTTCAAAATCTCGCAGGATTCTGTCATTATTCCGTCAACATATCTGTTCAATAAACCTTTCCCGAATTTCTGTCTAAACTCTAAACTGTGACTGAGTTTCATATCTAACCTCGTTTTCATGCGATTCATTGTTCCACTGATTTCATTACTTTATAACTTAATAATAGTCACTATTATTTCCAATTCCCATTCCGATAGTTAGAAGCAGTTTAAATATTAAAAGCGAGGTTAGACACAACTCGGCCACAATGCGTCGTTTAAACAGTATTTCGAGAAAGGTCTATTACAGCTGGGTCTTAAATACGATGAAATACACTCGACCGATATCAGAAACGATTTGATCGCTCGAGAAACGATGGTCACTGCTCTCATACTTGTCAACTGACCCGGAAACTTCGTCATTCGGAGTCAGCGATTCCGAAATCTGGACGTTGTATATTAATATCAAGAACACACCTTTACCGAATTTGGTTGGTGGAGTGGTGGCAATGGAAGGAGACTGAATCTCAGTTTAGTTCTTATTGTATATCATGGTAGGATAATCTAGACACCGTGGTAGGATAATCTGGACGTTGTATATTTATATCAAGAACATACCTTTCCGGAATTCGGGAGGTGAAATGATGGAGATGGAGGGAGACTGACTCTCAGTTTTGTTCTAACTGTACATCATGATAGGATAATCTGGACACCGTGGTAGGATAATCTGGACGTTGTATATTTAAATCAAGAACACACCTTTCCCGAATTTGGTTGGTGGAGTGGTGGGTATGGAGGGAGACTGAATCTCAGTTAAGTTCTTATTGTACATCATGGTAGGATAATCTGGACACCGTGGTAGGATAATCTGGACGATGTATATTTATATCAAGAACACACCTTTCCCGAATTTGGTTGGTGGAGTGGTGGGTATGGAGGGAGACTGAATCTCAGTTAAGTTCTTATTGTACATCATGGTAGGATAATCTGGACACCGTGGTAGGATAATCTGGACGTTGTATATTTACATCAAGAACACACCTTTCCCGAATTTGGTTGGTGGAGGTGGTGGGTATGGAGGGAGACTGAATCTCAGTTAAGTTCTTATTGTACATCATGGTAGGATAATCTGGACACCGTGGTAGGATAATCTGGACGTTGTATATTTACATCAAGAACACACCTTTCCCGAATTTGGTTGGTGGAGGTGGTGGGTATGGAGGGAGACTGAATCTCAGTTAAGTTCTTATTGTACATCATGGTAGGATAATCTGGACACCGTGGTAGGATAATCTGGACGTTGTATATTTAGATCAAGAACACACCTTTCCCGAATTTGGTTGGTGGAGGTGGTGGGTATGGAGGGAGACTGAATCTCAGTTAAGTTCTTATTGTACACCGTGGTAGGATAATCTGGACACCGTGGTAGGATAATCTGGACGTTGTATATTTACATCAAGAACACACCTTTCCCGAATTTCTGTTAAAACATCTATATAACTAACTGTGCTTAGCCTGATTTTGTATCAAAAATTATTGCATATTGTGACAAAAATTTCATCCCACGAAGTTTCCTCGTTAAGGAAAATGGTTAAATATGATAAACGAGGATCGTTTGAACAGTTACAGGAAGTATTGACGTTTCATAGACCTTCTCATGGATTACACTTGTCTTCGTTCCTACCATATTGTGATAGATTTTTGCGTGGATAAATTTTTTTGAGTGCCATTTTGGTTGCGTTTTGCGTGGATTTATTTTTAATTCATACTTGCGTAGGAAAATGCGTGGATTTATTTTTGCGAATGAGTGAATATTTGTAACGTAAAATTTCACAAACAGGAGGAAACAAACAAAATTACTTCAGTTTGAAACTTTCACAAACTGTATTTTGTATATAAAACGTGAAAAAATTTGTAATAAAAAAAATGAAAATTTCAAAGAAAAAAATCGTTTTTTATCTAAAATTTTGCGTGGATTTATTTTTGTGAATTGGCAAGAATGAAGCACTTTGTGGGGACTTATTTTTGCGAATTTGACCAAAATTCGCAAAATTCACAAAATTTATACACGCAAAAATTTATCACAATAAGGTAATAATAATAAATACATTATTTGGCAAGATAATGATGGTAATAAAATTTTATGGCCTTAACCCTGACCCTGAAGCCTTAGTCATGTTAAGAAACGTATCATTCTCATTTGAAACAAAGTGTTGTTCAGAATGAAAAATTAAAAACAAAAGGTTTATTACAATACAGTAAAGATTTACTCAATTCATGAAAAAGAAGGGAAGGTGATCTTATTTCGCGTGAGTAGATGATTAGAAGTTTTCTGTCAAAAGACGTTGCTCAATTACATTTTTCTTCGATGCAATACTTATAATACTGTGGTGACCTAGTATTGAAAATGTCAGACAAGACTGATAGTTATGAGTTCCCAGAAATCTTTTTCTTTACAAGAATTATACATAGCTGCACGTTAGTAAATTAAATCTTTAATCGACTGGTAGCCTTATGCTCGCTTCCTGTTCGGGAGGTCACAGGTTCAATCACCGACAGAGTCATGCCAGCGACTATAACAGCGTAAATCACTCCTCTCTGCTTAGCACTCAGAGTAAGGATGATGTATATGGTTGTCTAGTTGAGCGGTTCCCGTCACTACAGCTTCCGTGGCCCTAATGAGGGCTTTAAATGCTCTAGGACCTACTTTGCAGGACCTTCATTGATAACAGTACCTTAAGGAACTGAAGAAGCCATCCTGGGTAAACATTCGTGAATAAATAAATAAATAAATAAATAAAATGAGAACACGTGGGAAGTCACTGGTTCATTCCCGATATATACGAGTTCCATTACACCAAACATTGTTCTTAGCCTCAGCAACAAGATTATTAAGGTGATCACTATTAGTAACTGTATGCTTTGCGTGATTCCTGAAATGATGGTCAATTCTCATATACCATTCGTTGCATTCCAAGCAAGGAGCTGGTAGAGGACAGTTATGTTTATTGGATTTGCACCACAAAAACATTATTCGGAATTCACTTTGTCTCAAAAAAGCTTTTTTGTCATCCCATTTGTGTTTAGAAACTAAATGTCGAGCATATTTATCCCGAATTACCATCTGGCATTCTTCACATTTGAAAAAGTAACATCGAGCTCCTTTAGTGTTGTAGTTCATTCGAACAGTGTCGGAAGATCCTAAATAAATTTTCATCAAATCATTTATTTTTTTCTGTTTCAAATATGTTTGATCATTTTGTTCTCGTGCAACACTAGTTGGTAATGAAGCCTTCTCCATATGAAGGGAAGTATCAAATAAACCAACGGCTTTTTCTTCCGCTTTCTCGGCTAACCTCAACCTCTTTTCATTCAAGACTCCCTAAGATAAATAATAGTCTTTTATTACGACCTTTACATCAACAATTATTTTACAAATTCATCGAATCATTCAAGGTTTATTGACCTCATTAAAAACATTATCTTCCTCAGTTCCCGTAGAAGAAACACAACTTTTCAATTTTGCGGTCTTTTTGTCTTTTTTCATCGCTTTCGTCTTCTTCGTAACCGATTTCTTGCATTCCTAAGAAAACGTAATTGATGAAATAACACTAGGGTAAATAGGACAAAACCTTGTCTGGCATCATACACGTTGGACTCGCTTTCCCTGACTTGTTTCGTTCTTCTTGAAAATATAAGGACATGTACGGATATATTCTCTTCTTTTTGTGACACCCATGCTTTGTTTAAAAGTGAAATAGAACCCATGGAATTATCAAAGATTGTTTAGCTATCTTTTACCAGAGAAATAAAATCGCATGAACCACTTATAAATAATTTACCAATTCCCTTCTCCCTTTGAGATTGCCTTTTTCATTTCCATCATCTTCATTACATAAATCGTCCTAGAAAAGATGCAATCGTTAAAATGACCAGTGTAAAAAATATTAAACACAGTTCAAACATCTTCTAAAACTGTTTACACTAACACATCCAAGAAATATAAAAAAAGACCTAAAGAAGTATCTCAAATCTCGTGACGAAATAAAAATGTTAAAAAAGAAAGAATCAATCAATCGCACAGTATCAATCGATATGGAAAGCAATTATTATCATATACCATACAATTACCTGCTCATTTCTTTCATCTACTATGGCCCATACATCTTTTGCAAAAAAGCTTCTATTGATCTATAAATTCCAAATAAGTGGTTGGACCAATATATATGTCATGCATTTTGTACATAGCCAGAAATTAGTACTTAGCAGCCGCCTAACCTTTTTATGTATCTTTTCAGGAGTGGGTGGTACCATGCTTTCAGCTATGTGAAACGTAATTATGTAGATGTAATGTAGATTTACTAGTTCTAATATTTAGAATAAGATTGATATTGTAATAGTAAATTCCAACCTCTGCCTGCAGCCTCCAAAATTTTGTTATGGAACAATTGAACTAAATATTAAGTTAACAAAATGTGATTCATAAAAAAACTATAAATAAAACTAGCATGCCATTTTACAAGCTTTAACTATCTTTGGATTTTTTGCTAATAATGTAATTAAAGGTAAATTATGGGGAAAAACTATAAATCAAACTAAAAAATACTTTTCTTCAATGACATTGTAAATCACTCAGCTTCATTTTGGCGGAAAATATGTACTCTTGCATAAGTATTCGCAATGTACACCACATCAGGCAAGAGTTCAACTTTGACTATGTCAAAGTAATGGAAGTATATGTATACTTCCATTAACATTTTGGTTTTAATGGAAGACAGCTATGGACAAAAGGGCCGTTCTGCTGAGATATCACCTTGAATGTTGTTTTATAAACTTTCAATACTTACGGTCTCTCTGATGTTTTCTCATCATATCTTGTACGAGATCTTTAAATGTCATAACACCACTATCGTTGTCTTTGAGGGAAAAAAATGTAGAAGAATCTCTAAGCCTACTTAAATTTTACAAATAACCAATACAAACAAAAGTATATCATACCCAGATCATCAGAATCACTTATGTTAGATTCATTTCCAATATCATTTTTGTGTCTGTCAAATCTATAGTATATTATATGCATTATATTTGTGGCATAACCATGAAAAGTAAATAGTAGAGAATAAGTTGACATACCTGGTTCGTAAAAAAGTCATGATTAGATCTTCTGCCTTAAAAATACACAAATTAACATCAATCTTTTAATTTTGAAGATTTTAAATGATTGATCATGTTACTACTCACTTTCAACTTTGGCCACCCAATACTCTCAGCAAATGCGCAAATCACAACTTCTGGCATTACAACTTTAAGTATGTAGTCAAAATTCTATGATTTAAATCGGCAAAAGTTTCAAAGTTAGGAGTAAATACTGCAATGCAGTGGCAATTATTCTTAACACAAAAAATAATATATAAAGAAATCACAGGATACATAACAATTTGACTAAGCATTTTGCCTACCTTAGGATTTGTTTTGAATTTCTTTGATAATGCTTCTCCCATGTTACTATTTTGTTCTTCTGTTAACAGCTCCAATAAACCAGGTTCCTTTAACTCTTCTAATAGTAACAATGAAATAGGATTTCAAAGAAATAAATACATAACAATTCAAGGATTTGAATAACTGGTGAAAACTCAGAATTGAGAATTGCTAGTTCTTACTCCTTGTCTTCCCTCCTTCCATAAATGCCAAATGCCGCCAAGTTTTAATCTTGAAAAATGAGAAACAACAATGTACTACTGGTCATAGTACCTTAAGAAAAAAGGAAATTCTTGTACATCACATACATCACCGCGATAGATATTCTGAACTGATTTTGATTCCACAAAAGTTTGGATACAATTTTTGTTCAAACCAGCAAATCCTATAATAAGTTTGGTGTATGTAGTTATTATATGTAAAAGCTTCATGTTATCATCACTATTACGAAAAAATTAGACAAGCCTTTGGCTATGAAGTTCTCATTTTCTTCATGATTGATAATAGTATCACAGGAACCAAGTTGTCCTTCTAAATATCAGAATAAAAAAGACTGTTTGAAAGTACAATTCAAAATGAAAGGAAACACCTCTTAAGTTTTAAGCTTTTTTGACATGATTAATATATGTTACTTAATAAATGAAGTCATGTCAGGTACATTATTGCAAACTAGCTGCAATTACAGATTTTTTTCATCATAAAAGAAATCAAAAATATTTTCTTAATAAAAAGATATCGAATCAGTTGATGAATAATGCTTTTCAAGCAAGTTCCACTGGTAAAAAAACATTTCAATGGATTTCTATTTCCTGCTTTATAATAAATTAGACCAATGTAAATCAAAATTACTTACTAAAACACACATTGCACATTGTACAATTATAAAATACTCCACCACAGCATTTACCATCATTACAAATGTATTGGTTACACACAACACACATTGATATGGAGTACCCAATAGTCTTCTTGCAAAAATAACATTCAAACATCTTGAAGTGACTATGAATGTTATAATACTTTCAAATTATATATAATATAATAATGGTCAATCTACATACAGTGGTCACCTTTTAGATCAATCAATGAAAATCACCCCTTCACTGAAAGTTACCTGTAGGATCAGAATATTGACACAGCATGTTTTGACAGCAGCATCAATGATAAGAGGTTTAAAAAATCTGGTAGACAAGAAGTGCATTACATATCTTTTTTCTTTGAACTCAATTTCGCTAGAAAAATTGAGCAGTATTCTACTAATATTTTCAGGTCTCGCAAATTTGAAAATCTAGATGCATGTTACTTTGTGTATGTATATAAGTGCCAAACTTTACGTGTTCATAAAGGATGGTGAACTTTAAGTGAACTTTTCTGTTGTTTGTTTGTTCGTGTTCAGTTTAACCTCCTCCCATCATTAATTTTGTTTGAATGACTTCATTTAAAAGACATATAAAACTGTACATATACATGAAATCTTTTATGTTCTCATGTTTATATTCATTCCTTTGCAGCTTCAGTTGTATCGTATATATTAACATACATTAAGATACAGGTGCTGCATACATATTATTTTATGCAATATCAAAATCATTACTAGAATTACAATTGCCTTTTACATAATGGTAGTTTTTTCAATTTTTAGCATATACATTAGGTCTGAAAATTACATCTCAACGGCCTCTCAGAATCCCTATCAGGCACTCACTCTTCTACTACATGTACTCAAAGTATTTAGAATTAAGCTATAACTGTTAGAGAAATTCTGTTGTAACATTCTCCAATTCGTTATGATAAAATGAAATGGGATAAACTTTGTATGAGGAAAAAAAATTTGTTTTATAAGATAATTTTTTGCCATATTTTTTTGGTAATAGAATGATCAATAGCTGATCATGGGTAAATGGATTGATAAACAAATCTTGCAGTCGACTCCCAGAAGCAGAACTATGGAACCATTTCAAAAGCCTAGGAATATTTACTTTTGTTTCAAAATATGACATATATATATATTTCATTTCTGAATAGTTCATTAAAGGACAAAGTTATCATTCTGGGAGGAATAAACTGCATAATTAAGCAAGAAATTTTATACGACTAAACTTTGGATAATTTAAGAAATGTTCTTCAGCTCCTAGGAATCTCCCGTCTTGCAGCTACCTATACACTTGACTAATATATATATATTTTTCATCCATTTTGATTGCCACTTTAAACAGCAGGAGCAATAAAATGAATTGGAAATATGTCTCAGGATAGTTTGTTAATTATCTCAACTGAGCTAATGCTACATATCAATAGTGTCCTGTTTATATAAATTTAAATATCAATCGAAAAGACTAACAATTTGACAGGAGGAAAGTAAAACTTTTATTAGGTAGCTATTAGATACTTTACACTACAAGCTAGTGCAGCTTACACAGGAAGTTATTCTAGTTACCTTCAAGATATATATAATATAATATTAATAAGCAAAAGTCGACAAGATTCATTAAATCCTCCCCCAACCTGTAGCAAGATTCATTCCTCACTTCAAGATTATGATGGCATCATTTTGAAATAAACCCTAGAAGAATTAAGAATTATGTAGCTAGGTACTTTACATGCTTCATAGCGTAATTAGAAGTTTTTCCTAACTGCTAGGGTGATGGCTCTACATTTTCCCACTTAATCATAATCTCTTTGTTACTTGCCCTTCCTTTCCAAAACCAAGAAAAAGAAAACACTATATATAGCTGGGCTCTAGCTAGTGAATGGATTATTGATAACAGACATACTAAAGTCCATAGCAAATGCACCATTTTATATGATACATGTGAGACCAATCATGTGCATAGTTTTCTTAGTATTACGTCATTTTTCTTTAGAGCGGAATAGGACATTACTCCTACTGTTAACGCCAAAAAAAGCGCTTAAACCACAAATGGGAACCAAGCTTAAGTGCGCTGAATTTAACAGGTCTTGTTTCATTTCATTTAGGCAGTTGCTACGATCTTTAAAATAGTTAAAGACCAATGATTACGGTGGCCCACAAGTGCCACGGCAAAAAAAAAATAAAAAAATACATAACGGAAAATTAAAAAGTGACTAGCCGCCAAGGCGGCGTCGCTCGCCGCCGATGTTCACCTGGTCGGTATCACTGTATCAATAAACGTCAAATTTCCTTATAAACGGCTCGTACAACTTGTGTTCAACCAGAAGCAGATTCGAAGTCACAACCTCTGATAAAACCAATCTTTTATCAGTGTAACAATACACTCAAAATGTAGAGAGAGAAAACTTCAAATTTTTATTAGCTTTTGTTTTAAAAAAGTTACGCACTCTAACATGGGTGCTATCAAACGTAAGGGGGGAATAGTTTCTCTTCTTAAAAAGTTTACACGGAGGAGAGAAAAAAGGCACGTGCTAAATGAATAAATACAGTGTGTCCGCCAAAAATGTATCGGCTCGTAAAACTTAAATTAACAATCTCACGATTTTTTATAGAAATTTTACTAGCACTTAAATTTTCTTTGTTATTTCTTTTGAGATTAAAACTACCGGAACGTTTTTTTACAATGGAAGGTAGTTAGCAGAAGAATTTCTCAACAATGCATTTCTTTTTACTTTTGGGGAAAGAGGAACAACAGAAGTTATTGTGAACAAAATATTTGCAATAAAAAAACTTATTGTCACAAAAAGATACATTCGATGAAAATAAACGATTATAAACGACTTATCATTGTTGTCCTTCAACGTGATGTCCTTGCCGTTGAATACACAAATTTGCTCGCTCTATCATTGATCTAAAAACTTTTCTTATAAGGGCTTGATCTTGTTTCAAAATATCAACTTGAGCTTGAATTCTTCTTCTTAAATCATGAATACTAGCTGGAGGAGTAGTAAAAACCAGGTTTTTCAAATGACCCCACAGAAAAAAATCCAGGGGCGTAAGATCAGGTGATCGAGGTGGCCATTCGGGATTTCGTCCATGGCATATGATTCGGTCGTCAAAGATTTCTTCCAAACGATCTTGTACTACCCGAGTACGGTGGGCGGGCGCCCCGTCTTGGGCCCACCATAATTGGTTAAAATCCAGCCAATGATTCAGAGCCAACTCCGGAATGACCATTTGGTTTAGCATTTGAAGATAGCTTTGACCATTGACATTACCTGCAAAGAAGTACGGGCCAATGAGCGTCCCTTCACCACACAACCCAATCCAAACTGTTAATTTCTCTCTGCTTTCTGGTACATCGTAATTATGCGCTGGAGGGTGTCCTTTAGGTGCGTAAAATATAAGATTTTTTGTGTTTATGTTCCCATTCATTGAAAACGTTGCCTCGTCCCCGATAACAAACCTACCCATAAATGCCGGATCATTACATCGGCCCAAAAACCAACGACAAAAGTTCATTCGTCTGACAAAGTCACCATTCCAGGCTGTCAAGTGCTTCATTTTTTTCATTTTTTTCATTTTTTTCATTTTTTTGAGATGATGTCATTTTTTTTATTTTTTTTTGAGATTTTGTCATTTTATTCATTTTTTCTCTCTAAAACTGTCATTTTTTTCTGAAAAAAGTATATGCTTGAACATTGTGACATGGACATTTACATACACAATGGTGTGAAGGACAGTTATTGGGACTGAGAGGTTTTACTGCAAGATAAAATATAAAATAAAATGGTTTAGTTTTCCAGAGTTTGTAAACTGCATGCATCCTGTTAGATACAGTCTTAAGTTAGTTTAATATAAGTTTACTCTAAGAATTGTATCTGCTGTTAGTGTGATGCAAAGTATCTTCTGTTAGTTTTAGACAATGTAACTTGTTGATACAAGGTGACTGTAAGGATTATACCTTCTGTTAGTTCTTGCAAGTTAAATCAAAGTGATTATGCTTAACTGTTTGACAGCGATTTTGTGTTATTTACAGTCACTTGTGCTAACTTAAAAGAACAGTGCTGAAATAAGTTTCTAGATTAGCTTAAAAAAAGAATAGAATGGTCAAGTGGATTGAAAGTTGGTTGGAAAGAGAAGATGCCAATGGTGTAAAACTTAAACATTGGGCTTCAAAAAAGAATGAACAGCATGCATATTGCAAGTTATGTATTACAGAATTGAAGTTTAGTACTCAAGGATTCCAGGCATTAAAGCAACATTCTGAAAAACCAAAACACAAATCATTATCTGATCTTCGCTTTAGTGATAATGTAAGACGATTCATTACCCCTGTTGCTCGTGTGATCACAAGCAGTACCTCTGTTAGTAATAATGCTGAAAAGGAAACAGATGTACACATTGCTCTTGATCCCACTTTGTCTGAAAAAGTTGCTGCAGCAGAAGCAACTGCAGAAAGAGACCTATCACTTCGAGATTGTGATGACACTTCAGAATTATTCGTTCGAATGTTCCCAGATAGTGATGTTGCGAAAAAGTTTTCAATGAGTCGTCAAAAAGCATCTTATGTCTTACAAGATGGCCTGGGTCCACTCTTTTCACGATGGTTGTGCCAAAAGATCAGTAGCTCTGAAGCTACATTTACATTAATGTTTGATGAAACTACCACTGTCCAAAATAAAAAGCAAATGGACATACTTATACGTTATTTTGATGAAGATCTAAAATTAGTTGTCACCAGATACTTGACTTCATTCTTTTTTGGAAGAGCAAAGGCACTTGATATTGTTGAAAAATTCATGTCTATTCATGATGAGATAAAGTTTAACTTATCCTGGGCTAAAATGTTTAACATTTCATCAGATGGCCCAAACATCAATAAAGCAATTTGGAAGAAATTTCACAGTAGTTTGGTTGACAAAGGATATAAAGGTCTTTTAGAGTTTTTAAATTGTCCTTTACATATTATTCACAATGCATTTCACAGAGGCATCAAAGTTGGTTTAGGTGAGACAGTGGAACAATTAGCTTTTGACTTACATGCTTGGTTCAAGGTATGTCTTTAAAACCTGCACCTTTCATTCCGTATTAGTTATATTTTTATGAACAGATCTGCATATTTCTTATTAGGCTTGCCCAAAAACTGATAGTGATTTAAAACAATTTCCAATTGCAACAACAAAATAACTGAATTATTTGATTTTATTGTAGTAACTTTTAATTTATTTTAGCATTCCCCTTGTAAATCAGAAGATTTCTATGAATTAGCTGATTCAGTTTGTAGTCAGTCAGAAGCTCTTTTTATTCGACATGTTAATACACGTTGGTTAACACTGTCCCCAGCATTAGAGCTAATCCTTAGAAGATGGGATGATTGTAAAAATTATTTTATTCATTTTCTCCCAAGTCAAAAAGAATATAAGTCAACCTTGCCAAAGAACAAAAGATATGCTAGGATAAAATCATGTCTTGTTGATGATGAACAAGTTAGTGTTTTAATTAGTACTTTAATATTAGTCTATTAAGATAGAAAATGACTTTATATCTCTTTCCCTATTTTAAAACAGAATTTAAGCATGCTCTAGGAAAGTTTATTATATATCAGTTGCTTCTTTTTAAGAATGTTTTGGTTGCTATCAAGTTCTTAGTTGGAATTGCACCAGTTTTTGAGAGATTCCTTACAGTGTTCCAAAGTGAAGGACCTTTGGTGCATCTTATGTACAGTGAAATGAAGAATTTATTGTTAGTTATTCAGAGAAGATTCTTGAAAAAATCTGTCGTTGACGGAAAGTTAGTCAAGGACTTGTTGAATCTTAATGTTCAAGATTCTTCTAATCACCTTGAGCTATCAAAAATGGATTTTGGATGCGAAGCAAAAAAAACAGGTAATGTTGCTGTCCTTAAAGTTGTTTAAGCCTCATCTATCACAACACATATTTTTACATTTCCTTCCTTTTTTCTTGTTCATTATTTCTGTATGGCATAAAGATAGTTCAATTTGTTTTTACATTCCTCTTAGATAGATAAATGTCCCCAGAGCAAAAAGTTAAATCAAGACCACTTGAGAGATGCACTAATAGCAATGGCAGTTTACCTTCAAACAAATCTACCTTTGGATTCAACTACTTTAAAAGATGTGTCATGTTTATCTCCAGTTGTAAGGGAAAAAGAATGGACAGCCAAAGCCATCCAAAGACTCGCTTCTAAAGTACCACATATTATCACAGAAAGAGAGGTCTCCTTAGTAATTGATCAGTGGAAAATTTATCAGGTGGAAATCATACCTGCTGAATGGTACCAAGATCCTCTCTCTGGAATAAATCATCGAATAGATACATATTGGTCAAAAGTTTTTAACATAAAAACAGAATCTGGGAAGGACAAGTTTGATTTGCTAAGGAAAGTTGTGAAAAGTTACTTTTGCCTCCATAATGGTAATGCAGCAGTGGAGCGAAGTTTGTCTGATAATAAGAACATGCTAACATCTGAACGAACCAAACTCTCAGATGAAAAGAGCATGCTAGGGCATGTGATGGAGCGCACAATGTGCACACTTTGTCTAAAGGTATTTAGTTGATTTAAGTTTCATCCACAATTTTTATAAAATATTGCTGTGTTTGATAGTTTGTAAAAGTAAGCTTGGGAATATCTTTTAACAATTATATTTTATACTTTGATTTTTCAATTTATTTTCATTCATTTAAAGATGTCATTAAAGCAGTCCGAGAAGCGCATTCAAAGTACAAATTGAGGAAAGAAGAGGAAAAGGAAGAACTGCGCAGACAACAGGAAATACAAAAAAGACAACTTGAGGATATCCATAAACAGAAGGAAATTATTCAAAAAGCAGAAAAGCGTAAAAGTTACTTAGATAAGAAAGAACAAGAGCTGGAAAAGGATGGGAAAGAACTAGCAGCCGAGTATTCAATTGCAGAACGAATGTTAGAAAGTGCTAAAGTTGATTTGGACATAGCGATAGAAAAGAATGATATGGTCGGGATTCGGGTTGCGCGTGAAATGATTGAAAGTGGCACGAAGAAACTCAATAATGCTTCAAAGCATCGAGCTGAGCAAGAAAAAATTCGCAATGAAATTGGGTCGAAGCGGAAGTGTGCTTTTGAAAAGTTAATGCAGAGTTATAAAAAGAAATGAAGAGATTCATTCCCCTTTTTTCTTTCTGTTTAGTTTTGTTTGTATTATGTTTCACGTAGTTCTAGTTGTGTTATTTTGTATTGTATTATATTAACTTTCAAACTTATGAAACTTTGCATAAAACGCTCTTCTGTGTATGGTTATGAAATCAAAAACAGATAAACATAGCCTATAGGCCCACTTACACTTTATTCCAAAATTGATAACTGCTTACATTTTTACATTTTTTCACTAAGTTAGTTCAACTTCGAATATTGTATTTTATAACGTTTTCTTGTAAAAATTAAAACAAAATTCATCAAGAGTTGTAATATTTTTATTGGCTTTTTTGTGTTTCCGTTCCATTGAAATTTGAAATTTTGTCATTTTTCGTCATTTTTTTTTATCAAAATTTGTCATTTTTTGTCATTTTTTAATGGAAATTTGTCATTTTTTTGTCATTTTTTTGAAGAAGTATGACTTGACAGCCTGCCATTCTTTAACTCCTGCCTTTTTTTAATTCGGTAAGGGTGAAAATTAAGATTCCTTTTAGTGATTTTATTAAAGGAAGATTTACTGATTCCCAGACCATTTCTCCGTGCCAATACAAATACTCCATTTTGAAAACGTTGGCGAACATGTGCTACGTTTCTTTGTGTGCACACAGTGATACGGCGGCCAGAATTAGACTTATTTTGGTTGAGAGATGTTCCCCATCTTAAGTACTTCTCATGATTTTTTCGTATTGTTTTTTCTGTCGGTGGTTGACTATTAAAACTTTGTCTGAATAAACGTTGAATCTCAGCGATGGTGCAATTTTTCATCTTCTGTTCAACAATGAACACTCTCTGCGCTGTTGTTAGTTGAGCCATTTTAAAATATCTGTTTATCAAGTTTTGCTGGGGGAATACTTATCAGCAAAAGAATCTGTCTTGTGAAGCCTGGTTCAGAGCTGACGATAACGACGATGAAGATTTGTGTAATCGTCATAATCCTCATAATCGTCCGATGTGAAAACTTTTGTAATCGTAATTGATGTACAAAATATCAATATTTTGAAATGCTTGAGAGTGTTCACATCTGGCGATTGGCGATTACGACGATTAATTTTTTTTTTATCGTCGTAGTCGTCAGGTCTGAACCAGGCGTTATAAAACAAACAGAGCAGTATCAATAATAGCAAAAGCATAAGTTAATACTATCTCCCAAAAGTAAAAAGAAATGCATTGTTGAGAAATTCTTCTGCTAACTACCTTCCATTGTAAAAAAACGTTCCGGTAGTTTTAATCTCAAAAGAAATAACAAAGAAAATTTAAGTGCTAGTAAAATTTCTATAAAAAATCGTGAAGAATTAATTTAAGTTTTACGAGCCGATACATTTTTGGCGGACACACTGTAGAATAAAAAAACGTTCGATCAGAACGCTTAACAATTATATAAAAGAAGAAATTAATTCATTAAAAGAAAAGCAAAAAAAAAAAACATTTTGTTTTGATATGATACTCTTTTTTTACCTATCGGTTTTTAAACATTTTGATTGCTCAAAAAAAAGTTCACCCGTCTCAGACAGTCAGGCAAGAGTTAGTGGCAAACCGAACATAAGCTGTCACGTTCTGCTTTATCAGTGTAACAATACACTCAAAATGTAGAGAGAGAAAACTTCAACTTTTTATTAGCTTTTGTTTTAAAAAAGTTACGCACTCTAACATGGGTGCTATCAAACGTAAGGGGGAAATAGTTTCTCTTCTTAAAAAGTTTACACGGAGGAGAGAAAAAAGGCACGTGCTAAATGAATAAATAGAATAAAAAAACGTTCGATCAGAACGCTTAACAATTATATAAAAGAAGAAATTAATTCATTAAAAGAAAAGCAAAAAAAAACAACATTTTGTTTTGATATGATACTCTTTTTTTACCTATCGGTTTTTAAACATTTTGATTGCTCAAAAAAAAAGTTCAGCCGTCTCAGACAGTCAGGCAAGAGTCAGTGGCAAAAACCGAACATATGCTGCCACGTTCTGCCACTGCTGCTTTTTGTCCAAAATGTTTAATCAGTTAGTTTCTTTGTATTTAGTTGATGTACTGTTTTCAAAGCCAAGTCAACGTGGAATATAAAACTAACAATAATGATAAAAACAAAACGTTATATTCCTATTAGTTCATCAGCCAAAAAAAGTCACAACTCAATCTACCATTTTGCGTGACTAGCAAACAATCAAACAGAGAATCGGCTATTAATATATAGATGGCAAACGAAAATGTCACGGCAAACTATAAAGCCATGGCAAATTAGATAGTCATGGCAAATTAAAAAATCATGGTGTATCAAAAACCCAAAGCATGTTTAAAGGAGTGGTATCGTCATTTCAAATTTTATGACAAATTTTAGTTTAAAAAATGTATAGTTAACCTGCGTTAAAGCTTTTTTAAAAAACGTTTTACTTCCGAAGATATTGAGTTTTTAATTTTTTTATAAACCCCGTCTTTATTTCTGATGAAAAGCGTGTGACGTCATTGAAGAAGTTTCATTTATTTTTACTTGTTATGTCAGTGCAAAGGAGCGTATTAGTTTCTCATGTTTTCAAAAATCATGAGTGAGAATTCAATGATCACTTTTTGTGGTTCGTAGCATTCAGGTTCTATCTTTCTTTTTGATAGGGGCTCAAATTGAAAAGGTTGTAGTTGCATTCCATAAAATCCTTCTTTAATTTCCTCTAAATCACTGTCATTAGATAAACCAGATAAAGGAAAATCTTCGATGCACGACAAAGAGGAAGAATTTTAACTCTCATCTGCCATTCTGTGGTATATTATTTAAATTTCAATATAACTGCTTCCTTTTTCTTAAGTTCACTAATAATATTATCTTTTCAACATTTCAATTTAATCTTTACAACTGTGTTTTTTATCTTTTTTAAAAAAAGAAAAGTTTTGGGCATTGTTTCGGGATGAAAAGTATTTTTTTAAAAAGTAAAAATAAGATTTTCAAGTAAATCAGTAGTACTGAAATCATTTGTGTTAATTTCAGTATATGATATTTTTGACTGAACCACTCCTTGAAGGCACTGAATTCAGGAAGGCCAGAAAACTGAGATGAAGGCAATATAGAAATCCCGGGCCAAACTATGCATGGCACATCGAGGGGTATGATCAAGTTAAGCCATGGGGGTTTTCAATACACACTAAAATTGATGGTTTCAGCAGGAAACTTTTGTGGATTCATGTCTGTAAATCAAATAAATCTCCCCACAAAATTGCAGAACTACACCTAAATAGTGTTAATGGCTGTCCTGTTGAACTGGTGACCAACTTGGAGACAGAAAATGCACTTGTTGCTGCTATACAAGGTTTTTTCCACAACAATGCAGACACACATAGATACGTACCATCTACGAGGAACCAGAGGATCAAATCTTGGTGGTCAATATTAAGCAAAAGCCGTATGATTTGATGGAGAAACTTTTTTTCTGGTTTACAATCAGTTGGTGCTCTCGACCTATGTGATGAACTGCACATGCAGTGCCTTTGGTTTTCTTTTTCTGGGGTCATTTAGAAAGAATTGGATGATATTTCAGAGCATTGGAACACGCAACACATAACGCAAACTTTCTGCTAAACAACATGCTGCACGAGTTTTCTAATCTCGACAGTGTTTGGAAACTCAAAAACCCTTCAAAAGTTGCAGACACACTGGCCAAGATTGTCGCATTAATGAAGGCTTTTATGGCATTGAGCAAACTACACAAGATCAATGCCAAACTGCACAATAGTGATGTAATCCAACATTTATATAAAGTGATCGGTGATTCGAGAACAACTCGTTGCCTTAATTCCATCTGCAACCAGGAGATGGAAGGTGAAGAACTTTGGGCGAATTGATAACATTTCTGGAAAGAGACTTAAAGTTCAACATCAGAAGCAACTAAGCATGTCATCCGATCCTGATAAAGTCCAAAAGCATCAACGTTCATTTCTCTCAAGTCAATAGCAGATCAACAATACCACCTCAGACCTGAAATGTGCGATATGCAATTCGTCTGATCACTTAGCAACCTCTGGTCCTTATGGCATCAAGATTGTTCAATATTTTGTTTTTAAAGAGTTAGTAGAAATAACACCATTCAAATGTTTTGCTGTGCTGAAACGTAAGAAACTCTGGCAAGCACCAGTAAGGAAAATGCCAAATCAAGTTCTCCTGCAGACATGAAAGTCGTGACGCCTACTAGATAAGTAAGCCTCTGCTGGTGTGCGAGCAACACAAAAACGACCCTGAAAATTTTGAACTACTGGAACAGTTCAACCAAAGACGACACATTTCAAACTAAACCTTCAAATGACAGTGTTAATGAATCAGTCATCTTAGAGTTCCAAGAAATGACAATAGATCGTAAATCCTACCTCATATTTTACAATTCAGGCTGTGATGATTTTATCATAAAAATGAAGGCAGTCAGTCAACTTGGGTGGAGTTGGAGCTGTAACTACACCCATCCAAACCAATGTTTATTCAGTAAAATTGCCAATGTTCAATGGATCTTTGGCAACATTCACTGGCATTTCACTTGATAAGATCACCTCAACGTTTCCAACGTATCATCTGATAGGCCAAGTCTAGCATGATGTCCATGAAGCATTCAGAAAAGTTGGAGGTAATCCACAAAGCCCACCCAAACTACCACCAACCATAGGAGGGATGTTGACTTTATGATAGAAATCAAGTATCTTTGATACCATCCAAAATTAATCTTTCAGATGCCATCAGGGATTGACTATATACGAATCCATTTTCCGAAACTCATGTGGCAGTGCATCAGCTGTTCACAATAATCAACAAAAACGCTAAGGAAAGAAAAGAATGAGTTCGCTTGCAACCAATTCAGGCTTTTCCAATCAGGTTATCATATCAATCCAGATAATCCGTTATTATGTACCAATCAGTCATTTCATGTTTCCCCCAATGTGTTTTGGGCAGCAACAAACAACATTTGAAATTGCTGAAAATACTGGCATTGAAGTGACGTAACGATGCATGAAGTGTTGTTCGTGTATTGATTGCAAATCAGATGGGTCAATTGAAGCAACCAGTATTCGCAAAGAAATCAAACAAGAAATCAAACAAGAAATAATCAACAAATCAGTCGTGAAACCTGTGGTCCAAATCACTATAGCAACTCTGAAAGGCACTGAAAGTCTACAATCAATAAATTGTAAAACTTCAAAGACGTCTAGACGACAAGAAAGACGTTCTGGAATCCCAACAGAAGCTTTAAAAACTCAGTCATGTGGATTATGTCAAAAACTTGCCTTAACATCAACAAAATCAGCTTTGTTCAAATGTCATCCAAAACTACATCCCGTGGTGGGCTGTCTGGAAGCTCAGCTCACTAACAACCTCATGTAGAATCGTATAGGATGCTTCACAAACTAGCAGTGGCTACAGTCCAAAGGAACCAATGGCATGAACAAACTGGTAGAAATTCTCATCCAATGGTATACTCATGGATCTGCCTTCCACACTGATGTCACCAAAATGTATAATTCTATCAGTCTTCGTCCTGATCAATAGTGCTATCAACGCTACCTATGGCATGACATGCTTGATGTTTACCAACCACCTGAGAAGAAAGTGATTAAACATTGATCTAGGGCATACGATCTAGGGGCGACCAGTCTGAATGTGAAATTTGGCAAATGTCAGCCCTGTCCAAGGATGAATACCCTGACATGAATAATGACTTGTATGTTGATGATTTCATATTGGGTGAAGATGATGATGATGCAGTGAAAAAGCGAGCTGACGAAATGGTACTTAGTTGTGGCGGATTTGGGCTAAAAGGATTTATGTTCAGTGGTGACGAACCCCTAGCATCACTTATGAAGGATGTTGAATAAAATTGGTGCATAGATATATGTGACTTGAACTTTGCCAAAACAACGAGGGAAGAAACCAATCATTCAATACCTTCAAAACTTGACAGAAATTTGACACCTGTCACAGCTGCATTCAAACTCAATCTACACAACCTCATTGAACTTGGATTGAGTTGGGATCATTCCATTCCTTATAATCTCAGACTGATCTGGGAAATGAATTTTCAGACGATGGAAGAAATCAAAACCATCAAGTATGCAAGAACAATTGTACCTTCAGATGCAGTCAATTTGAAGACCAATACAATCAATTTTGGAGATACAAGTAAGCAAATGGCTGCTGCCTCAATTTACGTCAGAATGCTTCGTACAAACGGTGAATATTCTTCTCACTTGATCTTTTCTCGATCCAAAATCATCTCACCAACAACTCAACCTTGTGCAGAAATTATTGGTGCAGTCTTGAATGCTCACACTAGCTAGTTGGTTAAATGCCTTCTCAAATCAAAGTATTATGGGATCAATGGATCAATGGTGACATTTGGATGTCGTAATTGACTTTCCTGTAAAGACTGTAAGTCAGATTCTTCTTGATTCTTCTGATTTATCTCATATGAAGAAAGAAGCAACCTTTGAAGGCAATCATCAAGAGAACGTTACTCCTACTCAAAATACTTATTAAATCTGTAGTAGAATATAATGAACCCTTACAATATTTTCACAGACAAATTCAAACGTATATCAACTGAAGTAAATGGTGTCGTAACGTATACAGGATGCATACTACCAAATGAAGAAATATCATGACATTAATGACACGTATCATGAAAGATTTACACCAAACTGTATTTTGTGTGCCATTTCTGGAAAAGCATTCACCCTTGGCATACACCATTTACAAGAACTACACTGGTTGGACAAGACCGTCAAGCACTCAGGAATTGAGTCAGTATTACGATACGCATCAAAAGTCACCCACATTATTGAAGGCTGTGAAACAAAATTGTAAGCTTTGTCACTATCTTGAAGAGATGCATCAAGGTTTCGATGGGGAAAGCCCACCAATCCTGTTTGACAAACGCACCTGCTTTTTATAACAGCCAACGTGCTTTGGCTGGGGCATTTCTAGCATACAGTCCATTCAACAAATGGAAAACAGTCAAGATTTGGTTAAATATTTTCTGCTGTTACATCAACCATCTCAATTAAAACCATGGGTGATTTTAGTGCGCCATCTTTTCTACTCTCGCTTACTCGCTTCGCTTGTGATAACGATTATCCAATGAATCTTCGTAGATCAAGGAAGTGAAATTGTGAAAGGCTGTGATGAATCAAGAATCAATTTCAAAGATCACCAAAATCGTTTACAGGGCCATGTCAAGATGAATTTCGAGATATGTCCTATCGGTGAGCACAACTACAATGGAAAAGTTGACATAAAAATCTGTGGAGTCAAATTATCAATCAACAAGTTGCTCTTGGGAAAGAGATTGTCGATTCTGCATTGGAAGACCTAAGCATCTGAAGTCGCCAACTCGAAGAACGATCTCCCTCTGGCACTCAATGGTATTGTGTCGGATTATGATACAATGGATCTGACCACTCCAAATCGCCTAAAGTTGGGCGTAATAATGACCATAGTCCAACAGAACCACTTACCCTTTCAAGGGATCCATCCAAGATTATCAAAACAAACACCAAGATCTTCAACACTTGGTTCGATAACTGGCTAATTAATTAACCATGTCCCACAACTTGCGCATCAGCCAAAGTGGTTCAAGCAAGATAGAGATGTGATGATTGGTGATGTCATGTTGTTTTTCAAAAACTATTCTCCTCTCAATTCAACATACAGATACAGTATCATTAGAGATATCATCATTGGTGGAGATTCGAAATTTCACAAAGTCAAGGTCGCTTATGAGAATTATAATGAAAATGTATTCTGTGAAACAAATCATGCGGTAAGTGAACTGAGAGCACTGAGATGCTATCCTGTCAAATATTTGTTAACTGATTTTCATACATCAAGTGAATGAAATCGACCTTGCTGTTGGTTTTAATGAAATGTTTCAAAATTCCAGATAACTTTTTGAATCTGCTTGGGGGCAGTGTAAAACAACTTCATGACTTATAATAGTCATGTGGGAATATGGGTTAATTACACGCCGCAGCCCTTGGGCATTATGTGTTTATTTCCTTTTCACTCTCGTCATGTTTTATCAGTCACAGATTTTTTTTACGCAGTGAGTATGGTCATGAGTACATGAGTTTGTCATTTTCAAGCAAATAACTACAATTCACTTCAAGTCAAATATTGGGACTTATCCTAGTCTTGGTTGATTCAGAAAAACATTGATTGGATTAAATTTCTTTTGATCCGATTCTTAAAGTACGAATGGTACGAACTTTACCTCTACAACTTCTGCACAAGTGGTAACTCACATCAGATTTGCATCCGCATTCTAAGCATCTTTTCTGTTTCTCTGTGCTTGATCGCTGTGATACCATTAAATCTACTGCATCAATCATGTTCTATTGGCTAATCCATAGATGGCTCGTGGCTAGTTTCAGATACAAGATATGTTTTACCAACCTTCTGGTTGTTATCGAAAACGGCTTTCGCCAATCCTGATGAAAATGGTTTCGCATTCTTGTTTTGTTGTTTCAACCAGTTTGTAATATAAGTGTAGCCTCCTCCTGGGGTTCTATTTCCAATAAAGTTTATGTATGCCTTAGAGAATAGCATAGCAGATTTTCCAGCTGATGATTTGGTAGCACGAATCTCAAATTAACATAGTAATAAAGAAGATCTACTATCAATTTTTTTAAGCCTACAGTATTTATGTCTATATCACGGATGCAGTAACTCTGAGGGACGACTGCTCAACGACTTCTCAACCATTGAATCGGGTTGCAGTTATTCATATCTTTCAAGCTTTTATTTTCAGAACTATTTCGAATTATATTAACATCTGTCTTCATGCATTTATTTAATTCTTTTCCAAGGTGATGCATTATATTAGCATATCATTTTTGATATCAGTGTTGTCATCAGAATTTTCGTCATTATATTTATTATGCCATCCAGTATCACCACTTGGTAAATGTAAATATGTCTTCAATTAACACAATTTACAAATATACTACGTGGTTAATGAAAGTATTCTTTTATTCTGAACTTAAATCTTTATCCCTTATTTTTTCCCCCTTTAAATGTTTATGTGTTGGTTAGCTTCATTGTGATCAGAAGGATCGTGAATAACTGATCCACAAGTTTTTTTGAAATGTTCACTGCTGTCTCTTTCATTGATGGGTTCACAGTATCTTTTGCTTCGCCGCTTACCAGCTATAATTCTTATTGTTTTTGCTATAAAAAAGTTGATACAAAAGATGGATTATATACCTCAAGACACTTTAAGCATGTTGCCTAATGAAGGTTCAAAATCCCTTAAGCCAAAATTCGTTAAACCTTGTCTCTCAATTGGGCGAATTATATTTTCTACAGTTGTACATTCACTCCATTGGGAGATGTTGCATTACCCAATCAAGCAACGTTCATTCTTTTATCTTATTATAATAATCCGCGTTGTGCATACCACTTTTATTTTAGAGAGTGACATAATTGCTTTTTTTTCAACGGTCAAAACCTTCTTTTTTTTTCCCTTTTTGTCGTAAAACCACGCAGACGCGAGAGACACTTTTTTCATGTTACGTAATCTAAGTGTGACGTCTAAATTTTTAAATGAATCGAAACGAAAGAAATTCTTTTTTCGCCATTTTGATTGGTTGATGATTTCCAAAAAATTTGTTCGTTAATAACCGATTTTCATTATCGCAGTTGTGAGTTTGACGATGAAACACAGGTTTGTATACATGCTGTTTATTAAACTGTTTATTGTTAAACTTTAATTGCTATTGCATTTTAGATTAATAAAAGCACATGTGTAAGTGATAAGTTGTTTGTTTACAACGTGAAAGCATAGTTAGAATACAGAAGAAGTGAAGCGAAGCTTTTATAAATTGACAGTGCAAAACGAACGAACAGGTTTGCACGAAAGTATTATTACAAAACTTTTATTGCTTTTTTTAACAGGTGACACAGTTCTGTATGCATTTAAATGTTTGTTTACGTTTTAGTTATCAAATATCGCTATACAGAAGAAAGAGCAGTGAAGAAATGCAGAACCAAAAGATGTTTATTAACACGGTAACGAATGGTTTTAATTTAAATTTTAAGTTTGTTTTGAGTGTAAGAATCAACATAATTCAATCGTTTGGATGAAAGCTGCATGAAAATTTGTATGAAACCTGGATGAAGGCGAAAAGGAGCTGGACCTACGAAGGGGGAGCGCATTAAAAATTTGTTTTGGAAATGCGCGCCATTAGTTAGAAAAGAAGATTTATTTATCTACAGATCAATTAAAAATGGTTCTCATGACTGTGTTATGCTGCCTTATCTCATCTCAACCATGTCTGCTTTTTCTAAATTTTCCTGTATATTTTATTTACGATGTTTGGTGCTTTGTTTCTTTTGCCTATCTGTCATTTATGTCTTTTGCTTTTGTTTGCTTCAATATGGTTGTTGCAGTAGTGTGGATTGTTGCTGTTCTTCACTGAAATCTTTTTCTTTTAGGTCAAAAAGTGTATATAAACCATTAAATGGTCAAATTATGATGTTGTGAGGGTTAGTTAGGGTTAGTAAGTTATATATTTCAGAAATTCATTAATTATTGCTGTACAATGTGATGCTGATAAGATAAGATAAGATATGATATGATAAGACTATGTGCTGCTGTGCTGTTACAAATAAGAAGCATTGCATTGCTGGATGGATTCTGAAATTTTGTCATGATTTTGACACATTGTTTTGTGTTATGGTAGTTGTTTACATATATAAGTTTGGCATTATGTTTTTATCTGTTTCTTCTTATCTTTTCGGTATTAAATTATGGCTGGGCATTTCATTGTTTCAATTATTTTTATTATTTTGATGTTTGGTTGTGTATCCCACGTTGAAAGTCTTTATTTAATTTAGCTCCAGTGTTGAGTGTTGAACCGGTATAAACATATAGTATTGGTTGATTTTATAGACTTTCCAATCAAAAGCTTTACTACGAAAGCATATTAGTGCCATCGATATTTTCGTGACTTCTATATTTCTAAGTCAAGAAAATAAACAAATGTGATATTATCGTGACTTCCATATTTCTAAGTCAAGAAAATAAAGAAATGTGATATTATCGTGACTTCTATATTTCTAAAGTCAAGAAAATAGTTTTCATAGCACAATGAACCCACTTTAGTTGGTACGTGTCTCATTGGATTTATAATGAACATAAACTTACTAACCAAGATGTCTGCATCGGGGTCGGCTACAAATTTGGAGGTAAAAGGATAATAGCTGTGTGCAAGATTTTTTCTTTAATTCTAGTAACTCTAAACTACTTGACCTATACCACATTCTACCTTACTGTTGACCCTAAGAAATGAATTTCTCAAATTTCATTTTTGAAATTGAACTTGTCGTTTACATCAATTTAGATCCTTTCCTCCTGCCTTCCTTTTTTGACTTTGTGCACCTCTCCTCCTCTCATCATGATAATATGGATGATGATTCACTCTCACTTTTATAGATAGTGGAGTTCCTCAGAAAAAGAGGTTACTCGGAAAGTGTGTTAAGAAAAGTCACTGAATCTAGAGTGAGTTAAGCTTATATATACTTATATATATTTCATATATATAGTGAGGAAGATCATCAACTTACAATACATTATGTAATATAGGTATGCCATGATTCCATCTATTTGTTACACCCTGATGACTTTAAATCAATGGGTGTGGGTTTAGCTGATGTGAAACTGTTAATTGAAAAATTTCATCATCCAACATGTGAAGATGATCTTGCCCATTTTGTAAGTGCTGTGAGAAATGGAAGCAAGAAGGTAAACTCTTCGGTAAAAAAAAGAAAGAAAGAACAACTTCAAATAAAATATGGTTGGCATCATTGGTGTCCAAAAAGAAGAATATACATTGCTGCAAGGCTTCAATGTGGAGGTGGTGTTAGAAGTTATGAAGTTAACAGAACAACACCACTACGTGAAGTTTTAGAAGAAGTAATTGATGTGTTCTTTCCAATTGGCAAAAATAATAAAGTTACTTTTTCAAATTAATAAGCCGTGTTGCTTTAATTTTTAAGTCATTTCATGTTATTAGGTCTCTCTACTCCAAACACTTTTAAAACTGTTGATACCTAATTTGCAATATGTTGTGGTTTGATTATGTATATATTTTTGTTTAGGTTACAGAAATTGTATGACATGTGCTTTGGTGGCAGCAAAATCTGGATGTAGCTATTGAAACTCATTTTGAAGAGAAAAAATTTTGCTTACAAAGCCTATGAAATTCCCAGAATTTTTTTTGGATGATGGGGATGACGATGATGATTTTGATGATGATGTAAAAGATTTCGAAGTAACATCGACTCCTAAAGACAGTATATTAAACAGTGATCCGCCAGAGTCTATGGATGAAAGAAGAAAACTAATCCAAGAGCAAGATGAGGCTTTTAGACTTAGTCTTGAAGCTGATAAGCTGAAAGAAAGTATGCAAAAGAAAACTGAACAAAGTAAAGATTACTTAAGACAGTTGCAGCAACAGAGACTAAGTCAAGTTCCAGATGAGCCTCCATTGACAGATAACTGTGTAATGATTGTCGTGATGCATGTTACACTTGGCAGAAAGGCACGCTTTTTTCCCAGTGCCTGTACAATGGAAGCAGTTTATAACTGGGTGGGAAGCTTAGCCAGAGCTTTTCGAGTTTTTCGAGAATTTGGCATGCCTTTGAAAACTGTCGATCCTAATGAGCCTTGTTTAACATATGAAAACCATTTTTTGAATATGAAAGAAGTGTCAAACTCAGATTTGACCCAGTGCACCATCCACTTCTTCAAATCAGCTTAACACTGCTTCTTCTTCTGGAAGTACAAATGATGGTCAGCTATATTTTGCCCCATTTGTGGTTTTAACTTTCCAAAGTGTGACATTGAGCAACATGCAGCTGAATGTGCTGCACAAACCTTCCAGAAATTATTGACAGTGCTGAATCTGACAGTGATGAATCATTGGAAAGTTATGGCACTGTCAGTTCCACCACTACACACAATGCTAGCATCGACATGCTGAAGCAAAAGCTTTTGTTGACGGCAGTAGATAAAGAGAATGTTCTTAAAATCAAGGTACGCAGGAAGAACATATTTGCAGATTTTTGCCAACAGATGTCCAAGCCATGGGTACAAAAAAAACTTGGTGCAAAATTCCATATTCATTTTTATGGTGAGAGTGGTGTTGACCAAGGTGGTTTAAGCAGGGAGTTTTTTACAGGTTAGATCATTTTTATAGCTAAGTTTAAAAAACTTGCATTGTAACTGAATAAAACTTTTACTGACATGCTGTTTACAGAAAACATGACATGATACATCTGACGGGACAGCTCAGACTCCTTCACAGTTATGAAACTTATAAGTAGTACCACATAAAAGGTATTATTCTTATACTGTTGAATCTTTGGTGAAGAACAAGGATTTCTGAAAGCCTTGCGAAAAGGCAACCCTAGCAGTCTTGATTTGTCAGCCAATATTAAATAAAAAAAGAGGGGTGGGAATATTAACACTTTAGACTAAAAAATATTTTACAATTCCATAAGTCTGTCTATGTTCTGCATCTGCCACCATCCATCTAATTATGAACTTTCATTACTATTTGTTATCTATTATTTTTTTTCAGAAGCATTCAAAGACATTCAGCATCAACTTTTACTTGATGATAAAAATGAAAAGGGCAAAATCCCACACACAAAGTTGTATGAAGATATATCCAGTGGTAAATTCAAATTTGCTGGCCAATTAATTGCTTCTTCAATCTGTATGTATGGTCCAGCACCAAGCTGTTTTGCTAATTAGGTGTACCGCTATTTTGTTGGTGGACTGCAGTATTCTCTTGAGCAACTACCGAGCACATAAAAGATGCAGAGTCTAAATTAAGCAAGGCATATAACAGGGTAATTGTATTATTAGGGTAACTCTTCATTTTCCATTACTTTCTTTACTATTTTTAATGGTATCAATGTACTATTAGGTTCATAACATACAAAGCCAAGAAGATCTGGTGTCATATTGCACTTCGGATGATGGCCTCGATACTCTCTCTGAAATTGGATTTAGAGGTGTTCCATCAAGAGTCACCTTGAATATGAAAACTAGTATCTTAAGGTAGGCAGTTGCTGTTTATGAATAATCTCCTTTATTTACTAAGTGAACAACTAAAAGCAAGATTACTTAAAATATGGGTATATTTTATAATCCCATCATATCCTTTTCCATAATTTAAGTTGCTAGCACTTTGCTAAGGTTAGTTATAACATGGTTATAAAAAGTCATTTTTACTTTTTACATTTGCAGGTCTATTATCACCAAAGAAAAATACCAAGAAGCAATACCTTGTTTACAGCAAATGGTGGAAGGCTTACAATTATATGGTTTACTTGATATTGTGCGTGGGAATGAAAAACTTTTTCAAATGGTCTTTTGCCCCACTAATGAGCTTAATTGGACCCTAGATAAAGTAGAGGAACTTTTCGTGCCTGCTTATAGTGATGATGGAAGCTCTAAGAATAATAAAGAAATTGACACATTTAAAGCTTTTTCTGATTGTATAGAAATATGTTGTGAAGGTTTGTGAAGAAAATTTGATTGAAAGTAGTGTGTATAAAGATTGCATTTCATAAGTGCCTTTTTTGAATGTAGCTTTTTTAAAAAGCAGTATCTGATGTTCTGTTTAGGTAATACGTTATCGATCGAGGATGTTATGCAATTTATTACTGGTTCATCAACTATTCCGGTGCTTGGTTTATCATCTACCATTACCATTCATTTTGTTCATGATTGTTTGAAAAATTGCAAACCCAGCGTTTCCACTTGCGATCTGATCTTAAAACTACCTGTTCATTACGATAGCTGTGATAAAATGGAAGTTGCGTTAACCGAAGCTATACAGTTGAGTCGTGGATTCGACAATATTTGACTTTTGCCATTATTTTCTAACTGTTTTTGTTGATTAACCAATGTTTTACATATGTTACCGAATTTCTGTTTAAACAACGCACTGTGGCTATAAGGAAGACCTCGTTTTAAAGATTTTAATTACCTTTAGTTATCCTATTGCGGAATAGAAATAATAAGCGAATAATACTTAGTAATAAATATTTTCAATTAGAGGCCAAACTTGATAACAAAGCATTGACGCAGTGTTTAAACAGAAATTCGGGAAAGGTCTACTGTCTTAGCAACGTTTTCTATCAATCACCTGAAAAGCTGCTACAGTTACTTTCATTAGTAATGGTTTATCGTTACCAAAAATGTTTTATCAAGGTTATTTGTTACGTTCATTTTTGTTTTATTGACATTTTTTGTTAAAATCGATTGATTTATTTGATAATTTGGTTAAAGGTGATGGAAACAATTGTATCAACTGAAGAGTTTTTGGACAAGTATATGCCAAACGCATTTTATTTGGGGATTTTTTGTTAGGCTTTGCGTCATTTTGTTGTGTTTATGAAAAATATTTTTGTAAACAGTTATTTTTCAAGTTTTTATATTTTATGATAACCTTAACCTTCACAAAATCTGGTTGTCTATTTGTCACTCCATGGGTGAACTTATTTTTCGGTCTTTCATTTAGGATTTGGTTTTAATCTGCCAGGTATAAGGCATTTTGTGAGGATTAGTAAAGCAAGCGTGTATCTTCATTCTACACTCTTCCGTGTACATGCGGAGTAGTGGGAGTTTTAACATTTATTTGACAACCTCGCGGAGAAATTGAAAACGGTAATTTTTACCTGGGATATTAATATATTTTCTAAACGTTATCTACAAATTGCAACAACGAGTCGTACAGAATTCTTGCTTCGATAGCATTTTGAGGAAAGTTTATGCTGTTTCGTGAAATATAATATAGTCCAATTTTTTCAAACATTTTGTGCATCCAAACGTTGTTTTTGGTATTGAGTATTTTGAAGCGAGTTGAAGTTCAGAAGTGGGCACTGGAATGTGATAGTTTCTTCCGCCTAAATAGAATTGAGTACTTGTTATTTGAAAATAATAGAATCAACCAGGAGATCTATCGTGTACGATTTTTTTTGTGCAGTTTCTCTGCTGATATAGAGAAAGTATATTTATGTTCCAATTCAACAAGAATTGACTTACCATAATTTTCAAGTAATTGATATAATATATCTGGGATCCCACTGGGACATTCCTGCCCCTGGTATGGTCTGATTCAGTGTAAATTGTGAATCTCTTTCATTTCATCCAATTCCCGCTGAATAACTGATGAGTAGCAGAACTTTAAACACTCTCTAAAATACAAAAATTTGCAACGTTCAAGAAAACAACCTCTAGAAAGTTACTTATGGTTTTCGACTTTCAGAATATAGGTCTGATTATAGAAATGAAAATAATGTGAAAATAAAAAATCGACCTTTGAATAGGATCTGTATCATCCCAATCTCCACTGTCTCTCATATCCTAGTAAGTGAAAAGATTCCCGTTATTGGTATTGTTAATGTTTTCGTTATCGTTATTTATTGTGCAAACAGGTTAATTCTTTTCATAATATATATAACATTGCTATTAATATGAGATCTATGAAGTCCGATTAAACACATAAATCTACTTTTATTATCAAAGTAGAACGAACCATTCACCTTGAAGTAATTCATCCACCATTGTCCCATGCGTCTACGAAGATGTGACCAAAAAGCTTCTATATATTGCAATATTTTACCTTTTGGTTTAACAATGTATAAATTATTGATAATTCATGATTCATTTAATTTCAACCTGATTTGAAGTGGATTTTCCAAATAAAAAACTCTTTGCTCCAGCCATTGCATCCTGTCCGTTGCGTCGAAAAAAACGCTGAATTCCAGCGACATTGAGATTCTCATTTCCAGCATCTCCCCTTATTGTTCTTGCCGTACCCATGGATGGACGAGATAATTCCTTGTCAATTAAGCAACGAGTAAGTCAAATTATGCCTTTAATTTTTTGAAGTTTCAGAACTGATGACAAAAAAGATAATAAGACTAAAAAGCGTTTATTTTGTTCTTCACATTAGATGGTACTCATAAATTCCCTGCCTTACCACATTACCTTTAAGTTTTTTAGCGCATGTGAGAAAATACCCTGCAATTGCCTTGGGACAATTAACGAGTCTGGTTTATTGAGAGATCTTCAAAGAGTAGCATGGTATCAAGGAAACCCCTTATGTATATATGGAGACCCTGCATATCCTCTCCAAGTTCATCTTCAAGCCCCTTATCAGAGAGGAAATCTTCATCATCAACAAATACAATACAACAAAGCAATGAGTGAAGTAAGAATTAGTGTTGAATGGCTATTTGGGGAAATCAAGAACTACTTCAAATTTGTTACACTGAAGTCCCAAATGAAGTTAGGCCTCAGTGTTACAAAATGCACGAACATGTTTATATGGAAATAAAATTTCTGAATATTTGTTGACCACCAAGCCTTGAAGACTATTTTCAATAACTTGAGACATATATATACTGTAAAATTCTGTTATGTGGAAGAAAGTTTGTCTTAAAAACAAAAAGTTCCTAGATTTTGTTTAGTTGTACTTCTTGGAAAAATTCTTGGTATTTTTGGAATTGTTCAATGCACAAAGAAATCTGATTCGTTAAAAACAACCAGCTTTTTACTTTTTAGCCTTGAATACAACAAATAATAAAAACTATCCCTAATGTTAACACTAACTAACAACAAAAGTATTTTTACATTTCAATGTTTACCATCTTCTTTTTCTCACTGGTTACCATTGTTATTATTACTGTTCATTTGTTGCAAAAGAAGAGCCATGAGTTGTTGATGTTGTTGTTGTTGTTGCTGCATCAACATGTTCATTGATCTCTGGTTTTCAAGCAACAATTCAGTCTGCTGACGCTCTCTTTCCATCACTTGTCGTCGATTTTCGTTATCGTTGTCCATTTTCTCACGGAGAAAAGTTAGTAGATCGGAACTTGACCTTCTTTTTTTTTCTTTGGGTTCATCATCTTCACATTTATTACGTTTTCTTGTTTCCCCAACTCTTTCCATGGCAGCATCTCTGATTTCTTGAGCTTTTTCTTTATCCTCTCCAGCTTTTGATTTCTTGTTGTTATTTTCCTCAGCAGTTTTTCTTTCACTTTCCTCGTACCGTTCTATAAGAACTTCTGTAATCATTTCATATTCAGTAAGCTCTTGACCTCCTAATCCTGTTCCAGTAATTTCTTTATTTACCTTTGCTTTATACTTTTTCATTATAGAAGTAAACCGATCTCTTACTCCTCGATTAGTCACGTTGAAATTGTTTTCAATGTTTAATGATGTAGGAATTTCTTGCCATGCGTTCCCCCTCTCTCTGCTTCCTGATTTATATTCAAAAATTCCCCTAGCTGCCATCTCTCTCATCATCATGACATCTCTTTCTTCATTCCAATGCATGTTTACTCTAAAAAAACAGACGATAAATATTTTTCAGCAATGCTCTTGATCATCACCTTCAGAATACCAGGAATACACATAAAACAATAAATTTTATGGTTATTTACCTTCGTTCTGATTCCATGTTTACAAATAAATTTCACGTCTTCTTCAGAACGTCAAAATGGCTATTTTGAGGTCGTGAACGAAACTTTATAAAACAACACACGACAAAGATAGTGGAGCCCAGTTTCTTTTTGGGGTTTCCCGGGAGTTTTTTGACGTCCGCGTTGTGTTGCTAAAACTCCCTAATATATACTAGCCGCCAAGGCGGCGTCGCTCGCCGCCCATGTTCAGCCTGCGTTGTATCACCACCTGCTCCAAATTATTGCACTTAACACCAGCGATAAGACTTCCTTTGCTGCTGGCTTTATCGCTAAATAAAGCTCGTTTGCACGTGAAGAGAAATACCTTCCTGCTGTTTCAAATCTTGCATGTTCTTAACTCAGCCGTTTATTGTCGCCGTCGCATTTAAAATGTCAGCAGACTTTCTTGCTTTACACAATGCATTCCGAACGTGAACTTCACGTGGTTTTTCTTTACGATTTTAAACCAATCAAATATCAGTTTAACAATACACTCAAAACGCAGAGAGAAAAAAACTTTTAAACTTATTATTATAGTCAGGCAGCTACTTGCATAAAAAAATGAGAAACCATGCAAAGAAGGGGACAATGCAAAAGATAGTGAAATATGTTCTTAAGATAATCAGTATTAATTATTTTTTTATCGGAGCACCTAAAATTATTTATTAAACAAGTTATCACAAAAAGAAAAATCACGCTATTCCAACAACAACAAACTAAAATTTCTCCGCCAACTTTCCTTCCTTCTAGACAAATTGGAAAATCGAAAGTACATATTCAGGGGGTGCAATATATGAAAAAAAATCATTCATTGTATCATTTAAAAAAACAAACAAACAAAACCCTTTTTACTTTTAAATAAAATGTTTTAAAACAATATACGTTCGATGTCTTTGTTCAATGTTTTCATAAAAAAATCTTTGTAACATTATTATTTTCGAAAATGTTGAACCCCCGTCTATTATTTCGAACGCTTAAAGATTCCATTACGTCATGGAGAAAACAGCAATGTTTTATCGGGTGCACGAAAAGAAGAACAAAAAAACTGTCGGCAGGAGAAGAGACGAAAGGTCTTCCTTTGTGCCAAACGACACTTTTTTTCATAGCTGTGATATTTTTTTGGACGGTTTTGCTAAGATTGATAGAAAGCGTTTCAGTGGTTTTCTTGAATCATTTCTTTACCTTGAACACTTTCATTAATAAACAGCTGCCAGTTTCCAGGCCATTTTCCTATTGTTCTGTTTCTAATGACATCGGCATAGTGTAAGCTTCATCTCTCCATATAATAGCCCTCAGGGGCGGCAGAACCGGTGAGGGGTCTTAACCCATTGCTATTGTCATTCATTGAATTTATATTGATGAAGATGACCACTAAACAAATGAAGCGTCTGGTAGGGACCTCATCGCCGAAATCGTTGGGACCTCATCGCCGAAATCGTTGTTCTGATAGAGTACTCATGGAAAAGAGAGCAAAAATTGCAATCAATCAAGCTATTGGTTGAGCGTTTCTCTAATCCGCATCAGCGAATTTTCAACTACCTGGGTTGGACTGTTCGTGCGAATTGATAGAAATTTTTAAGGAAAACCTTTTTAACACGTGCTTTACACCTTTTACCCATGAAAATATTTCTGCACAAAAATTCCAGCACTCCACGCATTCACTGGTAACGATTATACCAGCGTGTTCTATGGAGTTGGAAAAACTACAGCATTTAAGTGGTTGCAAGCTTCTGAAGAATTCAAAGCTACTTTTGCGTTTGGGAATTCTTTTGGCATCAACGCCACATTGCTCCAAAACATAGAGGCATTGTCTGCGATACGCAGTTAAATGTAATGACACCAACGAAGCCCGTTGAAAAAAAGTTTTGTTCGAGTCGCAAGGCTCCCGAACCACAGAAACTACCACCAACAAGAGACACTTTACTGTGTCATTGCAAGCGAGTGTCATATATGTGACAGCAGTCATAGAGAGACCTCTCAAAAAGCAACCCCGAGATACCAAGTCCCATTAGTCCATGGATGGAAAATGGAGGCTGGTGTCTTAACCATTGACTGGAAGTTGCTTCCTGCAGCACCAGTCGACATCATCGAGTTGATTTCCTGTAATTGCTCAAAATCAAAATGCCGCACCCAAGTAGTATGCGAGTATCGATCGCACAGCCTCTAAGTCGAATGCATTGATTTATGTGTTTGAGGCGAATGATGCAAAAACTTGAAATTTGATTATGATACTTCTGATGAAGATAATGATGATGGCGATAGTGACAATGAAGGAAATCTTAGTGAATAATGTACATAATGCAGTTGGGCGCTATTTCCTTTTCGCACCCCACTAAATGTATCTGCCATATTTTTTTACTAGTTGGCTCTTCATCATATCACGGAGATAAAAAATAATCCTAAGCCTGACCCTAAAACATCCTAGAGAAGGAGAGTGAGGGGTGCGAAAAGGAAATCGCACCATGTAGTTGTAAGTCGTTTATCCCTAATAACTTTTTTTAGGTTCAAAATCACACCATGACATAATTAGGCTTTTAATTCAGCATGAAAAAACCTATCGAATGATATAATAATACTTAAAAAATTTCGAAAAAATTTTTGGTTTTATTGTGTGTGACGTCATCAAAATAAAAATCGTACTGGACACGCCCAGTAAATAATTTCAAATATTCCGGTAATGATTTTCTAGTACTAAGGGCTGATATCTAACAGTTCAAAGTAGTTTTACATTGTCCCTCTCATTTCCAATTTTTTTTGCAAGACGGTTTGAAATCGCAAAGCCAACACCTGCTTCCTTTGTATCACCACCGCTCCAATATATTGTGTGATATTTCTTGATGACATTTCCTGTTTGTTCACGTCTTACTTCACTCAAGGCACAGATGTCGATATTTGCAGATTCAAGTTCGTTCGAGATTATGGCAGTAGCTCTTTCAGGTTGACAGGAGTTTGGGCTATCATTAGTGGTTTGAACGTTCCATGCGGCAAAATGAAGTTGTTGCTTGTTGTGGGTGTACGGGTTTCGCAGAGTTTCCACCACCACCGTACGATGTGGGGCATCGGTTTGCTCGAATGCAGTAACTTATTCGTATCAACATTAATCGTCATCTAAATTTGTCAGTAATTTGTCAGTAAGGCTGCCCCTGGGATGACGACACTACTTGGGGCAAGAGTAGTGTCCCTTGGCAGGAAACACTCATGACCAGCGGCAAAGCAGAGCTGAGACGGCTGAGAGGGAGAACCTGTTGTGAGGTGTCAGAATTGAAACCGGATTGATTTACAAGACTGCCGGGTGCCAGAAGCGATGCCAGGTTGACACACACAACTGCCGGGATGCCAAAAATGATGCAGAGTTGACGATCAAGGTTGCCAATGTTGTACCCTGACACGGGGGGCTACGGGTGTGCTATCACAGGCCCAACTGTGAACACCAAGGCTAGTGGAGGGAAGGAGTTACCTTACTTCTCCATTCTAGAGCTAGGCTGTTAGATTTATAGATTAATATATAATCTACAATCTGATTTATAGGTTATAGATTCTATCTAAACTATAATCTATGTCATCAATAGGCAAAATTCAAAAGCCCTTAGTTCTGCTTCGCGGTAAAGAGAGTCATGTCATGGGAACATAATATACGCCATATTATAATATGAACGTATAGGTATACAGTTATCCGCGACCTATATGTGGTGTAATTTAAATGCTACTTCGGCCAGGCCTCTTGGAGAAACGTCTTGTTTACTATAAGAGTGGTCATTTGTGTTAGTAATAGAATGCTCTTTAATCCAATGTTTGGCAGTCATTTGTGACATGTTACGTAACAAAAGTTCAAAACGTTGTACGATTATGTCGCAAGCATAGCATACTTTTAAGTATTAAGGAAGAGTAAGAAGAAGCTATTCTTCAAGGCGTAAAGGTTAATCAAAAAGCGATTAAAACTTCTTGTTATTCTCCGTTTGATTATTAAACTTATCTTTCTCTACCTTATCGACTTTCTTGATGTTTATGAACAAACATGTTTTAAAAAATCTTTTTCTGGTGGCATCAGTTGAATAATAAAAATAGACTTGGCCACCTGGTTCACATTCACTGACAAGACAGTTTGTTGAAAACCAAATTAAAATGAATGCTTCAAGTAGAAACCATCCGATTGTATTCAAGAGTATTTTGTTACTCACTTGAGAATAAAGTCTTCGAAGCGGATGTTCGAAGTGTTGCACAATGCATACAAACACCAGTTACGTACATGTGCATAATCTTTTTCTTCCATTCCAAACAAGAAACATAACATGATAAATAATAAATGACCTTTTTTACACAACAATATTTTGTGAATTGTTCGAGTGAATTTGTGAAGCAAATAATCATGAATAGGTTATAGATTCTATGGTAACATATAATCTAAAGTGTCATGGTCAATCTTTTAAAATAAAAAAATTTCCGCTTTGTAGTCATCAGAACGTAAATCCTATTATTTTCTAAGGAGTAGGACTTCGTTTCTGAAAAGACTTCTGTCAAAAATATAGAAAATTGTAATTGATTTAAAGCATTTCATTGAACAAAACGATTAATCTCTCTCTATATTATATATACTCATATTTAAAATACTATCCTATACACATACTTAAAACTGAAAATACCATCCTATGTCTTCACTATGAGCATCCCTCAAATGCAAACTGTCAGTCTTAATAATAGACAAAATACGATTTTAACTACACCTGCTACATTGAGGATGATATGAATGTCTTGCAAAGCTTTAGTCTGCCTTGACTATTTTAACATAATAATTGTGTAGTGTGTAATTCTAATTGCTATGTTTAAATGAACATCATTGCACATTTTTCTCCTAGAGAACTCCATAATTTTGGCTTTTTTCATTAGTATATATATGCCTGGAACTGGGTTCTGTTGAAAAAAAATGTGCAGTTGAAAAAATCGTAAAATAATAATAAAAACGTGGCTATGAAAATAGCCGTTAAAATACGTGGCTATAAAAATAGGCGTGTAAGTTAATTTTTTGCGGTAGTTTCGCAGTCTGATTTGTAGCCTCTCCAGGCAACTCTGCCACATACTCTCGGAGCAATTGTGGATGTTGATCACCTGACTCTTAATCAGCTCCATTGTGCCAGGGTCCAGTTTCTCACAGCCACGTTTCCCCGAAATGCTGTGTGTCTTCAGTATCTCTGAAGGAAACATGGATATGATCAGCTGGAAGGCACTTTCGATGACAGCATGATCTGCATTGGGCTGAGCCATACAGGTATCCTGCCTGAGACACAGTACTAGACCCTGGCAATGTTGCCACAGTACTGGACTGCGGTACAGCAACCGCAATTGCAGACTGTGGCGGGGCAGTCACAACACTAGACTGTGACCCAAAGGACACAGAGCTAGACTCTGGCTGGAAAAGCATAGAGCTAGACTGTGTCCCAAAGGATGCAGAACTAGGTTGTGAGCTGCCACATGCAGTGCTAGACTGTGACTCTGGCAGCATCTGAGGAACCTCAAAAGAGTCATTGTCCAAGAAATGGGCAAGTTGGATGTCATGAGGGAAATTTGGTACTTTCAAGATGTTTAGAATCTCATCTAGCTTTCTCTCGAACTTTTCCTCAATGCGTTGAAATCTGAAAGAATTTGTGGAAATTTTAAAGTTTATTAACCATCAACTAATTAACTGAATATATTTTTAATTTAGATGAAGACTTCAACAAACACTGAAAAACTACACTGCACCTTTCTTCGATGGCATTTGTATCCCACATCAAGCAAGTTGTTTGTGTGCCTTGCGATGTTGTCGTCCTGCGTGTTATTTGGAACTTCATGTTTCTTTTGCTGGCTTATGAGAAAGTCGTTGTAGGGATCGTCTGTATGAACCTGAAATGAAATATATACTGATGCTATACTTTGAAAATGATGTAAATCAATATCAGTTGAAGTATAATATAATGAATGAAGGAGGCTACCTTAGGCTTTTCAATCGCATCTTTCAATAGTTTTAACCTTTTGGAAGCAGCATCGACATTACAGTTCTGAAAGTATTAATTAACATATTTCACATGGTAGTCTGGTTTGCCTTGAATTCTCTCACCTCACAAAGTACTAAAGTATAGTACAATTGATATATAATATCAAATATAATGTTGATTGTATGTATTGTTTTGATATTATATTACTTAATATATTTATGTCACTTATACTTGATATCAAATCGAAACCAGTTTTCTCAGAAATGCTTTAATTTGAGATAATTTTTCATGTTCAATAGTGGGTGGTTTCTATCTGCATTTTTTGTTTTGTTCGGTGTTTATGTTTTATTTTGTTAAATATGGTACTACTAACTATGTTAATATAAATACAAGAAATGACATTTTAGGTCGTTGTTATAATTGTATACTTGTAGTTAAGAGTTCTTTTTCATCCTTTCTAACTATTAAAGGACCCATAATGGAGCATTTACACAGCATGTCATTCACACATGTCTGGCTTACCTCATCAGATGAGCACCTTTTTTCTTTAACTACTACTGTCTCGTCCAGTTCTGGATGCTCCATCTCCCACTCATCCAGTTCTTCGGTTGTGTCTAACATTATAAGTGGGTTTGAGTAGATGTGTAACTAAGTTCACATTTGAGCAAGTGCAAAATGAATCTTACCAGCTAATGCTAAAATTTTGGCCTGTAGCTCTTTCCCCTTGTGTTTAACTGAACAGATGCTGTTCAAAACAATTTGGCCAATGATTAAAACTGTGGCGAATATTGCGGTCTTGCCATCGATTAAAAACTTTACGAGAGCGTATCTCTCGATTTTTGTCGACTTCCTTCAGCTATTCATTGCGAATCAGGCTTAAAAACGTAATTTGAAACAAGTGAAATTTTGTAAACAAGTTGCTATGTAGCTAAGGAGGTCCTTAACTTCAAAATTTGCATAAAGCTAAAATTAATTTATTCAACTAAATATCATTGGATGATGTTCATCAAAAATGCATTTGATTGGCTTCATTGTTTTTTTTCGAACGCGTATTTTACACTATCGTAATCGAGCGCATCAATTTAATTCACGAAGGCGATAAATATAAACAAATATGGCTGTCGCTAAAGTTTCGTTATCGATTCCCGAATTTTATCACGAAGGCTGTAAATGTCAACATGGGGAAAATGGCACAGAATGTATAAGGCAATTTTCAATAGAGGAAGTTGATGAAATCAGGAACAGCTTTAGTGAACTGGCAGATGGGGAATTGGATTCATTTGTGTTGTCGTTTTTACAGCTGTCAAGAAAACCTGGGGAAGACGATCATTCGACATATATGATGTATGGGAAAAAAACGTGTCGGAAAGTTTTTTTAACATCTAGCTACAAAAACTGCACAACATTTCCACGCACTTCCATAAAAATGGCTTTACACCGAGAAGACATGGTAACACGAACCGTATGCCAGCGAACTCGCACAGCTTTGACACGAGAGTTCACGTTAGAACTTTCATCCACAACTATGCCGAACATCATGGCGTTCTTCTTCCTGGGAGGATACCTGGTTACAAAGACCAGTCCATAACATTATTAGATTCATCTAATACTAGAACTCTTGTCTGGCAGTTTCATAAGGACAGCTGCATTGGCAGTAACTTGACTCCAGTTTGCCGAAGCCTCTTCCTTCAGTTATGGAATCAAGACATCCCATGGGTTGTTGTTGCCAAGCCCGCCACTGACCTTTGCTGGAAATGTCAGAGTAACAACAACAGCATTTTCAGGGGTGCAAATCGATCCGGCGAGGAGAAAGCAATATTGTTGAAGGATCAACTGCAGCATCTGGATCTGGCTAAACAAGAAATTAATTACTATCGTGAACAATGTGCTTTAGCCAGAGAAGAAGTAAAAAAATATCAGACATTTTCACCTTTTATTAAACCATCACCGTGTTCTTTCAAGGTAAATTTTGATAATTTTTATAACCCTAAAACAATAAGTAATATTTTCATAACGTACTTTCTCCTTTTTTTAGGGTGTTGCACACTACAGCTGGGATTATGCCCAGCAGTTGCATTACCCTGCTGATCCACTTCAACCAGGGCCTATTCATTTTGCCACACCGCGTAAATGTGGAATTTTTGGGGTGTCAAATGATGGAATCAATCATCAGATTAACTACCTAATAGATGAAATTGTCGGTACGGGTAAGGGTGCGAACCCAACAATATCCTATGTGCATCATTTTCTAACCAACCATGGCATGGGTGAAACAACAGCAAAAATACATGCTGACAATTGTGTTGGTAAGTTGAAATTATTCACATTTAATATAATTATGGCTACAGATAAGGCACTTGTCATAATAACCATCCATGTTATAAAACAATAGCAAAAGCAAATTTTGATTTTATTTCTATTTTCAGGTCAGAACAAAAATAACTACTTCATATGGTATCTTCTTTGGCGGACCATGGTCGGTTTAAATGAGGAAATCGAGTACTCATTCATGGTTCCAGGGCACACAAAGTTGAGCTGCGATCGGAATTTCGGTGTCCTGAAAAAAAAGGCCATCCATACTCCTTTGTGGACGGTCTACGACATCGCAATGTTGTGCAACAGTAGCAGTTGCAATTATGCTGAACTTGTTGGTAAGCATGATGGCACAGTGTTTGTTAACACCTTTGACTGGAGTTCTATGCTTTCCAGTTTCTTTTATCGTGTGGAAAATGTCACCAGTTACCACCATTTCCGCATGAGCAGCTCAGAGCCAGGTGTGGTGACATGCTTAGAAACGCTGGACTCTGAGCCAATCATAATCAGCCTGATAAAAAAGAACGTAAAACAATTAGAATATCACCTTCCTCCAGAAATACAACCTGCTGGCCTAAATGATGACCGCCAAACTTACCTGTACAAAGAAATCCGTCAATTTTGTAAAGAGGGTACAGAAGATTTGGTGGCTCCCTTGCCTAAAAACAATGCCAAAAGAACACGATTGTCAAAGGAATAAAGATTTGGGCAAGTTTCAACAGAAGTTATGCAAAACTTTATTTCTCTCCCGCCTCAGAAATGGGGTTGATAGTGAAATGGAGAATTTTTTTGTTTGTTTCTCCCGCCTCAGAATATGTGACCAATACTGAAAGTATAAGATTTGTTTTCTTCAAAAGTAAAGAGAAGAATTTTTTTAAAGAGCTGACTTGGACAAAAAACAATAAACAAAACTTTAGAATATGCTAAAATCGTGATATACATATCATTAATTGGCTCTCATTATATTTTTTAAGACCCTTACTAAGCATAACTATATGCATATTGAAAGTTGGATTAGGAGTCCTTAATTATTGACGATACCTGTATTAAGAAATTTATTTCATAACAAGCAATTTTTGATAAAAATATGAATAGTATCATTGCTGTATTGTTCTAGTTTTTTGCAATTTAAAGTAGCTTATTTCATGAATGTTTTGGTTCAACGTCAAATGTTAAGAATAAACATTTTGATTGCTATTTCCTTTTCAATACAATTCCATTCCAGAAGTACATACGGAAATCTATGTTTTGACACTGTAAGATATAGAAGGATACAATTACTCACCACTCACCACGCCGTGCACTTTTCCATCGCGCGATGTTCTTTGTAGAATGCTGCCGTTCGAGAAACATCGTGCATGTGGTACATCGCACGGCACAGGGAAACCAAAAGATAGGGGAAAAAATGGAAAAATAGCAAATCATGTGAAAGACCTAAATGGTTTCATCAAGAAAAACGTTTCTGACAGAACTTTTACTTCTATTAAGGTTGACAATATTTCGCGAAAGAAAAATTAACCTGCGTCCCTGGTCATGTTTTTTTACTCCCGAAAAATGGCTGAATGAAAACATAAACAAACTAAACGAACGAAATTTTTATGCGATAACGGTAAAATTTTCACAAGTCATTAAAGTTGTTATTGCTTGTTTCCTATAATTAGTGCATGGGCTACTCGGTTATAGATATCTTGTAAAGATTTTACATTAGGTTATAGATCATTACGTCGTAAAACAGTTTATGCATAACACGGATGACATTGCATTGACATTGCATAGATTATAGGTTATAGATTATAGGTTATAGGTTATAGATTATAGATTATAGGTTATCGATTATAGATTATAGATCATCTATAATCTATAATAATCTATAATCTATATTATAGATAAAATGTTACCTATACATAGATTATAGATAAAATCTAATCTATAATATAGGTAAATATAGATTAATCTATAAATCATTGTTCCGAAAGCTTCCGAAACAAGTAGAATTTGCAAAGTCTCGAGAAGAAGTGTGTTCAACATCAGGAAGGATGACATTTTGGATACAGAGCAAAGGGGGAGACCAGAAATTAAACTGGATGACTTCGCAAAAAGTTTGCTGTCAAGAATGGTTCTGGGCTACTACAAAAGAAATCCACCACAAATTCCAACATTGGACATAATTCACGCAGAAATTCGAAAAATCGAATCGTTTCCTAAAATTGGTCGAACAACGCTATACACTACACTGAAGACACTCGGATTTGCTTACAAAAAACGAAAGAAGAAAATGAATATTTACCAGCGGCTGGATATAGTTGTAAGCCGACACAAATTTTTGATGGCAATCGAAAAGTATAGAACAGAAGGTTACCACATCTACTACCAAGACGAGACCTGGTGCAATGCCAACCATACCACTGAATATGTTTGGCAAAGTGAAACAACCGACGATTTATTGGGACAAATCACTTGGTCTGGTGGTCTTGATGTTCCTCAGGGCCAAGGGAAACGCCTAATCATCAATAATATCGGGTCAAAAGATGGTTTCCTTCCTGATTGCGGTGAATGCTTTGTTGGTGTAAAAGATTCCAGTGATTACCATAAAGAAATGAATGGTCCTCATTTTGAAAATTGGTGGGAAAAGAAAGTTTTGCCTTCACTGCCGAACAAATCATTGGTTTTAATCGACAACGCCAAATACCACTCCAGACAGACAGAGGAATCGAAAGTCCCGAATACATCATGGCGTAAAAAGCCAATTCAAGATTGGCTCACAAAGAAAAATGTTCCATTTATTGAAAAAGAAACAATTCCGATTCTTTTGCAAAAGGTGAAATCGTTAAACATCGTAAAGGAATATCAATTGGAGTCGATCACAAAAAAGTATTGTCAACAGAACAACAAAGACATCAGAATTCTTAGACTTCCCGTTGGTCACTCGGAATTGAATGCCATTGAACTGATTTGGGCACAAGTAAAAACTGAGGTTGCTAAGAAAAATACAACGTTTAAAATTGCGGATGTCCAGAAGCTTGTAAATGAAGCTTTGCAGAATGTAACGGCTGAAAATTGGCAAATGGTTATTGCGCATACTTTAAAAGTTGAGCAAAGTTTTCGGAAAATTGATTTTGGTGGTGATAATGTTCCATTAGTAGAACCTGTTATCATTGATCTCGGTGAAAGTGACTTTGAACCAGATTATTCTGATGATTCGGATAACGATGATTTAATTTATGTTGATAGCTCTGACAATGAACTTTTGTAAACATTTTTTTATTTAAACCTTAATAGAACAATACGAATTTGCGTTTCATAGCATTTTTCCAATAAAAGTTTTCGCATGGCCTCAAAAAATCAAAGCATGATTCTTTTCTAAAGCTCCATCACATTACAAACATGAACTAGAAAATTAAAATTGCTGTACATAAAACAAAAGAAATGCAAACAACTCCCCTAAGAGTGATTTTTCTCACTTTGTTGAATTTCGTAATTACTTCGTAAGACATAACACCAATTAATTACTTACAAACGCGTTACCCCCGTCTATTTGTGATTTTTCGTCTATTTTGGCTTTGTTTACATGGGTCTCTTTGGTCCCTCATAACTTTGTTAAAACTTTACTTTTGAGAAATATTTTTATATTTTTGTAATCAGAAAAGATTGAAGTTTCATCTTACTGAAAATCAGCTTCATAGCTATCGTAGAAAAAAAGCCGATTTTTTTCTTCTTCCCCTTGCTTCTTCATTTCTTCATTATTTTCATAATTTAAAATTTCATGACATTCCACTAGTCGTATCTTTCCAAAGAGGGTTTACTTTTCAAAATTGAACAGATAGATTATGAGATATTCATAAAAATGTAGGAAGTGCACATTTTTTTTGAACAGACTTTAAAGTCATTGCCTGAGCTCTCAGAATCATCCTCTATAACATGTGCTTCCATACGGAGAACTTTTGAAGGAGGTTCGGCAGCTCTTTTCGTTCTTTGCTTGGATAGAAACTTTTCGCATGCGTTTTCGATAATTTCCTCTTTTTCTCGTGGTGTCCAAAGTTTGTCGTTGATATGTATAGACATTAAATCCTGTAATGTATCATGGTTCATAGGAGCTTTCTGTTAGACAACAGGAGAGTAAGAAGACTAAATGCACGTTCTACATACGAGTTTGAGCTAGATAAACTGATTACGATACGTGCTAACTTGCAAAGGTTGATGTATTCTTCTTTTTTGTTGTTAAAGATTTTTTTCCATAACTGTAGGGATTCGAGACGGATATGAGTTGCTCTAACCTAACTTTTAAAAAATCTCCATTCTTTGAATACATATTTTGAGTCAAACCCGGAAGCTCTTAATGGGACTTCAAAATGTGAAATTAGAGCAGTGACTTGATCAATTCCATACATTTTTTCATCATCCCAATTTTTAGGATCAACCCAGTCCATATTGGCGAAAATAGGGCTGGAGAAATCAGTGAATCTTGAATTCAAAATAGCTTTTAGATCCTTCAAAATGCTTTTTTTCTTTTCGATTGCTCTGAGTAACACATCATCGTCCAATGTGGTCATGTGAAATTTTATAAGTAATTCGTTATTTATCGGCATTTCGTTTATGTGGATCGCCAGCTTTAATAAAGGTTGATGTCAATTCACCTTCTACTATACGAAATGACGCTAAGTCACTAACAAGCATCTCGTCGTTGTAATCTCCTTGTAAGCAATCATCGATATTGGTGAGTGTTTCTGAGAGAAAAGGTTTAACTTCATTAGGCATCAAAGCTTCAGATTCGAAAACTTTCTATATTGGTGTAACAATCTCGAGGACATCTAAGTATGCACATATAAGGCATAAAAATGAATAGGATTTTACCTTTAGCCTTGGTGTCTGGTTTAGTATTTTCATCAGCGATAACATTTTCATATGCTAAAGTGATAGCGGGCCATGTATTAAGCAGACGAGTGAATGCGTTACGGCGATGACCAGAGAAACAAAACGGGTACCTGTCAGTTTAGGTAGTGTATAATGCTTAATATTTAGAGCTTGGGCAGCAGCTTTAATCTCTCCTTTTATCTTTCCTAAATTTTTGAAGAGGGCAAAATTCCCAATGTAAAGTGTCACATTCATTGAATTTAGTTTTCTCTAGCGATTGTTTGACTGCCAATTCAATTCGATGATTTGTACAGTGTATTTTGATTAGCCAGGGACGGTCTACAGCTAGCCTTCTCATTAAACCTGTATTTCTCCCAAAGTTAACACTTGCGCCATCTGAAGTACAGCCAACGACTTTATGTTTGTATTGATCTTCTTTCAAGGGAACTCTTCCTTCATCCCCAAAAATATTGTCAATGCCTTTCTTTAAGGAAGCAGCGTCTGTTCCTCCCCAATCAGACATTTCAATTAAAGATGCACAAAAGTAAACTGGAATGCCTTAAAAAAAGAAAACAAACAAACAAACAATATGCTTTGTGCATTTGAAATACAAACAATAATTAACGCTTAGTTACAACTGACAATATATACTTCTTAAAATACTCAAAATACTCACCATTTCTTTCGGTACGAATAAGAACCATCTCTTTGTCATTCCCTGTATTCCGTGCTTGTGATCTGTCTGTTAGTATTGACATGAAATCGGAACTTGCGAGAAAAACTGCTACTTTGTCTTTTACAGCATCTGCCATGTATGAAATAAATTCTCCTCCACTTTTACCGTCTTCATGACCTACATATAATAAGTTTAGGCTATAAGGTTGTCAGTAGAATGAATAAAAGAATAACTGATAAAGAGAAAAGTCAACATTATTACCTTCAACTAGAACAACTCCATTTTGTCTTTGAACGTTGATCAGAGTTTTGAATTGTTTCAGAGAGAAACAGTAGGATTCATTTTAATGTACATGTTTTTTGTATTAATTGCAGTCATAGTGGTAATTTTCTTTTGCAAAGGCCCAGTTAACGACACGTTTTTTATTCGTTCCTCTTGCGGTTTACCTCTTTCAATCAAAAGCGCAATGGAATGGGCACCACCTTCTTTGTCAAGGTGAGGAGAAACCTACAAAGTAAAATGAATAAATGACTGTTTACAACAGTAACATAATGTAAGCCTAAATATTCACAAAGTGTAAGAAGATGAGATTAGAAACAAAAAACATTAACAACGAGTGCTAACAATGAAAGAAAAAAAGAAACTTACTTGATGTTTTGTGACGACATTTGTGCCTTCAATAAATGCAAGGGCTGAGCTCTTAGCACCTTTGAGAGTTGATATTATAACCTCTTTATTTCGTGCACAGCATTTGCACCAAATAAACACGACGTAAGTTTTTGAGTTTTCTTCTTTTGTCTTATAACCGATTACATTTTGTTTGCCCCATGATAGAAAGGTGGTTAGTTCCACTTTATTGCCTTTCCGTTGGTCTGCCATTTTAAAAGGCAACGTATGTATGAACATGTGGAATGTTTATGAAATTTCACTGCAATGACTTCTTTATAGAGAAAACCACCTGCATTGAAAGAAGATGAAAAAGTAAGAAAATGGCCCACCTGACTTATTCGATAGTAGGCGTGTTTGTCTACAAAAAAAATAAATCTACGTTCAGCGTAACAGACATTCTCTATTCATTTCCGTTAAGTACATCAGGTGTGTTTCTTTTTTCTCTTCACTTGACGCTATATTAACATTTGTCGAGACAGTTAAGTAAAAGAAAGTATCGTGACATGTAGAAACGTTTTTGTTCAACATGATTATAATCATCACCACTTATGTTGATGACGTATTTTTTCGCCTGGAATACCGGATGTATATTTCATTTTAGGAGAACATAAAAAATAGGAATGTAAGAGATAGATTAATTTGAGCAACGAAGTAGAGCAATGTGGAAATACGGAGAGTTGTACACTAAAACATACAAAACATCTTACAAAGCTTCGTTAAAATGAAAATATGCAAAGAAATAACTATTTTGTAAATCTCTCTACCTTTGTTCCGTTAAATTTGATTTGAATTTCTAATTACAATTTCGTTGCAAGGACGGAGGAGAGATATATTTTTACAATTGGAAGAGAGATACCAATCAAAATAGTCAACAGGAATAATCCAAAGTGAAATCTGTTCTGCCTGTAAGTGCAATCTATTGCAGACTTTAATCTCAGTGCATTACACAGCGTACATCTCCGTACTTGTATAGTATTGCATGGGTATTTCGCTCTCGGTAAGACCAGTAGACCAACAACGAAGGCAACTGGCAGTGAGGTTCTACTCTAAAGGTGATGATACACGAGTCGATTTTTTGCTTGCGACATGTGGAACCCATATTGCGCATTGTCGAATTCGATAAATTGAAGGGTGTATCATGCGAAAATTGCTTGTTGAAATTGTGATCTTTCGATGTCGAAAAATTTCCAACATGTTGGAAATTTTTCGACAAATTTTCATACTCAAAGTGCGTTTTAAAGAGATTTCAGCTTATTTTTTGTTGTTTTGAAGAAAAAAAATCATTTTTCATGTGCATACGTACTCATTAACATGGCAAGTAAATATGATTTTACAGAAACATTTATCAGTGAATGGTCACTGGAAGAAAGTTTATGGAATGTAAGAAACAATTTATATAAAAACAGGGTAGAAAAAGCGAATGCTATCAAGAGGTTGTGTGAGAAGCTTGAAATTTCAGGTAAATAATATATATATTGCTTTAAATCAAAAATACTTAAAAAAGAAAGAAACAAACGTACGCTATTATTTTTTCTATAGAGGAAGACGTGAAGAACAAAATCAAAAATTTAAGAACTTACTACTCAAAGGAATTAACAAAGGAGAGAACCCAAAATAAAAGCGGAGCTGGGGCAAATGAAATATACAAATCAAAATGGCCATATTTCAAAGCCTTGGAATTTTTAAGGGATACAGTACAACCAAGGCATACAAAGTCAAATTTAGAGGTAAGAATAACCTTTTTTATTTATACGTTTTTTATAAAAAGTTTCATATATAGTCATCTTGCCAAGAAACTGCTCCATTATTATTGAAATATTCACAAAACGCTTCTCTAACATCTTTTGCATCCTTTGTACAATTTGTTGGTATAGTTTTAAGTGATGACCAATGTGCCGATGAATTTTCTTGATTGTGCGGTTCAACAAATTGTTGATGTATTTCATTAGATTGTGTCTGCAAAAAGTTATGTAAGGCACAAGCTAACATTACAAGCTTTTCAGCGCGTTCTGGACTAATTCTTATCGGTGTCAAAAAGATTTGAAACCGTTTGCATAATATGCCAAAAACATTTTCTGACACTCGGCGGGCGCGACTCAACCGATAGTTGAAAATTCTTTTCTCTTTTGACAAATTACGAAATGGATACGGTTTTATAATATTTTCAGAAAGGGGAAATGCATCGTCAGCAACAATAACGTATGGTAATTTAGTGCTATGGTCATCCATTATTTTTGGTGGTGGTATATTTAAACTCTTATTCTTCATAGCTTTGTTTAGGGAAGAATCCCTAAATACCCCACCATCACTAACTCTTCCGTTGCAACCAACATCTATGTATAGGAATTTATAATCAGCATCAACTAGTGCCAAAAGAACGATGCTAAATGTTCCTTTATAGTTAAAATAGTACGACCCCGAATTTCTTGGACATTCAAGGAGAATATGTTTGCCATCCATAGCTCCAATGCAATTAGGGAAATTCCACTTTTCTTCATACTTTTCAGCAACCATTCTCCACTCATCTTCACTTTTTGGGATCTGAAATTAAAAATATTATACTTATAGGAACAATCATCATCTATGGACTTACAAGAAGACGATACAGAAGATCCAGAAACAGCGATTGAGCAAGGAGAATCAGAAGATAATGAAACAGATTTAGAGAGGGAACCAAGAAAATCGACGAAGCAACCTGTGTCTAAAAAAAGAATGGCAGTCAGCCAGGAGAAAACAAAGGATGTTCTTTTGAATTCTGCCATTTCGTTTTTGGAATCAAAAAGCAAAGTCCAAAGAAAAGAAGAAGACACCAAAGAAAAATTCGGAAAATATATAGCCAGTGAGCTAAGAAACATCAAAAATGAAAGATCAAGACAAATACTAAAATTCAAAATCCAACAGCTGATAATGATGGAACAAATTGGCGCAGGTCAAGAAAATCATCACCACGCGATGCCCACAGTATTTAATCCTTACCAATCGAATTTTCATGAGAACTATCTTACTTCACCACCTACTACTCCTTCAATGATGCCCAGATCGCAAGGAAGTGAAGAATTTTAAATTTTTAAATATAATTTGAATTGCATCATACCTGTATTAGATTTTTCAGTTTTGAATAGAGTGCATCAAATACATCAGTTACAAATAATCCAATTGTTGTTCTGTGAATTCTAAACAAGTACTGCAAACTTGTAAATGTTTCTCCAGTGACTAGGTACCTCAAAGTTACTGCAAGTTTTAAATACGGTGGTATAGCCTCTCTCATGACCGTGTCTTGTTTAGTTAAATCATCTTGTACTAATTGATTGAGGTTATCAAACATTTCAGGGCTCATACGAAGAAAGTTATAGTAATCGGCTTCGCTTTCTAGTCTAAATTCCCTTAGAAGCGTATCGTAGATCCCAAACGTTGTCCTTTTCTTCAGCCATGGCTTTGTCCAGATCTTTCTTTTTTTTGTCTTTTTCTTCGTACATTCAGAAATAATAATACACGCTGCGGCTATAATATCGTCTTCACTTTCTGAAGACATTTTTTAGAAAGAAAATTGCTCGCGTGTATCATGTGTTTCGACAGCAATTTTTTATTAAAAAAAGTGGCATGCGCAATATGGGTTCGACATGTCGAAAGCAAAAAATCGACTGGTGTATCATCACCTGAAGTGGTACTTTTCAAGGTCAGGAGTCGATGTATTAGCTATGAGATTCAGGTTGGCTCGGCTATATTATTGTTATTATTCTTGAAAGAGCAGATGAGAGATGAGACTTCGTTTGCTGAAACATTTTCTGAGGAAACTAAGGATCTTAAGCTGCAAGGTGCAATGGTCTGAATTCTGAGAGGAGAAAAAAAAGAAAAATTGACGAGTTAATAATACGACTTTACACGTGCGATTAATTGCACATGTTAACTAACTTGCGTGTATATAGTTTACTGTAAAACTTGTGGGAAGATAACATTCTGTGTATACAGCTTCCCATTGATGTAACATTGCTTAGCTGTGGCATTAACTTTGACTTTAACATGATCAAATGCTTTTGCCCTAGGACAGGCTACATATATTTGACCATGTGAAAAGCACGGTCGTTGTAGAAACAAACCAATTTTTTCGAATGTTTGACCTTGACTCTTATTAATAGTGAAAGAATAAGCCAAACATATGGGCAGTTGTCTACCTTTCAAAGTGAAAGGCATACCTGTGTCAGAGGGTGACAATTGTACTCTAGGTATGAAAATTGTTTCTCCAACAGCTGACCCTGTCAAAATGTCAGCTTTAATAAAATTCTGTGATAATTCCCGAACAATCAAGCGTGTCCCGTTGCAAAGACCCTTCTTGATGTTCAAATTTTGTAAAAGCATAATTATTGCTCCAACTTTAAGTTTCAAACAATGTGGAGGCATACCAGATGCTGTTTAAAAATTCAAGCGGATAATTTTGTCGCTCGTCGTCATCACAATCAACTTCATCAGCACTATAATAACAAACTGGATCACCAGGCGATCTTTCCAACACTTCATCATTAATCATTAATGACTGCTCATTTGTAGGTGTCAAAATAGCAGTTGAAGCATGTTGATGAGGTTCCAGGCCATCATACATGACTGAAATAAGTGATGTGTTTTCAGACACGACACAGCAATCTGGAATTTCAATGGCGCCTTTAGTAGGGTCTCCTTGTTTTAATGGTAGTTCCCTATTACCCAATTGTAGCAGCCACTGGCAAAATTGTTGTTCCTCAGGTCTAGCTCTCATGTTTTGAGTTACTGTGAATTTTGACACTGAAGCCCACAATGCAGAACTACATTACAAACACTGTTTTCTAAAACAAGAGCAGCCAAACGAAATAACGAATGCAATGTACACCCACCTGAAAGTAAAGTGGCTGCAATACCTGTATATGCAGCGGTAGCGACTTTCCAACCTCTGGCCCTACATGCTGCTATAACAAAGTTATAAGTAAATGTTTTACCTGTGCCAGCTGGTCTATCAAGATAAAACTATGTTTCAGGTTGTGCCAAAGCGTTATGGACATTGGATACAGCAGATAATATTGCATCTGCCACAGCCACCTGCTGCTCATTAATCAGAGGCCTTACCTGATGTGTCTGGTCAACGTATACGTTTACATCAACCTCTTCCTCGTCAACATGTTCAATTAACTCAGGAAAGTTTGAATGCATTAAGGACATACCAAATTGTTTGAGTATGTTATCGATATATCCCAAAACCTTTTGCTCAGCTTAAGCAACAGACAATATGCGCACATAGTCCTCGCACAATTGATCCTTGAATGTATTCCACAGTTCCAGCGGATTCAATGGCTCACTATGTGTCAAGATTGTGACGAACAATTGCCTCCATTGTTGAGGCATTCGGAATGTAGATGCCTCCTCCAATGTATTGTGCCATTCATCATCATCTTGAAGAAGACCTGTTGCAATACATGCTTCACGGAACGTATCAAAAACCACCCTATTGAATGTGCGCAAATACTCGAATGATGTAGCACCAGGAACATGAAGCAATAAAACACGAAGGGAAAATCTTTCTCCTTCTGTTGGCCTTGCATTATATAAGCGGGCAATTATTGGCTTATGAGTTTTACCTTGAGTTTTCCATTTCTTCTCTTTATCATGAAATACATAATGATCTGGAATGTTCGAAAACAGATGTTGTCGAGCATCTGAATTTTCAACATTCAATTTGAACCATGCTGTGAGGTGGGTATCTTTCATAGATGCCCTGTCTGCAGCTGCGTCCTCATCACCAGGTCGGAAATAAATCCATTGAAGATCTGGTAAATGCACTGCCAACCTTTTGATACAGTGTGATTTCTCATGCATGGAGAACTCAAATATTCTCCACAGAGCTTCAGGTGCACTAACATATCGAGCTTCTAAAAAAGTTTTAATTTCATCATATTGCAATTGTTCGTTAATTTCGACATGCACTCGATCATGTCCTTTATATACGTATTTGAACAAATATTTGACACTTTTTATAGAAGTACAGGCCTCCCAATTTAGATGGGCGTTATATTTCTTTGATAAACAAGGACAGTATGGAACCACCCATCGATTATCTAAGTCCACATTTTTTACCCTTACAGTACGACTGTTATTACGTCTACGGTACAATGGATAGCCATTAAAATTCATTTGTGTTGAATCACAGAATACTTTGGGAAAATTTTTGGTGCAGTTGTCATCGTCTCCCATGCAAACGGAAGTTTCGTTGTAATTCCCGCATGGGCCATGTATCATACATGATTTGATAATGTTGTGTAGTTCTGGCTCCTCATCTGGATCAGGAATTTCAGCACATATCAAGCTGTCAACATCATCAGCATTTTGTAACTTATCCTCTTTTGCTAAATGAAAAAGAATATGGGCATGAGATAAAGAACGCTTTTGAAATTCAATGACATAAAAGTGAGAAATTGTTTTACCCAATACACCATTTTTTATGACATCATTTAAAAGTGCTTTCAATTTCAAATTTAAAACGCGTGAAACCAAGTCAGGTCGATAATGTGCTGCCTCATTATCTAAATTGTTGGTAATTTCTTTCCATTTTGGATTACACGTAATGGTGCAGAACAAATCAGGTTTTCCTATTTTAGTCACCATAGCCATTGCATCTTGATAATTTTGTTGCATAGCTCTGGGACTACCCTGAAAAGAAGATGGCAAAATTACAGGTCTACCTGCATTTAAACCTCTGCTTTGAGCAACATTAGCAAGATGGTCAATTAAACCTTGATATTGCTCAACACGTAATGCTTTCTGATTTGCTCGAATATAGTTGAGACGTGCTGCTTCAACCTAACAGTAGCAGTCAACTGCAAATTGCTGAAATAATGTTTTACCTTTTAAGATTGGATTAAAAACAATTCTATACGCAAATCTATAGGTATAATATTGCAATGCAGTTGTGCGGCACCGACTACCTGTAGTATATTCAGCTACATGAGGAATATCTATTGTCCAGCCAGACTCTCCCCTCGGCGAAAAAAACTGGATAAACCATTGGGTCTAGATGAGGTGAATGTGTTGATAGACATTGCAATGGAATATCTCGAGGATAAGCAACATTATCACGTGGGTTAGGTGGTGCAGCTAATTCATCATGGTGGGGTAGATTGTAACGCCACCGATCGCCACCACTCCTCAGGTGCATTCTAACCTAAATATATAGTTGAAATTCAAAACATCTTGAAATCAAGCCTATAAAAATTTCAAATTTAAATAATTTACCAGAGATGGTTGGCGATTTTGCTCTTTGGCATGCTGCAATTCTTCAGCCTCTACCTCACCCATATGCTTGTATGCAGCTGCATAAAGACTCTCTCTAAGAATGATGTCCTGCAATTTTTGCATAACCTCAGGCAAGCAACCTTGATTTTCGGTTCTTGCCATTCTTTCATTGAATGCATCCATCCCATCATAAATCTACAACTGACAATATGATGGAGGAACACCTTCTGGTGGATGCAGATTGCCTGTACGGTGACATACCTGACCATTAATATGAAATAGTCCTCGACCTGGTGGTACAGCCATCTTTGCACCCATCGACGCAAAAGCGACAGAACTGTTAAACTTTCCAATATTTTCTTGAAAGTTCTTTGATTGATTTGTATTACCTACTAAAAGATCTTTAAGATCATTAGGGTAATTAATGTCATTAAGGTGTATCTTACCATTATGACAACATTTGAAATTACTTTCAGCGACAAACATTTTAGAACTACAATGTTGACAAACCTTGTCCATTGGGCCTAAGTAATGTTGCTCAGGCAATTGACGTGCAGCACAATGCAAATCAAATATAGAGCGCCTAGTCCGCATACGTTGCATATTTCTATTCCGCCTAGTTATTCTCTCGTCAGCGTTTTCATTTTGACGGTGCTGAACGCGTCTTTCAGCATCCCAATTCCTACAGCGCTCATTCTTAGAAATACCTTCAGAATTATGGAGATCAACTGTATTATTATTTTGCGTTTCGCGGCGTCATGCAATAGCGACATCTTCGTTTGGAAACTTACGTTGGATTAACGATCGAATTTGTTGTTGATCAGGAGGTTGCAAAACAAAATTTCCATTCCTAAAAGTTGCTGGAATGCCAGGGGCAAAAGCATTTCCTATATTATACATGAGAAACAGTAGTAGTAATAATAAGGAAAATTTAGAAATAAAAAAAATCCAACTACCAAATTGTTGATTAACTCCCAAACCTAAATAATAAAAAAATGAAAATTAAAAACTCAATGTGCTTTCATGAAAGAAAAAGATACTTCAGCATCCTAACGATTACCTGGAGAAAACTCTTAACTGTTCTTATAATATATCATAATACTTCCTCAAAAACTTTCTGCTTTTTAATAAATCATCAACTCTGAATAAGAATCATAAAAAAAGACACTTTCATAAATCACTTTGCATAAGTCACTTTGCATAAATCATCACTCGAAATAAATTAAGGTGGTAATAGACCATATTAAAAGACAGCTGTTTTTATGTAACAAATTACAATCTATCAAAACAAATAAAAGTTTCTGAGACTATATACCTTCAACAAACATTTGGTTGATTTGGTCATGAAAAACAAGTGCCCAAATTAGTACTGTTGCCATGGAAACAAAAGCAATAGAAATCTTTGAGAAACTATAAAATGAGTTAGGGTGATGGTTATGAACTCAAACTCCACATAGTTGTTATAAATTCAATTAGCTATACGGGGAAACGGGGTCTTCGGATAATTGAAAAGGAAAATCCTCAACTCATTTTGAAGAAGACACTTATTCTGAGCTCTGTGCAAAATGGCATAAAATAGCTACTTATAGAACTTCTAAAATCTTTACTAAAATTGTAAAAGATCTAAATTCTTAAAAAAGCCGTTTTAGCTGAAAAACAGTTTTTTTTTTACTCATTGATAACAAAAATGAACTGAATAAAATGATTTCAATTATATCAAGGCAAAGATTTTTGAAACAGAGATACTTGGCTAACCAAGTAAAGTTTTGATGATAAAGCTTCATGAAATATGACTGTGGAAAAGTGTTTTTAGTTAGACACAACATTCTACAGTCCTTCCTGGAATTTTATCATAGCAACTTCACTTTCATCCACAAAGACAATATCTACAAGAGCGCCTTTTGCAAGTTTAGTTGTCTTTTTATTTGCATCAGGATATTTGCTTGTACCAAATGCACCTGACTGATATGAGGCAGTGTCTGCTTTTCTTGACTTCCTCAGTTGGCGTAATGCTTGCCGACGCTTTTGGTACTTTGATTTGCATTTATTTGCAGCTGGTAGTATGCGAGAATTATTGCGTAAACGGTCACCAACATTTGTGTTCACACCTAACCCAACACCTACGTTAGAAAGGATTTTTGAAGAACCAGCAGCTCCTGAAGTCCACTCAAGGATGGTTAGTGTAGCACATGATTGTAACTTTGTTTTACTACAAAAAACTCTCTTTGGACATTTGCTCCATAAAATTGAATTAATTGCCTAATTTGCATTTTGAGTGAGTCCTTTCAAGCATCTTTCTAAAAGTGTTTTTTTTTCAGAAAGTCTAATGAAAATAGGCTTCAACTGTGATCTGAAAACTGATGGTAGACACTTACTACTATTGTATGTGCTGCTTTTGTTTGCTTGATCTCTTTTATATTTACACCACGATAGGGCTCTTTTTGGACAAAAACAATCTTGCTGCGCTAATAGTTCTTTTTTCTCAGGCAAGATAAAATGGTGAAATATTGCCCATATGGCATTGACCATATTTTCAATGGATTTCGAATTGTTTCTAATAGCAGCACCATAATAGTTCTGAAAGTTATCAATGACAGCATCTGTTAATCTGCCGGGGCCTCCAACATAACCACCATCAGCAAGTTTACCTTTGTTTTTATTTTTATACCGCCGAAGATTGGATCCCATGCGCTTTTGAATATGCCGAATCTTGATGACCAGAAAATCTTTCAAGTTTGATGTTTAGAGTTGATTCTGAAAAAAGTTTTTGTTTATACACCTGACGCTCTTCGATCTCAGAGTTCAGCTTTTCTGTGTAACTTGATCTGCTTGAGATAAGACACGTATACCTTTCATTGAGATGATGACAAGCACTTTGAACATCAGGATTTGTCGTCGTCTTGGTGAGAATAGTTTCAATCCTTTTGGATATTTCGTTAATCTGAGATGTGGTCGACGGAAGATTGTTTCTGATCTGCACAAGTTCTTCATCAGTTAAGTCTTGAGGATTACGAGCGAATTCTTTAACGATGTCTTCGATAGAACGTTTTGTGTCCTTGATCAAGAACTGATGAGATTGGAGTTTACGTATCTCGTTGTCACTTGCTTGTTTCGTTCGTAGGAGGTTTGCTTTCACTTTCAAATTGTTGATTTCCTTTGATTAACTGTATGGCACTAACGATTTGCATTGTAAGTTGTTTGTCAGGCGTTTGAGTTTGGAGAACAAGCTCGTTTGTTCGAATAGACTTTCGTAAGTCTGTTAACTTTTCCACTGTCGCAGATAGATCGACTCCACTGTGGATTGGATTTTCTTCAACAATGTCGTGGACCTCCTGAATCATCACTTGGGTTTCTATCACAGTCGATGATGGCATTATGTCTAACGATAGTTGATCGTGTTGGGCTGAAAGATCTTGAAGTTCGGTTTTCTCCCCAGTTGAGTTGAAAATATAATTGAATCTCGATTTGATACATTTTGACATGTGATTATCGATGTGATAAATTGATATCGAATTGAATGGATCTCTGTTTAAATGTAGCAGTATCACTTCTCACGAAAAAGAGACAGGTTTGGTACATGTATTGAGTTTACGTTCAAACTGAAATCACAATGAAGTAAATACAAGTAGATTTAGTAAAAACTACATATAACTGAAACAACAGAAAGAAGAAGGAAAAGAACAAAACCAAAACCTACCAGCTGACCAAGTATATCGCTAGAGATACGCTATATGTAATTGAATTGAGTTGATTTGAAAAATGTGATTGAATTGAGTTGATTTGAAAAAATGTGTACAAAAATGAGAAAAACGTTGAATATATAGTGAAATAAACTAAACACCCTAGAGACATCAACCCAGTAAATGACAAAATAATTACTAAAAAAATTAAAATTGATTTAAGATAAACTGAATGCACGAGAGAAACAAAACACTGAGACGCATTAAAAAACAAAAAAGAACGTGACAATTACAATAAATATTTTTGTGTGTTTTTTATATGAATAGGCGATCGCCTTACAAGTAGTTCTGTCAGTAAATCTGCAGAGGATATACTACATCCGTTAATTTTGAAAAGGATCAGGGGAAAATGTATTTCAAAACTTGTTGAGGAAGGTTGCTACCCTGACAGTATGTTAACTGAAATACAAAATTATGTTGCTGGATCCTTGGATAAAGTGAATAAAACTTTACAGATTCTTGAAGGAGCCTATTCTATCATTTGATGGTGATGCTGACAAGTTTTATCCACACTTTTATAAAAGTGTTTCTGATGGAGCCGAACATTTATTTTTAGGACTTACCAAAAAATTCTCAGTGATGTTAGGGTTTGAAATTGTTAATCGTGTTTTGGCTCACTTGACAGGTGGAAATTTGCAAGAGGATACCCTTGATTTTAACTGCAAGGACATTGAAAAGTTTTCTGAAAAAGAAAAGTCGATCATCAATTATTTGAGTGGGTATGTTTTTTGTACAATGTATCGACAAATTCGTTTTAAGAAAACACCATCCTCTGTTTATCATCAGCAGTGTTTGTCAGTTCTTCTTACTGGCAAGTTCAAGACACCACCTGTTTACCAGAGCACAAATTGGTAACACTCAAGATCGAAATGGACTTTGGGAAGTAACTTCTGATGTTATCCATATTTTTACTGTTAACTGAATTTATTTTCCAAATGGCTACCATAAAAGTATGTTACAAAGATTGACAGTAAGGAAATTCTTGGAAAGAAGTTTATATTTGTGCATCATTTTCCAAATTAAGAAGCTGAGCTGACCCTGACATTGAAAAGGAAGCATCAATCAATTTGCTTGAGGATCTCCTGATGTTTTTTATACGCACAAGAACATTTTCCTTTGTGAAAGACAAACAACAAATTCACAAAATGAAGTGCCACAAAACAAGATCCAAATCTTTACGTACAGATCTCAAGAAAAAGTCATCGAACTTGGATAGTCAAGGGCATTGAATTGGCATGGAAAAAACAGCTATTTTAATAGCTACGCATTTTAAAAAAACAATATTGGGCACAATCTAAAAACATAATATTGTTGTTTTCTCTCCCTGTCTCACCTCTTTCAGCTACCCTAATTTTTTTCATGTTACTGAAAAAAAGTTAAGCCGATGTAATTACGAAGCTTGTGTTGTGCATTATTGAGATAACAAAGACATTGTTGAGATAAAGATTCATCTAGCGGGAAGTATTAATTGTGAATTTCGAAATGTCATCATCTCCATTATGGATGGCCCTCCTTGCAACCAAAACTTTCCAATGAAAAATCAACAAGACATTACAAATTTTACCAGAATTTCTTTATTATGCAATTGATGAGTCTATTTGCAGTAAACATGGATTGGTTTTCAAAGATTTGTGAAAATGGTTGTACACAAAGACAGAAAACAACATCTTTTACTTGTTCATTTACTTGTTCAATTCATTGATAGCCAGAACATGTTTTTTAGTAATCTGTGAAAAAATGTTGAATATATCCTTACCGAAAGATTTTTCGAAGACCCACTTCAGAATCATTTTGGTCGTCAATGGTCAATGGGTGCAAGGAAAGATAATCCAACAGTACGTGACTTTGGTTATAATGATAACACCATCAGAAATCGTAAAGTATTTAGGCCAATTGAAGGAGGAAATGCCATAATTTTAATATATCTGAGAACCAGTCCCTTGCAGAAAGAAGAACAGCGCAACATCATCTTGCTGAAAAACAATTGTGTCCTTGCCAGCTTTTGTGTTGTTGATGATGTATTTGGTTTTGATGATGTTTGTGTTGTTGGTGCTCCTTGTGTTCTAACGTCTTTTGATACTGTTGATATTTCTGTTATTCCTCTTATTGTTGTATCGGATGTTTTGTTGTATTGAAAAATTGTGATAGGAATAACGTTGACTTGGCTTTGAAAACAATACGTCAACTAAATACAAAGAAACTAACTGATTAAACATTTTGGACAAAAAGCAGCAGTGGCAGAATGTGGCAGCATGTTTGCCAGTGTATCCTTATGTATCCTTGCCTGACTGTCTGAGACGGGTAAACTTTTTTTTCGAGCAATCACAATGTTTAAAACCGATAGGTAAAATAAGAGTATCATGAAACAAAATATATTTTTGCTTTTCTTTTAATAATTCAATTTCTTTTTTTAATTGTTATGCGCTTCAGATCGAAAGTTTTTTTTTTTTTATTCACTTTATTCATTTAGCACGTGCCTTTTTTTCTCTCCTCCCGTGTGATCTTTTTATGAAGAGAAACCATTCCCCTCTTACGTTTGATAGCACCCATGTTAGAGCGCGTAACTTTTTTAAAACAAAAGCTAATAAAAAGTTGAAGTTTACTCTCTCTACGTTTTGAGTGTATTGTTACACTGATAAAAGATTGGTTTTACCAGAGGTTGTGACTTCGAATCTGCTTCTGGTTGAACACAAGTTGTACGAGCCGTTTATAAGGAAATTTGACGTTTATTGATACAGTGATACAGAGCAGGTGGACATGGGCGGCGAACGACGCCGCCTTGGCGGCTAGTATGAAAATATTACTCCTGGCATTAGCTGTGAAGTTACCAGGACATTCTTCTATTCAACCACTGTTCAAAATATGGCAATAACTTGTTGATTAACTAGTTTAAATGTGGATCTTGAAGTGCAGAAAATGGAAGTAGGAATGGCTTTGACTTGTAGACAAATTTCACAGCATTGTCTATATTCGTTATATATCTAAGAAGCTGTCCATTATAGCGCAAAATTTTGAAGTACCAGCAGCTTCTGGTGGCCCTTAACTAATAAGAACTTGACTGACAGTTGAGCTGAGAACTTGTGCTGCTAGTTTAACATTCATGACCAATAATTAAATGATGGTCATATGATTACTTAATGTGGCCATAAGTTAGTTTTGGTAAGAGATGCAATCCACATTCACCATCTTCTGTAAACAAATCTGCAATATGACTCCACAGTATATAAAAGCCATTATTACACATGAACCTTGTACAGCAGCCTGAACCTGAATTAAACAGACAATTTCTTGCAGTCTTGATTAAATGGGGAGCATATGAGAAGATGTAATTATTTCAATCAATACAATGTAAATTGGTGGTCTTGTAAACCACACCTGCATCACAACAATCAGTAAAACTAGAATGCATACAATAAAACTTTCGGTTTGATGAAGCATCATCACAAGTTGTGGCTACAACTTTCAAATCACATTGAAATTCACAAATTCCTACACACAAGTGGTAAGTTCAGTAACTTTTTTTAGTGTACCATAATTGATGTTAATGTCACCCAGATCAACAATTAATTCTGCAGTATGTTTATCCCATACCAAGTTTTCCAGGATTTTAACTTCATCAAACAGCAGGACTGCAAACTTCTCGACTGCACTAAATGACTCTGTTTAAGCTTGCGCCTCAGAGATAATACCTTCGTTAAAACCTCATTGAGGGCGACTTGGCAACACCAAAAAATCTGTCCCGGTTTTCTCATTGTAGTGGATATCTTCATATGCAGATGATGACTTAGCTGCAGGGTGAGACAGTAGCAAATGATCATTGGGTGGTATCGAATTCCAGTTGATGCTGATGAAATGTACTTTTGCTGTTCTTCCCAAAAGAACTTCATGAATGGAGAGACATTATTTTTTTCATAGAGAGCACTTGACAATTGATTTCATGTCATTATCTAATTCCGTTGTGACAGATACTGATGATTTGATCTCAGCTCTTTGATTTTTAAGAGTCAATTTAAGACGTTCTCATCCTTAATGGGTGCTTTAACTTTGGCCGGAACTAAGTCTTTGTCTACTTTTTCCTTTAAGGACTTTTGTGATTTTTGTTTCACTTTTATTTCCACATGTTGACATCCACTGCACGCAACTCTAGAATGTATTAATAATTGGCATTTAGGCGAATGGTCATACTCCATCTGACATGTTGGAGAAGACTGGTTCTTTGATGGCTTGTAAACTTTTGAAATAACGTGTTTCTTAAATTCCTTGGGTGATAGTAACGCTGTTTCGTTACCCACTTACCATTACCATGTTGTAGAGCTCGAAAAACTGATTAAAAAATGTATGGGATCGTTCCGCTACGATCAACCGTTACAGAGATATCATTCTTCAAAGATTTTGATGACGTCACAGACCCCTCCCAAAAAAATTAGACCCAAATTTTTTAACACCCCATCGCCTGTATCGCGGACCCGAAAAAACGCCAGTTATCCTAGCGACAGATTCGAAATCAAATATCAAATACCAGTTTAAACAATGGTTCCAAAAAAACCAAAATTTGATGTGTTATTTATTTGCACTCAGAACGTAGAGAGAAAAATACTTTTTATTAGCTTTTGTTTTAAAAACGTTACGCGCTCTAACATGGGTGCTATCAAACAGGGGGAAAATCGTTTCTCTTCTTAAAAAGTTCACACGGAGGAGAGAAAAAAGGCACGTGCTAAATGAATAAATAGAATAAAAAAACGTTCGATTAGAACGCTTAACAATTAAAAGAACAAATTAAATTATTAAAAGAAAAGCAAAAAAAAAAAAAACATTTTCTTTTGATATGATACTCTTTTTTTACCTATCGGTTTTTAAACATTTTCATTGCTCAAAAAAAAAGTTCACCTGTCTCAGACAGTCAGGCAAGAGTTAGTGGCAAACCGAACATATGCTGCCACATTCTGCCACTGCTGCTTTTTGTCCAAAATATTTAATCAGTTAGTGACTTTGTATTTAGTTGATGTACTGTTTTCAAAGCCAAGTCAATAATGTGGAATATAAAACTAACAGTAATGATAAAAACAAAACGTTATTCCTATTAGTTCATCAGCCAAAAAAAGTCACGTTCGATTGGGGTTGCAATGTATTTGCTTCGAACTCACGTCGCACACAAAAAAAGAAATAATTTCGCTCACAACTCAATCTACCATTTTGCGTGACTTACAAACAAACAAACAAACAGACAGACAGACAGAGAATCGGCCATTAATTTATAGACTTCCAGACTCAACATCTTGAAACTTCCATGAATCAGGGAGTTTCAGGGTTTTAATCTGACTAATAAAGTGATTCTATGATTTATAAAAACTATATATGTCTGCAGCAGAGGATATAGCAGCTTCATATAATTAGTAGCAGATGATGGTAGCTTTTAACAGGAAGATTCAAGCTTGGAAGAGACCCAGGAATTAAGGTGGTTCTCTTTGAATCTGATAAAGAAGAAAAACACTCGTGCTTGCAAAACTTGGAAACTTCAATCACAATCTTGACAAGACAATTTTTGGCATTATCAGAAATGGCTTAAGCCTGGAAAATATACATATTTTCTAGCTGAGCTGAATTATGTATATATTTCTTTATCTGTTTGTAAAAATCTTTTGCTTATATTGCTTATATTTGAACCAAAATAAAAGATCATGAAAATTGCTGAAATCATGATACTACCTTCTTCTTAATTGGTTATCTTCGAAATGAAGCCCAAATATACTTATATCCCTTTTTGAATTAGCTCCTTTAATGATTTGTCAACAACCCTGTCTCTAAAGCCGATGATACAAGAGTCGATTAGTTGCTTTCGATTTGTAGAATTTTACAAATCGCTGCGTGTATCATGAACAAATCGTATGTTGTGAGCACGATTCAACAAGTTGCTTTCGACTAAAATAAAATCGAACCTGTTAGAATCGCAGCTTTTGAAGCCAATCAAAAAGCTTCTTTTTTTACAGAAAATGCGCACATGAAAACTTCTAGATTAAAATGATATATTTATAAGAATCTTAACAAATATTAAGGTAGGGTGGGATGGAATCTGGCATGACCATATTTTGCTTTGTGAGAGCCACGTCAACGAGACGCAACAAAGCATCGAAATCACAAAGCACCATCCTCTAAAAGTTAAGCTTCCTCATCCAGTCGAAATTCACGCAGAAGTGTGTCGTTAACCCTAAAGTGCTTTCTTTGGAAATCAAAAACAATTTATTCCATTTCGAAAGATTCCAACATAGCATTACAAAACGAGGAAATGGAAATTGTTTGGTTGTTCCAAAATCAAGAACTGAGTCTGGAAGACGATCATTTGCTGTCCAAGGTGCCCTGACCTTCAATGAATTGTCTGACAACTTTAGAAGAGAAAAATCCATCTGTAAATTTAAAGTTTAATTTATTCAGCTGTCTAATTGGTCTTGCTATCTTTTTTGTATATTGTTTTTTATTGTATATAATTTATAAAACAGGTCCTTCATTGATAGCAGAATTTTAATTTCTGAAAAAGTATATAGCAAATATAGCAATCCCTTGCGTAGACCTTGAGCTAGAACAACGGAATATTGAGCAATTTGCTCCAGGCATACTGAGTTTACTAAAGAAAACTTAAACGTTCCGGCGTGATGTTTAGTTTCCATGCACCATTAAAAAGCATGGGCACTTGTTTTTTGCGAAACACAACATATTAAGAATATGCGGCCTGCATCGGCCCTATTTCCAGACTATTCTTTTTCTTGTGACTGTGATCAAATCTAATAATCTTATTTGTTTCCTTTCATCTTCTACATGTCGTAATGCTTTCTCTGTATCAGCAGTCAAAGAAGTTGTGAATGCTTCATCTATTTCATTAAATAACAGTGTTCTTTCCACAGAGTCCCTAATGAAATCAGGTAAAATATATATGTATTGAAAACAAGACTCGCAAAAATGTGACTATATATTTCCCCAAAGTTGCGAAACTTTTGTTAATTATTGTTAAGAAAAATATAAAAATGTTGTCCTTACTAAACAGGGTAGAATTGAATTTAATACCACAAAAGAACTTATTTTGAATTTATTAAGAAATGAAGATGTTCATGGTCAAATGATAAGGTTGCTCTTGTAAATTTTAACTAAATATCAACAACCGCACCAATATGTAAGGCGATTTTAGCATAATAAACATATGATCTTTATTGTTGCAGAAGCCAGACATCCTTTATACCATAAACTCATAACAAAACAGTGTAATTCAGCAGAAGACACTTTGCACTTGCTTTTTGTAACTCAGATAAAACTATCTTACAACATTATACTATCAAATTTACAAAAGAAGAATAGAAAATTGTCAAACTTAACTTTAATACTACAGTATATGTAAGTATTAAAAAATACTATAAGGTAAAACCAACAAAATGCCCTAACAGGCATAAGGATTTCTGCAAAACCAGCTGAAGCATGAAAAATTAAAGACTAGTGATATTCTTCAAATTTGAAGATTGAACGACTTCTACAATACATCACATTTTTGATCATACACTCCCTAGGAATCCATGAAAGCATAACTGATATATACCATAGATCAAAAATAGATAAAACAAAATTAAAACTAGAATAGTTAAACCCGCTAAAAAGTTTGTCAACTTTTGTTCATTTCCAAGGATGATGGCACATTACCTTTTAAAAAGTGTAAATAGGACTTAACTAAAAACAACAAAGAAAAGAAATACACATAAGGTGCGAATTTTAACCATAGATACACATTTTATGTGACAGTTTTTTAAAAAAAATGAGAAAACAATGTATAAGAGCGAAAATAAAAAAAACTTTTTCGATAATAAAATTTAGAAACAAAAGCGAAAAACTCATCAGACATACTACGTATCTACTACCTAATCTAGCTACTAAGCATTTAAAAATATAGCTTTTAAAAAGTTTATGAACGACTTGGATAAATTTTCCTGAATGCAAGAGAGCTTCGAACCACAAGATGTTACCAACAACGACCTTTTAAAATCTTAAGTTTATTACAAGTGATGCTTCGAATTTGGCGGAACTGAAGTTCTCCATTATGTTTTTATTAGGAGAAATGTCTCTTATTTTGTGAAAGTGGCAAAACACTAAAATACTTTTATAAAGAATGTTTTTGTAGTTTTCATGTAAAGGCACACACGAAATTTCAAAAAACCACTAGGTTTGGACAGCAAAAAAACCCCAAAAACAACCAGAGCCGGTTTTAATGTATTTCTTGCTTCCGCAGAAATCCAAAAAGAGAATAACAATAAGTTTCATTTTGATTTATAATTTAATTCAATATTTCGTCCTTCATCCGCAGAACATTGTCATGCAGGACGAAATATTGAATTAAACTAGTATCCCGGGTAAAACCTTTTTACCGAACTTAACTTCGAAAACATTAGGTCAAATCCACCATTCCCGTGTACGTACCCCTTGAAGAAAAAATAAATCATGGAATTGCAACTCAAAAGTGTACCCATGTTGTAAAGCTCGAAAAGCTGATCAAAAAAGTGTATGGGATCGTTTCCCTACGACCAACTGTTGCGGAGATATCGCTGATCAAAGATTTCGATGACGTAATATCCGCAGTACCAAATAAAATTTAGGCCCAAATGATGCGTCATCCCATCACCCGTATCGCTGACCCCAAAAAACGTCAGTTATCCCTATTGGTTCTTGAGATATTTCCCCAAAAACGTCGCGTTCGATTGGGGATGCAATGCAATGATTCCCCATGATCATAAAAAAACTGACGTCAAATGATGCCACGTGCTTTTGGAATGATCGTGAAAAAAGTGTCTCTCGCCTCTACGTGGTTTTACGCGCACATAAGAGGAAGATGACCGTAAAAATTAAACAAATATATCACTCTCTAAAATAAAAGTGGGATGCACAACGCGGATTATTATAATAAGATTATAAATCAAAATGAAACTTCTTGTTACTCTCTTTTTACTAAAGCTTTACGCCCTGAAGAATATCTTCAATATATAAGCAAATAACTATCAAAGGCACTTCAAATTAGCACTTCAAATTCAGACAGAAGAGTTATTTTCAAAAAAGACATGGGCTTAATGTGACAATTAAATTCAAGTGTTCAGAATAAATAAATAAATGTATTTAAGCCGCCAAGGCGGCGTCGCTCGCCGCCCATGTCCACCTGCTCTGTATAACTGTATCAATAAACGTCAAATTTCCTTATAAACGGCTCGTACAACCAAAAGCAGATTCGAAGTCACAACCTCTGGTAAAACCAATCTTTTATCAGTGTAACAATACACTCAAAACATATAGAGAGAAAACTTCAACTTTTTATTAACTTTTGTTTTAAAAAAGTTACGCGCTCTAACATGGGTGCTATCAAACGTAAGGGGGAAAATGGTTTCTCTTCTTAAAAAGTTCACACGGAGGAGAGAAAAAAGGCACGTGCTAAATGAATAAATAGAATAAAAAAACGTTCGATTAGAACGCTTAACAGTTAAAAGAACAAATTAAATTATTAAAAGAAAAGCAAAAAAAACATTTTCTTTTGATATGATACTCTTTTTTTACCTATCGGTTTTTAAACATTTTGATTGCTCAAAAAAAAAAGTTCACCCGTCTCAGACAGTCAGGCAAGAGTTAGTGGCAAACTGAACATATGCTGCCACGTTCTGCCACTGCTGCTTTTTGTCCAAAATGTTTAATCAGTTAGTTTCTTTGTATTTAGTTGATGTACTGTTTTCAAAGCCAAGTCAACGTGGAATATAAAACTAACAATAATGATAAAAACAAAACGTTATTCCTATTAGTTCATCAGCCAAAAAAGTCACGTTCGATTGGGGTTGCAATGTATTTGCTTCGAACTCACGTCGCACACAAAAAAAGAAATAATTTCGCTCACAACTTAATCTACCATTTTGCGTGACTTACAAACAAACGCACAAACAGAGAATCGGCTATTAATATATAGATATATTTATTATTTGATAAAAATGGCCATTGCATTGTAAATCCTAAATGAAAAAAAAAAAACCAACAGATTTTGGTAGTGAAAATAGACTACACATCCATAACCAAATCACTAAAAAGCTGAAAGTAGACGTTTCTTGTTCTGGCTTGATTTGATTTATATACAGATTGTTTGTTAGATTGAGCTTTGATTTATATACGTTTGTTGTTTGTGTGAAAATTGACAGTATATCAATTTTTCTAAAATACCATAGTATCAAAACAGTATAGGTGATCATGGAATTAATCCATAGTAAATTATGTTTCTGTTGTCAGATTAAATGAATATCCAGGGAAGCACATTTTTCGAGCAGATGTGTGTCACTCTGGTCTTTTATAGCTGATGTGCTTTCAGTTCATATTATATCAGGACGTAAAATAAAAATAAATCTCCAGCCTGTATTGATAAAGAATTTTTGCCTTTGCACTGAAATCGCAGCTTCAATGTTCCAAGCATTTAATTACCAATCATCATCATACATAGCAATTTTGTCATCAACAAAAACAAAACAATACCTTTCTGTTTTCTACATGTTTCTTCAAAAGTTTTTAAACCTTTTAAGACAATACTAAACTAAAACTATATTCTCTTGAATCATTTTAAAAGCTAGTGGAAAAATCTAAAATCTTCTACAGCCCATCTGACTGAAAAAACATGGCGTACTACTTGACTGTAGACCAGCCTCTATTCTTATCTACTTTGGCGGCTAGGCGAAAGTTCAATACCGAACCTTGGCTATAAAAGTGAACGGAGAAAGAGAAGAAGAAGAAGGAGGAAAATGCCGGTTTTAACATATATTTCACCCTATGGCGAAATATATAAAAAGTGAATAACTATAGAAAACTCAAGCACAAATTTCAATGAAGAATAGAGAAAATTTTATTAAAAATCATCAAATTTTTTCTAATTCCAATAATTCTAACACTACCTCTTATGTGAAACAGGAATATGAAAAAGGGTTTTGATTAAATATATACCCAGTTGTTCAGTCAAAAATTTCTCCTCTTGTTCATCTTTCACTTGCATCTTTTTGCATTGAGATGCTTTCAGAGGCTTCTCTAAGAAATCTGAAGAAAACGTAGAATATCAAAACTACCAATAAATGGGCAAAATTGGAGAAAACAAATCTGTGATAAAAAAGAAAACAGATTAAGGAAAAATAACTTACATGCTAAGGAATCATCACTATCACTGGTTTGATCACCTGTAACGTTAACTACATTGCTCTTGCAGAAAATTTCCTCAAATGCCACAACTGCCCTTGCTTTGCTCATCAGATACAATCTAGTTTTACTACCTAAAGAGGATTTATTTTTGTGTGGATTTATCTTTGCGAGCCACGGTTTGAGAGCGTCTTGCGTGGATTATTTTTTGCGAGTCAGAGCTTCTTAAGGAAAATGTTTGGGTTTATTTTTGTGGATGTGAACAACGTGCAATGCCTGTATTTTATGATACAGCTTAGAAATAGCAGCGAAAATCACGATTTCCAAAAAGAGGCAGATACCAAAGATTTTCTGATGAAGAACCCTTTGAGATTGGAAAGTAGGCAGCAATGCATAGCCCCATGTCAATGCTGTTTAAGTTAAAGAAAATCCCCAGCTGAAGGAGAGTACCGTCAGAACCTTTTGTGACAAGTATCACAAGGCTTTAAAAGGGAACAAAACTAATAAATCAATTGTGAAGAAACTGCCCCATTTGAAACACGGTAGACCACTTCTTCTGGGACAAATCGACATAAAAGTGAAATATTTTCTATTTGCTGTATGCCAAAAAGGCGAAGCTGTTAATAATGGTTGTCGCATATGCTACTGTGAAGGCCCTGATAGCAAGAAGCAGCGATGACTTCAAAAGCTACTATTGGATGAAGAGCCTTTTTCGAAAGATTGGTTTTGTCAGACGAGTTTCTACTACTAGACCTGAAATACCCAATGATGAAAGAAAAGAAGCAGAGCTCATTTTCCATCATGGCATCATATCTAAAGTTGAAAAGATTCCTGATTCATTAATCATGAACATTGACCAAACACCGTCAAAGTTTGCCCCAGCTTCATCTTGTACCATGGCCAAAAAGAATTCAAAGAATTTGCTGGTTCTTCTTTCAAGAAAGCAATTACAGCGACTTTTGGTAGCACAATTTCGAATAACTTTCTGCCAATGCAACTAATTTATGCTGGAAAAACAGCCATGAGTTTCCTTAAAGTTAAATTCCCAGACAAATTTAGCTTAAGTGCTAATCCTAAACACTTAAGTTATACACAAGAATCTGTAAAATAACTAGACAAGATCATTATTCCATACATAAATTACGAATGCTAAAAAAATACCTTTGAAGACCAATATGCGTTGCTCATCATGGATGTACTTACTGGGCAAATGACAGACGCAATTCTTCGAATGTTATGGGAGAATAAAATATTACAGCTAACATGACCAACCTCATCCAGCTGCTTGACCTCACAGTGAATGCTTTTTTCAAGGCCTTCATGATAAAAAGTTTAGTCAATGGTGCAGCAAGGAAATAACAAACAAGTTGGAAAAGGGAATGTGCTTGGATGACATCAAATTTAAGCTGAAACTGTCTGCGCTCAAACCATTACATGCAAGTTGGCTTTAAGAAGCTTACAACTATTTCAAATCGGAGACAGAAAGGAAGATAATCGATAACTGTTGGAAATCAGCAGACATGACTGAAGCAGTATCTAAAGAGATTGGGGGTTTGATCCCTTTATTCAGTTTCCACACAAAGACCTTACCCCTTTCTGGAAGTTGACTGCGAGGATATAGATTTTTACAACCAATATAGACAAGAAGATTCGTCCAATGATGAATGGGAAGTAGTAGAGTCAGGTGAAAGAATCTGCAATGTTTGACGATCTAGAAGATTGACTTTTTTTAAAAATATTTAAAGACGCTTGAAATTGGTGTCTCCGTTCTTCCCAAACATAACAAAATTGATCATATTTTAGAGGAATGCAAAAATACTTATCACTCCCGAAACTTGACATTTTCAGACCGTTTTACTGTGAAAATAAATTCCGCAAACATTTGTCCCTGCGAAAATTTATGTAAGTCAAGGTACTCATTTGTTGTGATGAAAAAACCACTGTTATATTTAAACTGAAACGAGTCCCAGTGTTTCCTTGAGACCCCCATTATTCACCTCCAATGGAAAGGGATTATTCATCAGAGATATTTTCTGTAATAAAGGTAATATATAAGAGAGTTGTTTACCTTGAGCCACTCTTTTTATGTTGAACACATTAAGTTTGTCTATTTTGTATTCTTTCAAACCGTTGAAGAATCTGCAAGAACTTTAACCGAGAAATTGGATGGCCTGAAGTTATTCCTTGCTCTTTTTTGCTTGAATATCATAACAAAAGCTAATATCTACATCAACCATTGAATTAAGCTCAATGAGTGCTATTTACGAAGTTCATTCAATCCGAAGTTGTTTTGAACTACTACTACTGCAGCCATCAGGCCTATTACCACTACTTTCAAATTTTTTCAAAGCTACACAAAGAGAACAAAAACTGACACAATGTTACATATAAATGGTGAAGCTACACATAAACTGTGAAATGTTATATTCTATTACATAATATATGTAAAACAACATGGCAAACTTTAATTGCAAGCATCACTTTGGGATTGTTTCATCTAAAAATATCAAACTAAAAGGTTAACAACTGAAATTTGCCTTCATACGAACCTTTCATACGAATTTGTTGGAAAGTGTACTTTTCTAGTTGAAATTATGTGGCTTGAAATTTGGCTTGAAATTTCCTTCAAAAATACCAAAAAGTTCATCATTGGTATCATTTACAGACCCCCTGACACGTCTAATCATACGAATGAAAACTTTGTAAAAATCTTGACAGAGACCTTACAACATATCTCGCTAGAAAACAAAGAAACGACCATCTTGGGAGACATTAATTGTGACTTTTTAATAGACAAAAATCACAAAGATATCAAAGACGTTTTCATTGCTCTCGGATACAAGCAGTTGATTTCTAAACCAACGAGAATAACTGAAACTACTTCTACCTTAATTGTTGTACTATCAAACTCACCTGAGACTATTTCTTGAACACAATACTCTCAAATCTCAGCGACCACGAAATGTTGGTTTTGTCAGAAAGAAAAGACGCACATACAAAGTACGCACCAAAGACTGTTACTTCACGTAATTACAAAAATTACAATCACGATGTAATTAGATGTTAACTAAAAGGAATTGACTGGGCACTAATCATGAATTGTTATGACGTAAACCATTGCTGGGAGCTGTTAAGAAATGTTCTTATCAATTGTATCGACAAACACGCCCCACTCACCAAGAAAACGATTAAGGGGAAGCCCTGTCCTTGGCTGTCGCAACCTTTGAGAGAACAAATGAATTATCGCGATAGCCTATTACGTAAAGCAAGGAAGTCAAAACAACAATAGATTTTTCTAGACTGGGAAGTCTATAAAAGGAAGAAGAGCAATGTTAATGACCTTATAAAGAGAGCGAAGTCTGACTACTACAAAGAACTCCTAGAAGAAAATATCTCTAAGCTGAAGAAATTTTGGGAATTCTTGAAAAAACCTTTCCCAACGAAAACATCAACGTAGGAGATATCAACTACGAAGTTCGTTATTAACGGAAAACCTACGTCAAATAATCGAGATATAGCGAAAGTTTTTGTTCATACTTCCATACCGCCGTCTTAAAGCTTAAAGAAAACGTATTTAAATTCACAAACTTTGTATGGGCTTACCATCAATCTGTCCCAACATATACTAACACTCGTTTCAAATTCAGACATGTATCCATACCTAAGACCAGACGTCACTTAAATCGTTTAAAAGTTAACAAGTGTTCGGGGATAGACAATATTCCAGCACGGTTTTTAGGAGATTTTTCTACTGAACTTGCACAACCAATTGCTCATCTGATTAATCTAAGTATCACAAAGTCAACAGTATCAAAAGACTTGAAGATTGGAAAATTAAAAGAGTCAAGTTCTACGAAATTACCCGTTCATGGTGGTGTACCCCAGGGGTCCATCTTGGGACCCCTTTTGTTCCTACTCCACTTTAACGATGCTGAAATTTACCTTTAAAAATGCAAGATCGTTACTTACGCTGATGATACCGTTATTTATTTTCATGATAAGAACTTGAAGAGAATAGAAGAAGCACTAAATGATGACTTAAATCAACTATCGAGCTGGCTCGAACAAAATGAGCAGATCGTAAACCTTAAAAAGGGTAAAACCAAAGTGATGGTATTTGGAACGGGAGTTCGACTTTCCAAAAATATCAAGAAGTCCACATAAAACATCAATCTGTTCAGATAAATCGGACTGAGTCATACAAATACTTGGGAATAAATATCGACACAACACCGAGTCTATACGATCATTTTAAAGCAACATACAATGAAGCCTCTTCCAGACTCAGATTACTTCGAAAGATTCGTCCAAATCTAACAACAATGGCTGCACTTCAGGTTTACCAAGCGTTTATACTACCAACCATTACGTACTGCTCACTTGTCAACTACTTCCACCAACCGTATCGACAAAGACTTCTCAGTCTCTTTGAAACGAGGGCAAAACACAACATCGTGGCTGGTGAGTGAAAATTACCGACAGTCATGGGTGAACACCCGAAACGAGTTTGTAGTTCCGTTCGAAAATCAATCACAGCTGAAACTGAAGCTTTCTCAAATTATTTTGAAATCGGTCAACACAACATCATGGCATGAAATTAATGGTCATCTTATTGGTCCACCAAAGATTAAACTGGAATCCACCAAAAAAACATTCTTCTTTACTGGTGCGATATTCTATAACAATAATTCGACAAGAACAGGATTTTCAAATTTTTGTTAGAAAAATCAAGAAGCTATAACGAATATATAATTTTTATAGTTTTAAAGATTTTACAAAATTACTTATATCTATATGAGTTCACTATTAATACTAATAATTTTACTAATATTTTTTCTAATAGACCGGTTGTTAAATGACGTCACATTTTCGTTACCAATCCCTAATGCGGTTTGCGAAGCATAAACTAACCAAAATACGACTGAAAACATTATCAGCGCAACTCTCTCTCTCTGCATTCTTTTAAGTTTCTTCTAATCAAAAATTCTCACAAACCAACTACGTTGCAAAAAACGTCCACAATTATCTAAATAAATAAATAAACTTCTTTTTATGATATCAACTCTTTTCGTTATAATGTACAACGCTTCCTTTTAACTCTCTTTGGAAAACTTTGTAAATATTGATTTATAAAATGCTCGATTTACGTTCTATTCAATTCCCTCGTGCACAGTTTTGTTTTTACTCATGCGTCTTATTTTTTATTATTGTTATTCTCTGCTTCACTTTCACAAGATGAGTCAGGAAAACGTGTGGGTGAATGAATCAAAGTATTATCAAACTCTTGATGAAAATGATAAAACGCAATACAAAAAGAAATTAACACTGTAAGATGGCACTATTCTCCCGGACCCACACGCACTTATCAGTTGGGAGGTTGATGTTACTCGATTACTTGATGTTACGTATCCTGACATTTATAACTATCTTATCGAAACTCCAAGCGAATTTACAAAAGTGAACTTAAGAACTTATAAGTCGTTGGAGGCATACAATTTTTTTATTTCCGGACATGTCCAAGATGTTTTCTATCATGATGTAGATAAAAACTTCTGTTGTATCAAAACTCAAGTTTTACCTAGTCAACGTCAGGGCAAAAAGGAAGATTTATACGATGTATGGGTAATGATACATTTAGACGGGTGGATCTTATGTGCTAACTGCAGCTGCATGGCCGGGTATATTTAGTTTAATGAAAATCTTGGGATAAGTAACGGGATAGATAAAGTTTTGCCGAATGTTGACCAACCATTTGAAGGGACGCTTTAAGGTTATACGACAGCAGATCCTGTGAAGTTTTGCACAGAAAAACAGAGAAGGTTGCTGACATCATTAAGAGAGGCCATACCTGAAGCAGTAGTGCTTACGAGTGTTAGCTTATGGGAAATAGAGAGAGACACTGAAGAAACTGATACAGCTGATGAAACAGAGTTGACCACAATTCCAAAATTGTTGACATCATTTTTTGATCCATCTACAACCAACATTACAGATAAATATGAACTAGAAAAAATTACAAAAAAAAAATATGAATCTTATATAAGTAACACAACAAAGGAACAATACCAAAATCTAACAAAAATTACCATAACACAAAGCCTATCAGAGAAGTGGTTTTTGTACAGAGCAGGTCGCATTACCGCTTCAAATTGTAAAAAAGCATTTGTTATGGATACTACAATGCCTTCAAATGCAACAGTCAAATCACTTATGGCATATGAGAAGCAAGTGGAAACTAAGGCAACCAAACATGGCAAAATTTCTGAAGGAAAAGCCAGGGAGACGTATGCAATAGTAGAAAGTAAATGTCATGGTAAAAGACTGTTAGAGATAAAATGTCCATACAAATATAAAAACTCTCTCCAATTGGAAATCAGACAGGTGTTGCCCCGTGACATTGGAAAATACAATGAAGGTGAATCACGAATATTACTATCAGGTACAGCTACAAATGCTTGTTACTGATATAAACATATGTGATTTCTTTGTTTGGTCAGAAGGTAAAGGTGAAAATGATACATTCCTCGTCAGGATTGCACAGGACAACAACTTCTGTAACAAGCTAAATGAAAAGCTAAAAAAAGTCTTCATTGATGTTCTATTGCCTGAATTAGTTACAAGAAAAATCGACCCTAATAACGAAAACAATCAGGCTGTTTATTGTTACTGCAAGAGGCCATATCTCAATCCAATGATTGCTTGTGATGGAGTGTCATGTACAACAGAATGGTTTCATTTTTCTTGTGTTGATTTGGTAAGAGCACCTTCAAAGAAGAAACTCTGGTTCTGTCCAGACTGTCGTGAAAAGAAGGAAAGTTAAATCGTTGAAAGCACAAAATCTGTGTTTTTTAAATTGAACTTTGTATCTGGTTGTTTTTGGGTATTTTTGAGAACTATTTGTTAAAAATATATTTGAAGAAATATATACTAACTAAATTTAAATGATGTAAAAAAAATTTCCAGCCTTATGAGACAATCTTAGGGCACAAATTTACTAGACCAGCTACAGAAACAATAATATGATCTAATAAATCTACTTGGGAAATAGGTATGATTGTATTCAAGATGTTGAATTTTCGTAACCTTCCAATGACTCTCTCAATGTGAATTCGTACGTTAGCAATTCGCCTTGATGCATCAACTTGACTTGAAGATAATTGCGTTTTCCCTTTTGTAAAAGAAGGTATTTCCAAGACTCCGCCTCTTGTAGCAATTTCCTGTTCCAATGTGAATCCTCTGTCTGCAAGGACTTGATCTCCTCTTTCAATAAGGTCCAAAAATCCACTTTTGATTGTTATCTCCTTGTCAGATACACGCCCACCCCAACCATCTGATACAAAACTGACAGCACCAGTTGGAGTACAAGCAATCAAATATTTTATGGTGTTATGATGTTTATAGTTGGACCAAGTTGTGCCCTTGCGTTGAGATTCAATGGGCCTTCAATGAAAATCTCAGTGCAGTCAATTATGCAGACACATTTGCAAAATCGCCTGCTGAAACACCTTGGCAAATTTTCCCTAAGTGCAGGTTTTTCAGGCCAGTAAATGATATTTTCAGAAGCCAACTTCGACATTGCTTTGATCCAGTTTCGAAAAATCCTTGAAACAATTTGGAAGGAGATGTTAAAACGATATGCTAGATCCTTGTTCTTGAGACCTAATCTCAATTTCATCAGCACCAGCAAAAGGTGATCAGCATAGCTCAACTTGGTAAGAAAACGCTTCACAACAGATTTAATACATGCCATAAGCCACCCAAAAGCTTTCACAGAAATGCCTGCGTAAAATGTATGCATTCTTTTGGATCGTTTTACAATATTGTATCCAAAGATTTTTTTCTTTGTCTTCTTCAGAGATGAACGTAGGGTCATTGTTTCAATCATTCTGTGAATTGAATCATTTTGGGCAGCTGTCAGGGATTGTTTGTTTGCTTTTAATTCATCTTCAAGCTGTTCATTTTTGGCTTTGAGATGATTGTTTTCAGCTTCCAATCTATGAATCTTTTCAGCATCTTAAAAGAGAAAAACACATGAATCAAAATTGGAATCATCAATTACTAAAGGTCAAATGTAAACAATTCCTTGCTAAGATAAAACAGAAAACTTACCACTCTCATCAAATGCAGTAGGAAATTCATCAGTAATATCAAGTTCATTGATTGGTGAATCAAGTTCATCATTGCTGATATTTTCCATAGAATGTGAGCTACATCTTCGCCTCTTCAGAAACCTTTCATGTCGATCCAGCTTCTGAACTTTTTTAACAAACAGTGTAGAAGAAGCTGCATTGTCAGTGATAACAATGTGAGAAAAAACTGTTGGGACGTAATCAGGACTTGTGGGATCGTCTGACTTTTTACCTGAAAGTGTATATTTGATTGTAAATCCCATGAAGGATTGCTTAATGTAAACAAAGAAGAACTTTAAAGTTGCATTATGTGACCACTGTGCAAACAGATCCAAAATATGTTTTTTGATTTTATAGACAACATCGCATTAGAGCTTACCAGAAATAAAGTGTTCACCTATGACGTGCCTTATGTTGCAAAATGAAAATAGTTGCTACATTGAAAATGTCACTTTTTGCGAAATAAAATTTGACGTTTTTTGCGACATTCAAGTTGGCATTTTTTGCGGCATCAAATTTGACATTTATTGCGACATTCCATCTGACATTTTTTGCGACATTCCATCTGAAATTTCTTGCGACATTAAAAGTGACGTTTTTTGCGACATTCAATGTGACATTTTTTGCGACATTAAAAGTGACGTTTTTTGCGACATTCCATCTGAAATTTTTTGCGACATTTTAGGCATTGATATTGGTGATATGGGTGGGAAAGAATAAGACGAATAAAAGCTACAAGAAACTGAAATCACTTCCACTTGTGACATTTTCGATTTTCATTTACATAATGAAATACAAATAAGTATTAGTAAAATAGTAAATAGTAAACCTAATCAGAAGATTAATAAATCAAATCTAAGAAACCTTTACAAATTTAACAAATTTAAGTCCACCCAAATTCCTGAAAGTCACGTTTCACGCTCATCATCAAAATCATCATCATCTACTGTCAATGAAACTTGCCTAATGACTGAATGTGAAGAGATCATCTTTCTAGAAAGGACCACATATATGTTTTTTGAATCGCGTCCAGTCATATCTTTTATGCCTAAAGCATCGTATACAAAAGACAGTGAACAATAGTGTCTTCTAAACTGCTTCTTGCGCCCATGTCTTTTGAGGTAAATGAAATCAATGTTTTCTAAATTTTCATTATCCAATAATGAGGACAATAAACGAAACATCTCCGCTTTCACATCTTCTGCGTTCTGGTTATCAAATAATAAAACATTTCCTGAGCCAAGCTTCTCTAGCTCCTTTTCTTCAATTACAGTCTTTTGCAATATTGATTCCCCAGGGTGGTTGAAATAGGTCACATCAAATGTGAATCGCTTGGGAGGCTTTTTCCGATTACTACGGTGATAAACCCTGGCAGGGTTGTATGGTGAATTCCTGCCAGAACCAGAACCTCCAGAACCAGGGCTCAGGATATTCTTGAGAGAAGACGTTACTTTAGAATGCAAGGTCATTATTTGACTAAAAGAAAATAGAACAAAAAGCCGTAAGGTTTGAAGACTTTAGAACATGTCAATTTTAATTTTTGTTTGAATGTTGGCAAACGAATAATGAAAAAAGATAATAAGTAAAAAATAATAACAACAACAATAATATAATAAAGTCAAGGTAAATGACAAGAAAGTACAGGTTGAAATAAACAAAACATACGTGGCTAGATCAAAATATGTATATAATGAAATAAAGTGAGCAAAATATGAAACATAAAAGAATAAAGGGTTTGTCAATTAGTTTTCACTATTTTTATGGTCAAAAATCGAAATCAGCACTTTCTAATTGTACTTTGTGGTAACTTTTACGAAATTCGGTCCAAATTTTGCCCGAGCTGCGAATTCAATAATAATTTCATGTAAAATCTAATACTTGGAGTATTAGTACGTGAAGGAGGAGAAGGAGGAGCACGGGTACATTAAAGACTTTACACCATTACGTTAACACCAATATATATATACCCTATATATATCCTCTACGAGGAGAAAGTTTCGTGTTTTTTTTTACCATTTTCGCGAAAGTACGTTCTCGCGAAAAAAAGTGACATGGTGATTTGTGAAAAGTTTGTCCAACGCGAAATGGCCAAGGAAGCCGATTCGGTATTTATTACCGCTAAAATTTTTGTACGCGAAAAGTTCTAATGAAGCTCATTCGCGAACGTTTGTGTTCGCGAAAAAAGTTGTTTTCTTTCAAATTATCTATTTTCGAAAACTTTGAAAATTATCACTTCGCGAAAGTTTATGTTCGCGAAATGCAAAAATTTCGCGAATTTTTCCAGTCGCCACAGTTTCTGTTCACGAGAGTTTCTACGCCTCATTCGTGAAAGTAAATCCCGAAAATTTCGCATTTTGCTTCCTCACGAAATCTCCCCGTAAGGTAGTCTTAAAATCTAAAATTTCCCAACTCACTCAAATCTAATAAGACGACCTGAATGAAATATAACACTAATCATAACTACATGATATCTTTTTAAAAAACTGAACCAAACAGGAATGTATGCAATGAAATGAACAACCATTAACAGTAGTTATCTTGATAAATACTCTTTCACTTTGCATTTAACTTTTTCATAACATCCGATTCCATAATTACCATCGTCATCCAGTGGACCAAACTCTTGCTGGAGAATTTTGATGATTTTATCATCCATTTCCATATCATTAACTTCTACTATGCTCATATCATTCGGCATAAAATTTAAGCATGGGGATGGGTCAACACCAAATAATTCATCATTTCCGAAATCGGTTTCAAGATACATACGAACTCCTCTTTGATGCTTTCTCCCATCATCCATCATACCAAGTAACCACAACTGATAAGGGGATTTGTTTCCTTCAGATGACATTTGGTGATGATTCCAACCTTTCTGGAATTCATCAAGTGAATCTTGAATTCTTGGAACATAAACATAATGAAGACAAAATAAGTCTGTTTTATCATGTCTATTTAACATTTCCTGCTCTTCCAAAAAATGAAACAAGTCTATATAATGACTAAGCACGCAATGTGTAGTATCGTAATGTAGTCGTTCAATGCGCTGATTATGTACTGAGGGTCCTTGAATGTAAGCGCTATTGTAACCTTGCTTTTCTCGCATGAAATGTAATATGCCTATGTTTTCTCCACCCTTATCTCCTCGAACACGTGCTGGCAAACCAAATGATGAAACTCCCTTCTTAAAACCAGCCAGAGCAGTTGAAGCATGATTATTAGTAGCACATAATAAAGATGTTATCATACGAGAGAAACCATCCATACAAGCATGTATGATTATTCCCCAGTGGATAAGTTTATGCAAGCCATCATTATGCCACAAACTGTTGGGTCCAGGTACGCTATATACCCATCTAGGATTTTTTTGAAGCCATCTGTTGATTGTGTTTAACGGATCTACTCTGTGGATGCTCTCACGAACTCTCCATCGTTGAAGATGAATACTTTTGGCTCTTAAAAATCCAATTATCATTCTCTCGCCAGCTAACGGGTGGTTCATTTTTATTTTTTGTATAGTGTCATCCAGAGCTTCATTAGTAATGGATGTATAGGTCAAACTGAAATCATAATTATAGTCTTTGAGTTTTCTCCACAATGTTGTCCTATGAATACTTAATATTTTAGATATGGAGGACCAACTGAAATAGTAGTCACGTAATGCTTTAACTTGTTCCACATCAATTCTCAAAGCTGGCCTCCCTGGCAATCCATTATATATTGGAGTTGCATGATACTTGGAAAAACTATTGTCAGTGTGACTAGCTTCAACTGACTTCAATTTGTCCTCCCACAATTCACATAATTCATTCATGTGCTTTTCAACTTCTAATAATTTTTCTTTCCTGGCAGGTTTAATGCTGTCATAATTTGATTCCAGGACCATATTTAGCAAATGCACAGATGTTTTAGTAGACTTGATTCTGGTTATCATATACTTTGATACCTTTTTATCAGCAACCTCATACCTTCTTTCACTTTCATTTACAACTCGTAATATGAGTTTAAACAATTCCTCTATACCAGCATCGTTAATAACAGAACTCATATTTCATTATAAATATAGCTAGAATTCAAAACATATGTTGTATGACAAATTTTTTATATGTAACACGTATCTTCTATAATAAAGTCTTCATTGCACGCAAACACAGCTTAATAACAATATAATTATACATTGTTGTTGTGGTATAAATGCCAATATGTCCAACTTTAGGTTACGGCAGAATTTTAAACAACACCATCTCAGGAACTAACAGTTTTTTTCCAAATAGGTGGTAGTTACTTATAAAGTTCAGAAAATTTAAGTATCCAACCAACAGAACCCTGTAAAATTTCTGTAAATGAGATTTAATGGAAAACATTTTTTTAAAAGAAAAAATCCAATCCAAAGGGATGTTCGGATGCTTACCTTGTAAAGCCTCTCAATTTCTCATCGTCATAAACGTCTTAGTGAAAAAGTTTCCATTCTATCATTACAAATTTCAAATCACGAATTCGCAAACTGTTTCACTTCTTAATAATTATAATATCTACCTCGTGTCTAACTAGTTTTTCACGCTACGAATTCGAATCCCAATCGAATGTCTAGATAGATTACGTAATTTATAAACGGGTTTTCTGAAACTGTGGGAAAAATAAGAAAAGTGGTCTTATTTATTAAAATATTTTATTTCTTGCAAAATAAAATAATAAAGAATAGCTAAAAATAAAGTAACAAATTCTAAATAAAGCTTAATCACTTACATTATAACTAATACTAATTAAATGCCTGTTTATATTACCCCCTGATTCAGAAATTTCAAAACGGACTGTCTTGTCACGAAAATGATGTTTTAAAAACATAGAATGTTGTTATTTTAGTAGGGAACTTTTTAAAGTAGCTTTTTTTTAGTTTTTAGAAGTTCTTATTGTGGGTTTTGAATTCTCCCCTCAAAAAATACAACTTTTGCAAATATTTTTTTTGGCTCATATGGCTCTTATTAAAGTGTCTACTTTTGAGTTAGAAATGTTGTTTCTCGTTAATCATTGAATGTCGATGTGTTGAGAAGAAGATGCGACATAATTTATTATATAGCATCACAAGAATATCATACTTCATGTCGCAAAAAGTTGCGATACATTTAATGTCGCAAAAAATGACACATTCAATGTCGCAAAGAAATGACACATTCAATGTCGCAAAAAATGATACATTTAATGTCGCAAAAAAAGACACATTCAATGTCGCAAAAAATGATACATTTAATGTCGCAAAAAAAGACACATTCAATGTCGCAAAAAATGACACATTCAATGTCGCAAAAAATGATACATTTAATGTCGCAAAAAATGACACATTCAATGTCGCAAAAAATGATACATTCAATGTCGCAAATAAAGACACATTCAATGTCGCAAAAAATGACACATTCAATGTCGCAAAAAATGACACATTCAATGTCGCAAAAAATGACACATTCAATGTCGCAAAAAATGATACATTTAATGTCGCAAAAAATGACACATTTAATGTCGCAAAAAGTGACATTTATCAATGTCTCAACTATTTTCATTTTGCAACATACGGCACGTCATATTCACCACAAAGTCTTGCGTTGTTAATTTGTTGTTCTGACCACTGCTCTCTTTTAACGGCATTTACCCACAATTTTCTTCGTTTTGGATCCTTTTTGACTGTTGGGAAACAGTAAAAAACCAAACCAGAATCTCTTGAACTTCGATTCGTACAATTATATGCACAACACGAGCTAGGCATTTTGCTTTTATGTAGTATGTAAGCCACTTCTGCACTAAACGCCACTTAAAAATGTCTTCCGTATCAATTTGTTTTGCCTCGCAGTTTTCGCACATGTGCATCTCGCCACTAAAAATGTAAACATTGCAACCTGTCTATACACAGGAACTGTAGGAAGAACAGTATGTTAATATGTTGAATATTTTTTACTGATTACAGCAAACCTGTATAAATATTATTTAAATAAAATAAATAAAAATAAATAAATAAATAGTATATCTAACGCTTCGTTCACATTCTCCAGGGATATACCACCATTTACAACCAGATGATGGCATTTTCTTTGAATAATGTTTTCTTCTTGTAAACTTCTTGTCTTTTCCTTTTCCTTATTTGTCCTTTAAACTAAAGGAAAACATCCAATTGAGATAACAGATATACTGTAAAATGTAAGTTGATTTAATGTGAACAATGATTAGATGTAGTTACTGGCAACCCTTGCTTCCGCAACGTCTTCTTCATAAGCCCGCTAGTTGATGACTTACATAACTTTTTTATGGAGAACAATTTATGATCAACCAAACTTTATCAACCATTTGTTTTTCTGATACATCGCCAAGATCTTTCCAGTAATGCTGTAATTCACAGACACGCTGTACAGAAACGGCACATTTGCCAATTTCAAGTGGAAAAATACTACGTATTTTCTCATCTTTCTCAGTGCTCCATTTGTATTTCGGAGATACAAGTTTGGTCTTGTTTTCACGTTTTGTTGGAGTGCTATGGATGTTATAATATTGTCTCACAATATTTGCCCCAACACCACGAATGTGATAACTTACTTCTGAGGTTTTTAAACTGTGTGCCATAGTGTCTGCCATTTGCTGATGATGACCAAGACCAGCATCACAGATTCCAGTTGTGGTGCTTTTTCAAATGATATTCAGCGATAGGTTTTTAGGTATATTTCGTCCTCCAAAAACCCCAGCCTTCATAAACAGTGTATGAATTTGTTTACTCATGTCACTGGATGTCAAGCTGTTCCCAATACAGGAAACAAAAAACGATTCACTTACACTGTTGGTTTGAGAAGAAAAGTTATTTTGATATACCGGGTGGGTCAAAAAAAACGCACCCAAAATCCTATCTCAAATATCTCAAAAAGTAATGTATCTTTTTGTCTGAAATTTTGTACAAACATTTTCAAAGCTATTTTGTAACGTTGTGTAAATTTTCGAAAGAATCGGACCATTTTCTTCAATGATATATGAACTTTGATCTCCTGTGTCAAAAATCGCTTGTTCAAAATTGACGTCGGAAATTTATACCTCCGTTGTCTTGCATGGTTATTGATGTTTTTATATTCCTTGTCCTTGCTTTCTCCCTGTTTCTATTTCAAAGGGAGGAAAGCACTGCAAGGGCTTCCTTTCTGAAAATGCCACTGCATTGAAAGTTCAACCGTTTGATATTCTTTAACCTTTCGTCTTTTACGGCTCCGGTTCTTTTCGCGTTAAAATGGTGTTTTCAAGCGAAGAAAAAGCGATAATTAAGAACGATTACTTGGAAAACCAGTGGACAGCGTATAGAATTTGTAAAGAACATCCGACGAAAAAGTGGAACAAAGTTTCTGTTCAACGACTTCTAAAAAGATTCCAAGAGTACGGATCAATGGATACAATGACAGGTTCAGGAAGACCTCGAACTTCAACAACACCAGAAAACGAAGAGATTGTCGCAGAGCTCATTTGCTCTCAAGAAGATCGTCCTGGTACCCACATGTCTCCGAGGGAGATAGAAAAGCACACAGGCATCGATAGATCAGCAATTAGAAGAATGGTTAAGAGAAGAGGTTACAAACAGTTTAAACGGTTAAAGACTCCACGAATGAACGATGGTACAAGATTGAGACGAACTGAGAGAGCGGAGTTATTGGCAGAACGTTTTGGAAGCAACAAACGTAACATAGAGAAATGTGTGTGGCAAGATGAGAAGGACTTTACAGTTGAAGTACCGATCAATCCGCAAAACAGTCGTGTTTATGGTGATGGTCGTAAAGATGACATAAATGATGCACGGCTTTTTCACCAATCAAACAAACAGTCAAAAAAGGTTATGGTGTCGGCTTGCATCACTTGGGACGGCGCAACGAAACCTTTTTTTGTAACAGGAAAAGGAGTGAAAGTTAATGCGACTTCGTATAAGAAACACTTAGAAAAAGAACTATTGCCTGACATAGAAAGAGTCGTCAGGAGAAAGGATTGGGTATTCTTACAGGATAGCGCCCCATGTCACCGCGCGAACATTGTGCAAAACTTGTTAGAAGAGAAACTTGGCAAACGTTTCATTAGGAGTAATGAATGGCCTCCTGCATCACCCGACTGTAATCCTCTTGATTTTTATTTTTGGGACAAAGTTAAATTAAGAGTATATGGTGATAGGTTTAACAAGGCCTTTAAAGACGAGAACGAGTTGAAAAAAAAGATTAAAAAGGTTTGGCCGGAAGTTGCGAATGATGTTAAAGAAATCAGAATGGCGTTAAAACAGTTTGTTCCCAGGTTGAAAGCAGTTAGTGAAAAAGATGGACGTTGTATTAAAATGTTATTTGGTTAATTCGGGTTATGTTTATTTATGTTTATGTAGTTTTGCATTCAATATTTAGAGTACTTGTTCGATGCTCAATATTTCAATAAGATGGTTCGTTAAGACATCCTAGTTGGAATTTTTTTGACGTCAAATTTGGCTGGTTTTTGAACAATGTAAAAACTAGTGTATTTACAAAAATCTTCATAAATTTTTCAAAAATGCACGGTTTCCTTTGAAATTTTCGGATATTTTGCTTATTATATTACCACAACTTATTTTAAAATGTCTGGTTCTAATCTTGACCCAACGATACGCTATAATGAATCAAATTTTGGGTGCGTTTTTTTTTACCCACCCGGTAAATTGAACCATTGGTAATGCTTTTCTGGTAGCGATATTAAAGCATGAACTTGCTTTATAGCAAAACATTTTGTGGTGCTGTACTCGTATCACATATTGCTCCTGGCATTTATTCGCAGACTCAAACTCCTTTAAGAGCATGTTAGCCGAAACGTCAGATTTGTAGCACATTTTGCGACTGCATATACAAGTTCACTTGGTCAGGGGTGACTAGCATTTGGAAGCCTTCCTCCTGCCTCTACCAAAATCTTTCTCTGGAAAGCTTGTTGTGCCACGATTTCCATTTTTGAAATGGCAACTTGAATTGTAATATTTCATTAACATCAACAGAAATGTTGATTTTATCTGTGAACGAAAAGTCACAGAAGTCCATTAGTGAAAAAAGGTAACTCTTAATGGAATCAGGAGCATAACCATTGTTTGCTAAATAGGCAATGTAGTTTGTAAGCATTGTTACCTATCAAATAGATCCTTCAAATTGTCAGTGCCTAAAATGGCAAGCGCTCTTTTGTTGTGCGATTGCGATTACCACCATCAGCACTGATAATAAAGGTGAAAAAAGAATCAAGAACGCGCTGGACAGGTTGCATTAATGGCTTGTTAAGACAATTGGTTTTCTTTATTTCAAAGCTGAAAAATTAAGGTATTATAACTTTTATGGATTATCAAAACGGGGTTGGTTTAATCAAAAAAAAATTTGCTGACCTTCCTTGAGATTCCGTTTTGATTTCATGAGACACTTTTTCCATATTCACATTCAAGTAGTTGTCAATTACTTCTTCTGTGTTTTCCGGACTTACTTCTGGATTTACATGGATACAGGAACAGCCAACAATGCTGAAAAAACGTTCACTTATGAAACCAACATAAAAATCAATATAAAACAATAACTATTTACGAAGAAATCCTTTCCTTACCTTTCCTGAGGTTAACAATCCATGTCACTCTCAACGACCCGAGACTCTTCCTCCATTTTCAAATACAAGTTGTCGTTGTCGTCATTAGGATAACTACAGATTTGTTCTGAAGTTTAAGAATGATTGTTCAAAATATCTGGGTAAAAAGTAAGTTTAAAATGCCTTACAAATCAGACACTGTTTCTTCTATATTTTCTGGATTGGCATTAATACTCATGGTATTAGAAACAGTGCACCGTCAAAAGAATGAAAAGAACACATGATAGCATAGCTTTGAGGAGCCGTAAATTGCAAAAACTTGTCATACAAATGTATAGGGAGAAGATATAACCTTCTTACATGCAAGAAATCGCCTGTGTCGTGTTCTCCAGATTTGCATTGATACCGGAACTGTCAACAGCGATGAAAAAACGTTGGCTTATGAAACAATGCAAAAATGTAAAAAGCATTAAATCATTAAAAAATTTGCTTGGGGGTAAAATGTAAGTTTAAAATCCCCTTACAAAGAAGAAACTTCTTCTTCTGTGTTTTCCGAATATGCAGCGATAGCCAAAGGTTTAGGAACACTACGCCTAAAGAAGTTACATTTATTGGAAAGTGTGTTTGTGGTTAAAAAAGTTAGGTATTGTCGGATGTATAATTAATGACCTAACCAATAGGGATTGTGCCTGTTTTTTGGTCTGATTAGAAATGAACTAAAGAAATGAATATGAAGGGTTTTTGAATGGCTACTGATTGTTGCAACATTATGACATGATGAGGAGGTTTTGTCTTTCTTCAGTTCATGAGCTTATTACCACTCATGTTTCAGTGCTTGAGGTGCACCTAAAATAAAAAGCCATTGATATTATTTGAAAGCTAATTTGCAAGTAAATGAAAGTAAAGAGTTGGACATTTAAAGAAACAAGACACATTATACAATTGAACATATGCCTTGTTTGAAGCCATTTTAACAACTTGTAGTAGTTACTATCTACAGGTAATTAGTGAAACTTTCGCACCAAGCTGCTTGACTGTCTGCCTGCAGCCAGTGACAGGGCAACAACGTTTGTAGTGGTAATTTTTCCACTTTCATTTGGGTGGAGGTGTTTTGACTTCTGATGATCAATTTTGCATGTAGTGGTTTCACCACAGAGACCCGGACATTTACGTTGATCTTAGTTGATTCTGTGTACTTGACAATCTCCTGTGAGTACAGACTTGGCAAAGCTGTATGTTGGCTGGCATTGCCTTGATATATCAGCTGATAGGGAAACGAAATAGTGGTACTGATACTATTAATTATTGTATAGAAAAAGCAGAGCAAGATAGAGTAGCAAGTCAAGAAGAGCTGGAAGTGAAAAAACTAGAAAACATGCATGCTATGCACAGTAAGCAGTTTCAACAAATGCAACAATACCTCCAGCTTTGACAACAACAGAATAATGCATTGATGGCATTAATTAAAAACTTGGCAAAAAAGACTAAGATTGAGAAAAATGTGTATGTATACATTGCCACCTACAATATTGATGTTTTTTGTTATTTATTGTACAGCAAGAAGCGTGGTGGATCTAAACCAAAATAATTGGAGGCAACATTTCCATAATAAATTGATCTTGTATTTGTTAAAATTGAAGATACAATATGCATTTTACCCGCTGCAATTAGCTGTAGTTTCAAGTTGTTTTTTTTGTCCAAGAATATAAAAAAGTTAATGATATCTCAATGGATATACAAACTTAACTCATTGCATGGTTGAAGTCTTGCTGTTTTTGTGTTAGCCTCACACCTCTGAATAGATACCAAGTGGCTGAAGCATTTAAGGAATTAAATTTGAGTCCGACGTACCAGTCACGCTTTTGGATAGGTTTGTAGAAACATCTGTGTATTGATTGGCCTAACCACAGCATTTGGCAATGAAAACTGACCTCAAGGGGAGAGGTAAGCACCGACAAGACAAGACTTCCTGAAATATAGGAAGGCCTATCCTGGCTCCAAGTCCAGGAAGGCCTTCCAAATATGGAAAAGAAATGGGGGGCGTGACTGGGATGAAAACAAATAAAGAGATCTCACCTTTCGTACGTGTAAACAAAACAAAATCTCTCGACCAACAGGGCAGTAACCAAACAAACAGAATGATCTAATTAAATGAAAAATCATCATACATTAGCCAGTAAGTAACCTATTTTTAAATTTTAAACAAACGATTTACCTGATCTTTCGCTTTTGATAATACAATACAAACAATTTTATGTATATACTATATTGTTTCGCAAGCGTCCTTACTGGAAAATTAAAAATTAACTTGTTTACGTTCTGAACGAATTGGTTGCTATAGTTTGCCCGATTCTGGAAACCAATTTTGATTGGTCAAAAAGCATTCACGTCAATCAAAACAATCAAAACAATCAAAACAATCAAAATAAATGCACAATATATAGGCTTCCCGAAAGAAACGTCACACTTAGATGACGTATCATGTACACATGTATACTGATTACGTAACTTTAAGAAGTGTTTCTCGGCTTCTACCAGGTATTATGCCCATTGTGTTGGTCTCCCAAAAGAAACGTCACACTTAAATTACGTAACATTAAAAAAAGTGTTCTCGCCTCTGCGTGGTTTTACGATGAAAAGGGAAAAAGTAAGAAGGTTTTGACCGTGAAAAAAAGTAAATATATCACTTTCTAAAATAAAAGTGGGATGCACTACGCGGATTATTATAATAAGATTTTTTAGCATATAAAATTTCCTTTAAATCTTTTAATGAAGTATTTTCAAAGAGGTAATCTTTGGCAAAAAAGTGTGACGAACTTGGGCTCCATCAAGTAGGAAAAATTAATTCATACGATACACACTTTTTTATAAGCAACAAAAGGCTCAAAATCGACAAAATTTAGCCAATATCAATGAAGAGTTATCATCCGAATAAGGTAATTTTATAAGAAACCGCCACCCCGTGAGGAAATTTTTAATTCATATTAATAGCGGCGCTTTGTGAAAAGGACACACAGCGTCACGGAGCATGAAGGCAACTATTCCCAAGAGAGGGTGATGCTGGGTTATAAATTGATAATAGCTAGTTCATTGCAATAAGTTGTGTGCGAATTTTGATTCCTTCTGTTGGATCATCGGTTGTACTATCATCATTTGATTTCTCGTGTATTCATTGTGTAAAAAATGTCGTCAAGATTTACGAAGGCAGAATTGGAAGCTGCTAGTGAAGAAGGTTATACTTACCGCAAGGTATCAAAATTTTATAAATACCATTTTTCGCGTTATTTGATATTTGCTATTTAGATGTAGAAAAACATACTTCAAACAAAATTTTTTGATGTCACTATAAATTTGGGCAAATTTGGGTTTGATGCCATATGGAGTCATTGGTAAACAAGGGTCGAAATAAAAAAAAATAGTTGAGTTAACCAATGTTCAATCTCCCTGTTATAAACATACAATTAGTATAAAATCTACTTATACTAATTCACAATGTGTGTAACACATTTAACTTAGAGAGTGTTTTGTTTTTGTTTTTTTAATGGTCAAAATCTTCTTAATCGTGGTCATATAGCGGCAGTTCGACCAGTGAAGAAACCCTCAAAATGCCTATTTTTTAACATTTGTTAATCGCTGTGATCGCTGTTTCACAGTTTTTATTGGTTGCCGAAATCGGAAAAACCAAAGCAACCAATTTGTTTGAGAAAGTAAACAAATTAAGTTTTTTATTCAGTGCGGTTACGCTTGAGAAAAAATAAACAATACAAATAGACAATCGCAATTGTCTGTATATAGTTATCAATCAAATTAATATCAAGTTCAGCAGTTCATTATAAAGTTTATCAGTTTATCGAAAGCAAAAGAATTACGTAACGAGGTAATAATTGTGTTTATTATTTTAAAGATGGCAAACTCCACGAAGATTTTTCCAAGCTAACCTAAGAGACTACTAATTGTCTATTGTCTATTGTCTCTTTTATTATTCACATTAGGTTATTGCTGTTCATTGCTGTCCTGTGTAGTAGAAAGAAAGATAGTTTTGAAAAGAAAGAAAGATAGATAGGTTTGTAACCTACACGTTGTTTGTTTGTGTTGTTCGTGCATCACATCAATAATCAGTTTTCAGAGTGTCAGTAATAATCAGTTATAATCAAGTTCAGTTTTTATTTTCGCTTTCCCCTAGGTTGTTTAGCTCTCTGTTTGCTGCTGTTGACCCTACATTATTAATTTGTAGAAAGAAAGGTTTGTTTTCGCTTCCACCAGGTTTTGTTGGTGCTGTTTTTCTTCACTGGGGTTGGTTATATTCCTTTCTTCTATTGTTTGTGTTTATGTATTGTGATGTTTAATATAAGAGGCACTAATATTATTCCTGGCTTCCAAGCAGTTTTTAGGAATGGTCAGTTTGTTTTGCAGCCTCCTGATCAACAGCAAATGCGCTCTGTTATTCAGCGTAGGCATGCTAATGAGGATGTAGCTGAAGCAAGGCGCCAACAGCTTCAGGCAAATAACATCCAACCATTATTAGAAAATGAGAGGCTTAGAATCAACAATACTCAAAGGCAAGTTGATTATCGTCAAGGTGAAGAGCCAGGTGAAAGATTAGCCAGACGGAATGAGAATGCACAACGTATGAGGGCTAGGCGTGCTGTTCAACGGAATGCATTGCATCGTGCTGCTTGACAAGACCAAATGCCTGAGCTACATTATCTTGGTGCCATGGACAAGGTCTGTCAGTTTTGTGGTGCCAAAATGTTTGGTGATGAGACCAATTTTAAGTGCTGTCACAATGGTAAAGTTCATTTAGATGGCATTTATTATCCTAATGATCTTAAAGAACTTTTAGTAGGTGATTCTAACCAATCAAAGAACTTTCAAGAACATATTCGAAAGTTCAATAGTTTGGTTGCTTTTGCTTCGATGGGTGCAAAATTGGTTGTGCCACAAGGTCGTGGTCCACCAGTTTTTCGTATTAATGACCAGGTATGTCACCGAATAGGTAATTTACACCCACCACCGGGTATTCCTCCATCCTTGGGTCAGTTATATATCTATGATGGTATGGATGCCTTCATTGAGAGAATGGCAAGACCAGAAAATCAAGGTTGTTGTCCCGAAGTCATGCAAACTTTGCAAGACATTATTTTAAGGGAGAGTCCATTTGCAGCTGCTTACAAACACATGGGTGAGGTAGGGGCAGAGGAATTTCAACTTGCAAACTTGCAAAATCGTCGCCCATCTGAGGTAAATGGAAAATATGATGAAAAGTAATAATTAAAAATCTTTGAAGTGATATTTACAGATCATTGCTATTGTTTTCCAGGTCAGAATGCATTTAAGAAGTGGTGGTGACCGGCGTCGATACAATCGACCTCATCATGATGAAGTAGCTGCTGTTTTTGTTGGTGAAGATGGTGCACCACCATTGGCTCGGGACATCGTTGTTTACTCTTGAGATAGACCATTGCAGGATTTGCCTGTGCATTCGCCTTATCTTGATCCAATGGTGTATCCTGTATTTTTTCCAAGAGGCGAGTTGGGTTGGAGTTCCGACATTCCTCATGTAGCAGAATATGCAGCAGGCCAGCAACGTCGTACGACCATGCTGCAATATTATACTGATAGGTTTGCATTTAGAGAAGGTTTTAGCCCCATATTAAAAGGTAAAAGATTACTTCAACAATATGCTGTAGATTGTTACTGCAAAGTTGAATCTGACCGTCTTAATTATATTCGTCAAAACCAGGGCAATTTCCGTGTTGAGCAATATCAAGGGTTCATTGATTATCTTGAAAATGTTGCAGAAAATCGTGGCCTTCATGCAGGCAGACCTGTTATTCTTCCCTCTTCCTTTCAGGGTGGTCCTAGGGTCATGCAACAGAATTATCAAGATGCTATGGCTATGGTAACTAAAATGGGCAAGCCGGATTTGTTTTGCACATTTACGTGCAATCCGAAATGGAAGGAGATCATAGAAAACTTAGATAATGAGCCTGCACATTATCGTCCTGACTTGATTACACATGTTTTCAATTTGAAAGTAAAAGCGCTTTTGGAGGATATAAATAAAAATGGAGTTTTGGGAAAAGCCATTTCTCATTTGTATGTTATTGAATTTCAGAAACGTTCTTTACCACATGCTCATATTCTTATCCATTTAGCACGAGAGGATAAACTACGTAATGCTGATGACATTGACAGTTTCATTTCTGCTGAAATACCAGATCCTGAACAGGAACCAGAACTTCATAATATCATCAAGTCATGTATGATTCATGGTCCCTGTGGTAATGCTAACCCTAATGCAGTTTGTATGGGAGATGATGGCAACTGCACCAAGGATTTTCCAAAACGATTTTGTGAAGCAACGCAAATGAATGCAAATGGGTATCCACTGTATGGCAGATGTAACAATGGCCGTACAGTGAGAGTAAGAAATGCGGACTTAGATAATCAATGGGTAGTTCCGTACTGTCCCTGGTTGTCCAAGAAGTATAATGCTCACATTAATTTGGAAGCATGTACCACGATCAGGAGCGTGAAATATCTCTTTAAATATGTTTACAAGGGACATGATAGTGCTAATGTGGAGATTAATGAACGTTTGGAACATGACAAAATAAAAACATTTTTGGACGCTAGATATGTCAGTGTGCCTGAAGCATTGTCGAGAATATTTGAGTTCTCTATGCATGAAAAATGGCATACTATTAAGCGATTAGCTGTTCATTTACCTGATCGCCATCAAGTTTATTTTAGAATTGGTGAAAAGGAGGCAGCTGCTGAAGGATAGTCACTTGACAGCATGGTTTAATCTGAAGGTAGATGATCCTGATGCACGGCGGTATCTTTACTCAGATATTCCGTATCATTATGTTTTCCATGTTAAGGAGAAAAAATGGAAAAAACGAAAAAAGACCAATAGTTGCTCGCTTATACAATGCTCGACCATCAGAAGGAGAACGTTTTTTTCTACGAGTTTTGTTGTTACATGTTGCAGGTGCTACGTCTTTCGAGGATTTGCGTACTTTCAATGGAGTTGTTTACGACACATTCCGAGAAGCATGTATTGCCAGACATCTTCTGAAAGATGACGCAGAGTGGCACAATACATTGGAAGAGGCTTCAACGATTCAAATGCCCCAACAGCTTAGACAACTGTTTGTTACTATTTTGACTCACTGTGAGCCCTCTAATCCTCTTGAATTGCGGAATACATTCAAGGGGAATCCGTGTGAAGACTACCTTCGGACATAGGCTGTTGCTCAAGCTGAGCAAAGGGTTTTGGGTTACATTGATAATGTCCTGAGACAATTTGGAATGACTTTGACACAGTTTAATGTTCCTGAATTGGTTCAACAGGTTGCTCAGGAAGAAGTTGATTTAAATATTTACATCGACAGGGCTGAACAGGTAAGGCCTTTGCTTAACGAACAGCAGTTAGTTGTGGCAGATGCCATTTTGTCTGCATTTTCAAATGTGCTTGATTGTTTAGCACAAATTGAAACATTGTTTTATTTGGACGGACCGGCAGGCACAGGTAAGACTTTTACATACAATGTTATTGCAGCACGCAGAGCCAGAGGTTGGAAGGTTGCTACTGCCGCATATACAGGTATTGCAGCCACCTTACTGTCTGGTGGTTGTACAATGCATTCATTATTTCGTTTGCCTCTTCCTGTTTTAGAAAATAATGTATGTAACACCAACATCGAAACATGCGGAATACCTTCGAAGTGTCGACCTGTTTCTGATCGATGAAGCAACTATGGTTTCTACTCACGTTTTCCATGCTGTGGACAGATTACTCAAGGATATTTGTGGTAGTGATGCACTTTTTGGTGGCAAGGTTCTTTTGTGGGGTGGAGATTTTCGTCAGGGTTTGCCGGTTGTGAAAAAGGGAAAGCCAACTCATGTTATTGAAGTTTGCTTGACCAGTTCTGTGTTATGGGCATCAGTGGCAAAATATTCTCTAACTGAAAATATGAGAGCTAGACCGGAAGAGCAAGAATTCTGTACTTGGCTGTTACAACTGGGCAACGGTGAACTTCCAACGAAACAAAGCGAACCTGCTAAAGGTTCCATCGAAATTCCTGATTGTTGTGTTGTTCCTAAAGAAACTTTGATTATATCTGTTACGTACGACGGACTGGAGCCTCATGAATATGCCACCACAGCCATTCTGACTCCGACAAATGATCAATCATTGATCATTAATAATGAGGTGTTGGACAGACTGCCTGGAGATGCAGTTTGCTATTACAGTGCTGATGAAGTAACATGTGACGATGAAGAGGAGCAGCAAAACTATCCGGTTGATTTTCTGAATAGTATTACACCGTCCGGGATGCCTCCACATTGTTTGAAACTTAAAGTTGGGGCTATTATTATGCTTTTGAGGAATGTGAACATCAGGAAAGGTCTCTGTAATGGCACCCGCTTGATTGTTCGTGAATTGTCGCATAACTTTATTAAGGCTGAAGTTTTGACAGGGTCAGCAGTTGGGGAACTGATTTTTATACCTAGAGTACAATTGTCACCATCACCATTTGTATTGAAGCGTAGACAGCTTCCTATTCGGTTGGCGTATTCTTTTACTATTAACAAAAGTCAAAAAAAAAAATTGGTTTGTTTTTGCAGAGACTGTGTTTTTCACATGGACAGTTGTATGTTGCCTGTTCAAGGGCAAAAGCATTTGGTAATGTTAAAATCAAAGTTGCCAGTATGGGTAAGCAAGGTTATATTAATGGAAAGATGTATACTCAAAATGTTGTCTTTCCGCAGGTGTTGCTGTGAATGTTTTGATTGTCGTGGCCTATTCGGTTATATAACAAAATAGCATAAATACCTACAGTAGAGGCTACAGTTGATGTTTTTGTGAATTCTTCTGTACGTCAGCCACTGTTTGATGTTGTGGCTTATTATAAGTGTAGTTTAAATACCTACAGATGGACTGCTGTTGATAGTTGTTGTGGCCTTTTCTGTACGTCAGCCACTGTTTGATGTTGTGGCTTATTATGAGTGTATCGTAAACATTTGGTGTGGCCACTGTTGAAATTGTTGTTGTTTGGCAACTTTGTACCTAATGAACAGTCTGTATGTTTTGTTGTTTTTTAGGTGGAGTACAAGTCCAATTGACTTACGTTCTCGCCGTGTACTCCGTTACCATGAATTATTCCTGAAGAAAACAACTTTGTGAACAGTTCATGAACCAAAAGTCAGGGCATGCTCCTTATTATCTCTCCATGTTTATAACTTTTGTTTTTTCTTCATTTAGTGATATAAATATAATTATTTAATGGCTGACAATTTTGAAGGTCCCATGGAATTGTCCCAGGGTAAAACATTATTTTTTTTAACTTTCTATTATTGGAATTCAAATACTTAAAGCCTATTGATTTCATTTCAGGAGCAGAAGATAGATTATTAGGAGGAGGTAAACTTTTGTTTTCTTTCAGATGAAGATTTCTGCAGAACTTTCATTTTATCAATAACTTGTCATTCTCATACTCTTATGATGTTTTAGGCTTTTGTGTATGCTACCATTATAAGATCATCCTTTCCTTCAATAGATAATGAAAATATAGAAAATGTAGAAAGGAGTAAGGATTGTTATTTAACTACTTTGGTCTTCTCTCTTTTTTTCTTTTAAAGTGTGTGAAGTTTATGACACCTACTTTTTAAAACCTTTTTTTTGTTTAAATGCTTCTTCAACAGCTAATAGTAAGGATCCATACACATTAATGCCTCCTTTCCATATGTTTTATCTTTTACAATATCCTTATAATATTTGTGCTTTCTGTATGCTGCCATTATAACATTATTCTTTCCTTCATTAGATACTGGTAATGTAGAAGGGTAAGGATCCAAATTGAAATGATCTCCTATATTATACCAAGCATGTTTTTATTTTTTTATCAAAATCTACTACTTTTCTTTTATGAACACTAATTTGTCACTACTTTATATGCTGTCATTATAACTTTTTCTTTATTTGATACAGATACCAGTGAGATCCTTGAAAAGAGTAAGGATTATTATTTTAATAACATTGGAGGTTCTATCCAGTTATTGTCATCTACTGAACTCATTAAGGGAGAATTATGGTTTAAGAGTCATTTTTGGCAAATAATGTCAAAATGATAATACCATTTGGATATTTTGATAGGGTATCAAAAGTTATGAAGAAAACATAAAAATATTTTTGAAAAGGTTGCCATAGCAACCAAAGGTTGGACCAAAACCACTTAAATTCATGTTATACAAAAACAGTTATATTACAAGTTATAGTCATCAAAAAGAGTTGGAAATTGGTTTACATGATCTGCATACATGGGTCTGTGTTCCTATGATTCAACATTTTGAAATAAAAATTTTTTCTGACTCAGCAGAAGTTTAAATCCGGCGTATTCCAAATAGGGTTTTTTCTGACATTTTGACCTTCAATAACTTTCCAGCTATAAGTTGATTTTAAAAAATGAATCATAGGAACACAGATACTAATGAGATGAACACACTGTCAAAATTTGAAGCAAATCTAATGATTAGATAATGAGATATTGATGTTGGCTTACTTGCAAATTTAAAGCGGAGAAAACTCAATTCAAAGTTTAAGAATTGGTAAAAAGTGTTTGTCTACTATGAAAAATATGCTAGTATTTCAAGAAAATCAGATGATAAAAACTAAGCTAAAAACCACCAGGAGCATAAGTTTTCCCTTCCTTGTGCCCATCATTGTCAATTTTTTTCATTTTCTTGGCCCGCAAAATCTGGCGGGTCACTGTTTTATTATTTTTGATGGAGGAATTTCGTAACCTCTTTCGATTTAATTTAACACAACCATTATTCATGTATTTGCCTGGAATCATTCCAAGTTTCTCAAATATCAAAATGCTAGCTGTCTTCGCAATGTTAAAATTTGCTACAGCATTACACCAAACTCTAAATGCTTTAGCGAGACATATCGAGCTTTTGGTATGCGGTCCCACATAGTAGAGTTGAAGCTCTCGTTTTGATTTTGGGTCTTCCCATACAAACATTTTTTCAAGTTCTCCTCACTTGTAAGCTCAACATAAATTGGCCTAATTTTCATCACCACATCCTCAGGCAATCCTGGACCATGCTTGTAGCAATTTGTTTCATTTGCCATGTCTCTGTTGTAACCGCACCAGCTGTTGGGCCCAACAGGACAGTGAGGATAGTGCCAATTATTTTGCCTTGAAGAAGCAACATGAAAAAGTGATGCTCTAGCAGCAGATTGCATGGCTTTTAAATCGTGACAATTTTGGCGAATGGCCATTCCAAAATAGTTTTGGAGCCGATCAATCATAGAATCAGTAAGGCGACCCTTACCACCAAGACCTTTGGTCTTTTTTTTAAGTTTTTGTAAGCGGGAGCCTATACCCTTTTGATAGTGTCCCACACACTCTAACTTGATTACTGGAATTTCTTTGTATATATTTTTCACTACAGTGTGACTTTTTGTGTCCCCATCACCAAGAAACTCTGTGTACTGCAGGCCATTCTTATCAAGAGATCTTTCAAATATTTTTTTGGTGCCGTGTTGCTCCATTCCTGGTGCGGACCCTTTGTAACTGTAGGAACACTTATGATGTTCCAACCAATTGGCATATATTGGGTCCTTTTCTTTCAGCTCTTCTCTTAAGTTACAGGCTTTGCACATTAGGGAGCTTAAGAAATCGAGGACGGCAATGTCTAAGACGGCGGTTGTATCAGACGGCGAAGTCGACGTTGACGTTTTCTTCAGAACGTTAAGAAAGTAGATGGCGACCGCAATTAAAATTTGTAAACAAATATGGCTTCCTTGCGGGAAGTCAGAAATGTGTACTGCTTTCACATTCTGAAAAAAGCATTGATGAAATAGAATTTTTACTTCTGTATCAGTCAAATATTTCAAGAAATCCAGATTTTCCATACTGGCAATATACTCCTTTCCAGTTAGATGCTTTGAACGAGTCTGAATGTTTGGCTCAGTTCCCTTTTTACAAGCATGACATATATGCTTTGGTTGATTTGCTGCGTATTCCAGACCCTGTCATTTGTTATAATGGCACAAAAGTACCAAAAATCGAAGCTCTTTGCATACTTCTCCGAAGATTGGCTTACCCCTGCCGATTCGGAGACATAATTCATCTATTTGGTAGATCTGTACCCGAATTAAGCAAGATTTCAAACTATATTTTGAATTGGATTTATGACCAATTTAACAGCAAATTGCACAGTTTTAACCAAGCTTGGTTACAGCCTGCCAATCTTAGAAAGTATGCTGATGCAGTGCATGAAAAAGGAGCCTCTCTAAATTTTTGCTGGGGATTTATAGATGGAACCGTGCGTCCAATATGTCGACCAATTTCCAATCAAAGAACGGTTTATAATGGTCACAAGAGAGTCCACTCTATTAAGTTCCAGAGTTTAGTTGCACCCAATGGCTTAATTGCAAATTTATATGGACCAATGGAAGGTAGACGCCATGACTGTGCTTTATTGAACGCATCTGGCTTACTGCAGAATTTACAGCAACATTCCGTATGTCCCAATGGTCAAATTCTCTGCATTTATGGTGATCCAGCTTACCCCATTCAGCCACAGTTAATGGCGCCTTTCAAAGGAGCCCGTATTACAGCTGATCAAAAGTCGTTCAATGAAGCCATGAGTAAAGTTAGAATGGCAGTGGAATGGATATTTGGGGACATATCTAATTACTTTGCTTTTATGGACTTCAAAAAAAATTTGAAAATAGGTCTCAGTCCAATTGGGAAAATGTATGTTGTGTGTGCTTTATTGCACAATGCCCGAGCATGTTTGTACAAGAACACAACATCATTATATTTCGGTGTTGACCCACCAACACTTGAAGAATATTTTTCATGAACACAATTTTGTAACAAATATTTATTAATAGGGCTCAGTTGACATAGTATAATGCTTCTTCTTAAAGAAAGAGTCAAATATGTTTCAAAATTGCCAAGAAACTGCTATCAAAACAAAATTCATAAACATAAGAAAATACAACATAAACACAACAAGCAAGAAATGGGGTTTTTCGTTAGATTTACTTCTTTGCAAATTTCTCTAAAAGTCCATAGAGTATTTGTGTTTGGGCTTGGTGACTCTGCATAAATGTTTGTGTCATTTGCTGCATTTGGGTCATCGAGTTACTCATTAATGTGATTTAATTATTTTGTTGGTCAAGAGATGCTTCCCTGTTGCTTTTTTCATTTTCAAGTTCTTGCTTTCTTAGCTCTAATTCTTTTTCACGGTTCTCAGATTCTAAAGTCATTCGTTCCTTTAAAAATGCAAGGGTATCACTCCCTGTGTTCCTTGACTTCTTAGGTTTTGGAGAGATAAATTCTCCCTCATCACTACTGTTAAGTCTTTTTTGAGTCTCTTTAAAGGTTTCAAGAGCTTGCAAGCGCATATGCTCACCCACTTCTTTGTCATCTTTCTTTTTCTTTTCATTCTGTGAACTTTCATTAACTGAGAACTCAAATGTTCGTTCAATAATTTCTTCCAACAAAGTATCTAGTTCAGATAATTCAACATCAATGCCACTGGCTTTCAATTCATCGTTCCTCTGTCTTTTATATTTTTGTTCCAACAGCTTAAATCTTTCTCTAACAGCTCGTGCCGACACAGTAAAACCTGGTATAAGGTTCAAATTATTGCTTATTTCACACCATGCTTGACCTCGCTCTCTTGTTTTTTCTTTAAACTTGTATGGTTCTACAACAAGCATCTCCCTTCCAAGCAATATATCTTTCTCCTCACTCCAAGTCATTGCGCTAGAAAAAAGAATTTGTACAAATTGAAATTTCAACCCATAAGATGGAAACTCACCAATAAAGTAATTACAAGATGAAAATTATTTTAACTGATGGACAATCCTCATCATTTCAGGCAGGGTAAACACTCTTTTTTCATTTTTGGTAGAAGCCAAAATGTTGCCAATTTACAAGTTAAAAGGTTTCTCCACAGCCACTGGCAAATCATAATGTATTTTGTATATTCTTTTATTGTTTAAAACAGTTCTACTTACCCACGTTTTACATCAGAGACTTCCCCAGTTTGTTCAGCCATGTTGAAGTTATGATAACAACGCGAAATCTTGAAAATCACGTCTTCGGCACAACGTGAGTGGGTTTTCCTCAGAGACACGCATGCGCATTTCAACAAAATTTTGAAATTCACCGTCTCAGAGATCGCCGTCCTCAATTTCTTAAGTTCGGTATTCTAGACATTGGCTCAATGTCAACAACTTTCCCATTGTCCAATGAGATTGCGGTAACGACACAATTCATTGATGAATAGCCACGCTTTGTCCAAGCACCATCAACAGACACACCAGTATCTACAATTACAGCAGCTGTTTCATCAACTGTGTCATTAATTTTACTGGCTTTAATTTCATCAACAGCTTCAATCATGGTATCGTTTGCGATATTTTTAGTTGCACTGGAAATAATAGTTTCAATGTCCTCGTAAGTTTTGATAGCCATTGGACCTGGCATGTTCATAAGAGAAGCAAATTTTTCCAAGACTGCATGCCCATACCCAAGAGATCTGAAGGTGTAAACTATTCTTCTATTGATATCATCAGATTTACCAATTTGACGAGACGTAGAGAAATCATGTGAAAAATCACAAGACGTACATTTTAATGACAAACTGGACGAAAAAACAGATTTTTTTAAAACATTTTCTGATAGCACAAGTCTGGGGTTGAAGCACTCCTGACAGAGGGTGTTTTGAGTAAATATATCTGCCAATAATTCCATATCCATGATACGATAGTCTGTAATTCTGTTGAATTTACTTGGTGTCAGTGGTTCAATTGTTTTTATTTTTCTTTGAGATACTGTAGTTTGTGGTGGTGGTGTGCTCGGTGGAACTGTCCCTTCTTCAACAGTTATATACATATTTACATCGTGATCTTCATTATTTACATTTTCTTCATATGTATTTACATTATGTACAAGTTTTGCCCTAGATGGAACACCTTTAAAACATTTCTTTTTACTTTTTCAAGCAGATCTTGCTTTCTGTTTTCCAGACATTTTGACTTTTTGAGAAGCTTTGTCTTGATTTCCCTAATTCAAGGTCAAAGTGGATATATTAGGTGTAATGAGCGGAGAAATTTTGAATGCTAGATTTGCCCAAAAGGCACTACATTTGAAGATTATAACCCGTTGTTAAGGGCATAACCAAGGTAAACAATTACCAAATCTTGTCACCTAGTGATTTAGAAGTTAAAATTGACGACTTTCCAGTTGGAAATCGAAATTTCTGATACACCCACGTGAATCTGTGATCATTAAATGGTCTTAAATGAGGTAATTTGAAAAAATCATTTTTTGGCCAACTTTGACCATAATTCCCCCTTAAGTTAGCAGTGTATGAAGTTTTTGTATAACAGTTACTTTTTAAACCATTTTTTATTTAGATGAAGCTTTACCAATGGCTGATAGTAAGAGTGTACACATTAATTTTTCAATTCATTGTTAGTAACACATGTTTTAACTTAACAATTGCCCTATTTCATTTTCATTTAGCTTCATCATCATCATCATATATTACCATTGCTTTTGGCTGCCAAAATCTTACAATTACAAGATTAACATAATAAGGTCAAAAAATTATTGTGTCGTTATTAAATTTTGCATTTTAGATGGTGTCTTGGCTACTACAAAAGAATGTAAGTTTCTATCAATATGAATTTATCAATTTGAGTATCAACCTTTTGCTTCTTTACTAATAAAAATTATTTCAACAATATGTTGTAGATTCGTATCAAGACTTCTTAATGTACCGGCAGAGTCATCCCGGCCCCCAGTCTCAGGCGGCATTCCGGGTATGGCGAAGACTTGGGGGTCAGGACCATCCAGGTTTTAAATGGAGAAAAGGAAACAAAAAAAACAAAGCCAGTCATCTGTCCGCCTGAAAGCAATCATAGTGCAGTGTCTGATAACAGGCACTACACTGTTTATAATAATTTTGCCCCATCAGTTTTCAATTCATTTAAGTGAGTACACAGTTTTTTGTGGTAATCATTTGGTTGAGCCTATAGGTGAATGAATATCTGACCCACCTTTTCATAAGAGTGCCTGTAAGGTTTTGAACACCTAAGGCCTTCATGACAACATAAATAGACTCACTGAAATGAATTGAAAACTGATGGTGGTATGAAACTACCATACATTGAGCAAGTCTGATACAATTTTCTGAAAAGTTTCTTTGTTTTTCAATAACAATATCTTATTCAATACACAATAGTACTATGATACAAACAATTGTATGGTAGTTTCATAATGTTTATTAATGTAGCTATATATAGATTATTATTAAATTAGTTAAATTATTTAACAGAATAGAAGTTATTAGTTACAATTTCTTTTGCTTATCTCTTCCATCACAGTATACTAGCTTTCTAGCTTTCACACCATCAGTTCATTAAACTGTGGTTTGTGTTTAGGTCTGTCTGTCACTCTATCAATTAGTGTTGAATTAGTGTGGAATAGAAATTTTACAATTTTCAAAATATATTTTCTCAGTCGCCACATTTATTAAAAAACATCTTCGAAGTTTAGAAATCTATACACAATTTCACTAAAAGTGCTCTCCGTCACAGTGATTTTTAAATGTCGTAGAAAATGGTTAATGCTTAATCAAAACGTTATTTGATAAGCTTTTCTGTGTTATTGTACCGTTCTTTTTACATCAGACATTGCCAGAACCTTATTTTGATTGCCTTTTAATGTGTTCTTTTAGGTTAATAGTATAATAAGATGGTTGCAGTGGAATGTCATGGTTTAAATCATGATGTTAGTTTGTTGGTGAAGATCATTATATTGAAAGAATTTGTTATTCTGGTATTGCATTAGTGGAAAGAATCATCACTGGAAGGTATCAATTTTTTCATCATCATATTTTCGCATATTGATATCACAGTATTTTCTAAGCAAATGCATTCATTCATTGTACCTTTTCGGTTAAAAATATGTTGGTTATTTATTTCGGCGGTTAAAATATTTCGTCTGTTAAAAATTCGTCATTTTGAAAAATGTTACTAATACTTACTTATAAATTTCACTTTTTCAAAATTTTCGTCGGTTAAAATATTCGTCATCAGGCAAAAATTTCCCATACATTTTTTTGCTCAGTTTTTCGAGCTCTACAACATGGATACACTTTCCACTTACAATTCCATGGTTTAATTTTTCGTCACCTCATTTCGTCACAGGACTTACGCAAAACGTTTTCGAAATTAAAGCCGTAAAAAACTTTTACGCGAGATACTAGTAAATTTCTAATAAAAAAAATCTGTCAATAGTGTTATTTGTAGTGAAAGGTTTGAAGCAGTTTCTTGAACTGGTCAGGCATAATGGTATTTTACACTTCTCACAAGTCATACGACTGTACGATTGACAAGCACAACATCGTTTTTTGTCCTCTGCTGGTATGTCCAATTTGATCGAAACGAACATCGTTGCAAGGTATTGCTATAGCCGGCTTTTTCCCACCACGTTTTATTGGTTCAAAACTTTGTCGCTTAGGTCTTCCACGACTTTTTGTTTGATCGCTTAACGATTTATTGGCCAACACATCCTTCAGCAATTTCCTTTGCAAAATTCACAAGTGTTTTCTGTTTTTTTACAGAGACACCTAATTGCTTTTGGTGACGCCGATAAAGCAGCCATGCATTCACTTTTGCAATATCAACCATATGCCAAAACACCTTTATGTACCAGCGTGTCGTTTTGACTTCAATACGATAAAGCTGGATGAGCATGTCTGCTAAATCAACTCCCCCCATGCTCTTGTTGTAATCGAGTACAATTTGAGGACAGTCAATTTGGGTTCTCGTGTTTGCTGATTTTACCCATCGTTCAATTTTACCAACAGGATTTAGCCCAACAAAGTTTGATGCTAATTGTACCATGCTGTTGTCCATCCATCGAACTATCACTAACCCAGAGTTTATGTCAACGCGATAATCAAAGGATCCCCGCCCTTGTTTTTTCAGATCCTTTTCAGACTCAAGGGGACAATGTTTAAGACGATTAGCACGAATTGTGTCAACAGCATTGATACTATTATCTTTCAAGTAATAAAATAAGTCCAGGGTGCTAAACCAATTATCAAAAAAGAGTTTATGTCCTTTATGTCCAGGTAAATTTTAACATACCTTTGCTACCACTTGTGCTGATTTTTGTAGGTTGCTATAGGGTTTATTACCATCTGTATTTTCACTACCTGCGTACAGAAAAAAATTGTACATAAAACCACTGGAACCGGAACGCACCAGATTTTTGAAGCCCCATTTTTTCGGTTTCTTTGGGTTGTATTGACGAATTTTCGAAAACTTTGTTTTTGATGGGATTACCTGTTCATCAACACTATGAAATTCTTCTGGTTCTATCTTGACACATCTATATATTAATAGCCGATTCTCTGTTTGTCTGTTACGCAAAATGATACATTAAGTTGTGAGCGAAATTATTTCTTTTTGTGTGCAACGTCAGTGCAAAACAAATTGTAACCCCAATCGAACGTGACTTTTTTTGACTGGTGAACCAATAGGAATAATGTTTTTTTTATTAAAATTATTATTAATTTTATATTCCAAGGACTACTGTTGACTTGGCTTTGAAAACAGTACATCAACTAGATACAAAGAAACCTACTGATTAAACATTCTGGGCAACAAACAGTGATGGCATAAGCGTGTTCGGTTTGCCAGTGTTGTATCCTAACGCTTGGCTGATTGCCTGAGATCGGTGAACCTTTTTTTCGAGCAATCAAAATGTTTAAAAACCGAAGCTTTCCTTGCACGAAAAAAGAGTATCATGAAAAAAAAAATTTTTTTTCTTTTGTTTTATTAATTTAATTTCTTTGTTATGCACTTCTGATCGAACATATTTTTATTCACTTTATTCATTTAGCACGTGCCTTTTTTCTCTCCTCCCGTGGGATCTTTTTAAGAAGAGAAACCATTTCCCCCCTACGTTTAATAGCACCCATGTTAGAGCGCGTAAATTTTTTAAAACGAAAGCTGATAATAAGTCGAAGTTTTTTCTCAATACGTTTTGAGTGTATTGTTATACTGATAGACGATTGGTTTTAAAAAATAAATAAGTAACACATCATGAAAAAACTGAAAAATTGATGCAAAACTGATATAACACTGCATACCAAAGGTTGTGATTTTGAATCTGCTTTGGCTGAACACAAGTTGTACGAGCCGTTTATAAGGAAATTTGACATTTATTGATACAGTGATACAGAGCAGGTGGACATGGGCGGCGAGCGACGCCGCCTTGGCGGCTAGTGTGTTCCTAACTGCTTCAACTGTTGGTCTAATTTTGAAGAGTTTGTCATGTTGTTCATGCTCAGAATTATTGTCCACAAATTTCGCCTCAATTCGGAAAATCTATTCCGTGGCATAACATCTGCTATAGCAGGATATCTAAGGGTATTTCTCCAATAGTGAAAATATTGTGGCAATTTCACTATAACCATCAACATGTTCATACCAATGAAGGTTTTCATTTCAATTGCATTAGTGTCTACGCTTTTACTATGACATTGAACGCTATAGAGATTCGTGTTTTCAACAATCAATCCAATAAAATTATCAGGAAAAAATGTATTAAAATACTGTAGCGATGTCATATTCTCTGGTGGATCACTAAATGTCCCTGTAAATTCATTATTGGTTTCAGGTATGTCCCTTTTTCACCACTTGTAAACACGATCCATGCCTTGAGTAATGTCACAAGTACTTTCATTCTTATTACTTTGATCATTCATTTTATTATCCTGCTGCACTGTAATATGTGCTAAAGGTATATTGTCATCTTCATCCTCAGTAGTTGACTCAGTTTCATCGACAGTAAGTTTGTTTGAACTGTTTATTTCAGGATCATTTTCATTCTCTTCATCAGACAGATCCTAAAAATCTGATACATCACCATCTGTGATGAAGTCTATAATTTCTTGTATATTGTATTTACCCATTGCTGGAGAAGAAGATGGACATAAATATTAACAAGATGCACTTACGGGCAGAAGGATTTCTGCAAAATCAGCTGAAGTATGAAAATGGAAGACTAACAATAACATTCTTGAAACTTGAAAGATTTTGAAGGATTGAAAAATACAATACAACATTGACTGCTGCTCAGTGTAGACTGCACACAGCAGGTGGGAATTGTGACACACAAATTAAAATCAGCTTTGTTATTGAAATTTTGAAGTTAAATATGTTCAAACAGCTGGCCAAAGGTGTGCTACCAGTGAAAATTTTCATGAATAAATGATTTGAAATTATATGTTGACTCTTTTGAATGTTTGAATGAGAGTGAGAAATGTTAAAATTACTCTTATATATAATTACATAATTACATATAAAAGAAACGCATGACATAACAATCAACTCAAAATGACCTAATTTAATCTAACACAATAGAAGAAAAGTTGATAAAAATTCTTTTAGAAATTTGAAAAGGTTGAATGATCTTTATAAGGCATGCCGAAAGTGTAATTGATACCATGCAAAACTTTATTGCTTATATACATCTGAATGACATGAAACATTGTTTATATTGGGTATACAACATACGATTAAGTTTATATTGATCTTTTCTGATATCACAGTGATTACGTATGAAAATCATGTAATATACTTTAAACATTTGATATGTACTTCCAATCTTCTTAATTACATACAAACAGAATTCCCAATGTTGCAAATATATGCTCTATAAATTTATACCAAAATTTACTAAAATTTTGTATTGTGTTACTAATAGTACAGTATTTTGAATTTATACACAGAACATTTCAATTTGCCAGGATGATGATCAGGACTACATAATTACAAAACAAAACGGGTTTATAGAAAAAACATCAACAAACAAATCAACAAACATAACATAATAATAAATACGTAGTTTATACTGACGCTCGACCCACACACAAGCCACATACAAACAGGAATAAATTCACAACAGATAACATGAGCAAATAAAAACGTTCAACTACAAAGAAACATATCAACTGTGACTAACAATACAATACAACATTAACACTACACACAGCACGTAAAAATTGAACACAATGTAAATGTTCGTTAACAATCGTGATTAGGAAGATGTGTAAATGGGGGCATTGTCAGTATATCTAAGCTAAAGAATCATCAAGCAGAAGTGGTGAAGAGCAGACAATCAATACGTAATGTTGGAGCTGAGGAGAAAAAGGTGTGTTAAAGTATTACAACCCAAACAAGAAACAAAAAAATTCTTTCGTATCTTGAAAGGCTTAAACATTGAAACATTTTCCCCTAATACAAACACATAGCTTTTTGACTAAAAACTTCTTAATTTGTAACTTTTTAGAATTATCACACTACAGTTATTATATATAAGTGTACGTACTCCCCAGAGCTTCATGAAAGCATAATTGACACTACAAAAACTTTAAACTTTATATACCACCAGACCATATATTTATTTACATCTGAATGAAAAATACTTATATACTTTCTTTTTGAAATAAAGTATACGGAATAATGTTAAGTGTACATAGATCATTTCTGATTTCAAAGTAATTACGTAAGTATATCATATACATGCTTCAACCATTAAAGATTGCTATCAATCTTCCTAATTACCAATGGACTAATTGCAAACAAAAAAGTAAACAAAAATTTTGATCATGAAAAATACAAAACTGAAAGTTGAATGTTTTTTACAGGATGTGAAGTGTTTCGAATTATATATCAAAATTAGGAAAGCTGTCCATAATTAGAGACACTAATAACCTAAAAACTACTGATCACCGACAAAAAACAATACTGCACTTCAAAGCATTATACAAGCACATAAGCTTATAGCTAGAGTGAAACATTAGCTGAAGATATTAAAAAGTGATGTTGAGCAGGCAGACATTTGGAGCTGAGATGGAACTTAAGCTGAGCTGTATGCATCTAGAGCTTAAAAAACATTACAGCCCACATTTGAAACGAACAATGATCTTTTTTTAGAAAAAATCTCAGACATTAGCTAGTCACAAAAACAAAACATACCTTTTCATTCTATTTATAAAACGAAACGAAAAATCACCATTGAATCATAATAATATAATATAAGATAATAATAAATTACTGCTTCAAATTTTATTCTTCATCTTCAGTTTTGGAAATGTGCATCTTCTTTAATTATACTGAATAAAGCTGCTTTGGGATCCTTTTGGTTGGTTCTTTGTTGTGAATTCTTCGACTGAAATGCTTGACTTTGGCTTCGTGTAAACATTCGCACGAGATTTCAAAAAACCGCTAGGTTTGGACAGCAGAAAAAAAACAAGATGCCCTACCGGGCAGAAGTATTCCTGCAGATGACTGGAAGACTTTCTGGAGGCTTTTCAGAAAGAAATGAATGTTAGTTCACGCTTTAAAACGATATGCCTAATGCAGGATGATGTTTGCAGTATTTTACATTTTACCTTTTAACAACGATAACAACTAAACTTTGTTGTCTCATATAAAACTTCAGTCTTGCTTCAATTTAGAGATTTTTTAAAAAAGATTTTAATTCAAAGTTGTATTCCCTAAAGAATCTTCAAGAAGTAATTCAGTAATAAAAATTTTGTCGCGTCAAGAAAAGTCTGTGCTTAAGAAGTAATAACTTCGAATTCATTTAATTACATTCCCGAGAGCATCATAAAAATTAAGAGACCTTGAAAACTTTTGCCGGAGATCAAGCTTAAAAAGGAACACCGTCAGTTTAAAAATCCAATAGAGAACACTCTTCCGTGGACGTTTCAAAATACTACTTTTGAAACTATACAGTATGAAAATCTTTATGTTGTTTGTACCTGAACTTCATAATAAAAACTTTTATTTGGCCTTGCGAAATAATAAAAATATCTGTGTTTCCTTTTTATCGTCAGCTTGATAGTATACAAATTTTAGAATCATACAATATTTTAAATTCGACTAGTCAATTAAAAAAGTGGCCATCTATTGATTAATAAAATGAGTATAAGCTGATGAGGAAGATGAGCTGTGCTTCAAGATTCCAGAGCTTTATAAAAACAGGGTAGCTTATCTAGGAACATGAAATAGAAAATTGTATTATATTTAGAAAAAGACTAAAAGAAACCTTACGCATTTTTTTAAATCGATGTAAGCATACCGTTTTTGTAGTCGTTCATATCTGATTTGAAGCATCAAGAACTGCTTATTTATCAAGAATGACTACTAAGAATATTAGTTTCAGGTAGATTATCAGTTTGGATCATAAATGTTCTTGATTCTTTTAAGTTTTACAGCCGTACTACAACCTCTTCTATATCCATATATTCAACAAAGAAACTTTCACAGATCTACGCATGCTTCTTCGCTTCCATTTTTAAAACAACTACGGAAAACGTAAGAACGTTGCATAAGACTAACATGAAACAACATTTCTACCTTGGCATCTGCGATTTAGCCATATGTTAATTATTCCTTTAACTAGAGCTTATATTTTACACTTTTAGAGTCTTTTCAAGCAAAGTACTTGTATACAATGAATATAGTGTGAGTTTAGACTGTTAAATCATAAAAAGAATGTAAGTTGGGAACATTAATGATTTGAGTGGCTATTTCCCATCGACAAAAATTGGTCTAGGTTTGGACAGTGAAAAAAAAAAAAAAAAAACACGAACGGTTTCAAAGTATTCCTTGCTTACGCAGGAATACAACAAAGCCGGTTTTAAAGTATTTCTTGCTTTCGCAGAAATCCTATTATAAACACTCATATAGTTTATTTATATACATATTCATCTACTTATACTAATTCGCAATCGTGTGTAACACATTTAACTTGGTAAGTGTGAAAAAAGACTGGGGACGAAATGTTTCTATGGAAAATTCAATACGGCATCTTTAGAAAGTGAGTAACTGAGTGTACTGTGTGCACATCCACGATTAGTATATGCTCCTCCGTTTGGTTCTATTTTGGTTTCGCACTGAAAATCTGCCGAAAAACGTCAATGGAGAAGCGCAAGCAATGCAATGTTCTTCGTACGAAATTGGTTAACGATCATTTTGTAGCAGTAAAAACAAAAACAAAAAACTTCACGAACACGAAGATAGTTTTTTTTAAAACGAAGATTTTTAATTTTATTGTTTCAGTCGTTTTCGGAGAAAGATCGTATCGTAAAGATTGAATTAACAAGTGTAAGTAAATTCACGGAAGAACTGAATCAAAAATCAAAGTTTTGAGACTGTTTTCGTCTTTTTCCATTTAATTCATTTTTGACTGTTTGGTAGGCTGGAACTATACTCATGATAATTTAATAACTTTTTCTATGTTTGCTTTCCGATTTGGATAAGAAATCAAGTTTGTGTTTTGTTTTATTTTGCTTTCCTTTTTTGTTTGTGTGTATGTGTAGCATTTTGTTTATTATGATATGGTTTTCATTGCTCATGGAAATCTTCTTTTCTTTATATATATATATAGTTTAAAATAATAACGAAAGAATTTAACAAGTCTAAATGCTTGAGTGTTTTGGTAAAGAACAGACTATTAAAATAACGAATGGTATCGAATCTTAGTGGATAAAGAAGCAACATTAGCAGGTATAATTCCGCATATCATTTACATGGCGTTTCTATTCTTCTTCATAACATATCTTTTCTTTTTTGACTGTTTGGTAGGCTGAAGCTAAACTCATGATCTTTTAATAAATATTCCCTGTTCCTACTCATATGTTTGCTTCAAGTTTGCGTTCGTTCTTTTAGTTTGCTTTTGTTTGTGCGTATATGTAGCTAAATATGTTTTTATGATAGGTTTATTATTAATAGAAATCTTCTTTTTTAGGTAAAATTAATTATGAAAGAATAGATAAATTCGACATTGTAATATGATATGGTTGTTCAAATGTAGCAATATTCTAATGAAATATGAATTTATTATAAAACAAACTATATATTCTTTGTTCTATAATATTTTTAGATATTTTCATTTTTTTGTTACAATATTTTTAAAATTTATCGAATTGATGAATTGTAAATACATAATATATACAATATTGTGTTATTTATTTTGTCTCTTTCATAATATATGGTCAATAAAATTGAAACGCAGATTATTGTCTGGTCTGCATTTTAGCTAGTAATGAATAGAAACGATACGAAGTGTTCACGTTCAGCAGAAAAATGGCGGAACTTGAGCTGACAGTAGGCAGCGTAGAATCTTTTTTTGAAGATTTGTCCATTTTAGTAGATAACATTTGTCATAGGGAAACAAATGATTGTGATTTATTGTCCCTCAAAGAAAAAATAGATATATCACTTTCTTTCCTCAATTATCTCACCAATGCATTGCCAAGGTCAAGAGTGAAAGTATTTCCATTGCTACGTCAAATGGAAGTTTTTGCTGTGGAAATACAAAGATCATTGTTAAATGCAGATGATCAAATTAGCATATATACGACAACAGTGTCAACAACTTCAATCCAAAGTCCAGGTAGACCTAAAATAAAAATTGATGAAGGTGTATTACTATATTTCAGACAATTAGGTTTTAATTGGAAGGAAATTAGCGAACTTTTGCTTGTTTCACGTTGGACTATTGCACGGAGAGTAACAGAGTTTGGACTGAATGATGTCACCGGATATTCAGATATTACTGATGAAGAACTCGATGATATCATTAATAATTTTTGTGGAACTCATGGTTTAGCTGCTGGCAGATCTATTGTCCTTGGACATCTTAAATCAGTAGGAATACGGGTCCAACAGCGACGAGTAACTGCGAGTCTTGCAAGAATCGATCCACAAGCTTCCCGTACACGTTGGGCAGTCTTAATTAAAAGAAGAAAATATTCTGTTCCGGCGCCAAATAGCCTTTGGCATATAGATGGGCATCACAGCCTTATAAATTGGGGTTTTGTCATACATGGATGCATCGATGGCAATTCTCGTTTGATAACCTTCCTAAAATGCAGTTGTAATAATAGGAAAGAGACAGTGCTGACTTTGTTTGAGGAAGCCATCAGTAATTTCGGAATACCGTCAAGAGTAAGAATTGACAAAGGCGGGGAAAATGTTTGGAGGAGAATGGAAGAGCTAAGAGGTATTGTTTATATTAATTCAAGTAAGCCATTTCTGCGTTAGATGTTGGATTAGCAACAATTAACAACAAACTAATGACCAACGACGAGTACTTCATTTTATGTGTCCTTGAATCAAGATTTCAATCTTTCGAAATGTTGTTTAGGTGAAAATCGGGGTAGTATTTTAGCTGGGTCATCAGTTCATAACCAGCGAATTGAAAGGCTATGGAGAGACGTATGGAATTATGTTTCTTGCAACTTCTACTACACATTCCAAGCTCTTGAAGAGCAAGGTAAAGTTTTAAGTCATGTGCATCTTATTTTAGCATCCAAATATGAATATGGCATTCATTTTTTGCGATTGGGATCGTGAGGATTTAAATGTACTCCTTACCACCTACCATGTTCATTGAAAATGCCCTACTTTTAGGTCTTCTACAGCTGGATAACCTGGTTCATATGTTCATCCTTCAATACATATACCTGCCCAGAATTAATCATGTAATAAAAAGTTTCGTCAATGGATGGAACGCTCATCCAGTAAGGTCTATGAAAAATTGGTCGCCGCGTAAAGTATGGTCAAATGGAATGTTGGATCTCAGAAACTCAAGGCTAAATCATGTTTCTGAATTTCAAAATGACGCCATCAGTCAAGAAGAATTACTTTGGTATGGAATGGACTGGTCATCATCATCACCAACAGACAATGGTTTATCAACGGTAGACGTTGTTGAAGTCGAATGTCCGTTAAGTAATGAAACTTACAATAGCCTCTCAGAAGAAATTGATCCATTGGCTATTTCTAATTCGTTTGGCACTGATCTTTACATGAGAGCATTGGAACTAGTTTCAAATTAGTTGTCTATTCTTATGTATTTTCTTTGTTGATAAAAGATACACCGCACAACAAAATCAAAGGTAGTTTTAGATAAGGAAAAGTCCAGGATAAAAAAGCCACAAAAAACAGCATCTTCACTGCCGTGTGTAACAAAATATATTTCAACTGTATTGCATGAACAAAACATACAAGAAAACAAAACATCAAAAAGAAACGAAAAACTTTGACGCATAAAGTAAGTAACAAAAATATAAACGTATAATATAAAAGTAGTCTAAACATTGACTATTATCTGTGATAATCTCCCGAGTTCGAAGAACACAAAAAAGTACTAATGTACTAATTTTTTATTGATATGTATTGTTTGTAAATTTGAGACAGGCTTCTATAAAGTTGAGTAATCTCATTTGGAATCTTTACTTAAGGCGTTTTCTGAAGATTTAAAGCTTGTAAAAACCAAAAATAACGATCAAAAAACAAAATCAAAAATATTGAAACAGTAGCCTCCAAAAAACCTCTGTATACGTCACCAGTCTGGTGAGTTATATGGGATTCATAACATAATTGAAATTTAAGATCTTTTTATGCCAGTTACTATAGGTTCAAATGGAAGTAAAATGTGCCTTAGATAGGCATATAGCTGCTTGTAATGCATCCGAAAAAGCTTCATAATCATCAAGGATCGGACATTCCAGTTTAAATGTACATGTGCCACCAAAAAACCCATTGCGTTGACCAAATGAAACAGTAATTGGTTTTCTCGGTAAGAATTTACTTCCAGAAACGTACAACACAAAATTTTGAAGTACTTCTGAAGATGCCTCATTAATAAATTTTTTCAAAACATCCTTCCCAGCTTGTGGACTGTTTTCCTCATATTCAATCAAGTTAAATAGATCCACTGAATTGTACTGGCTTTTCCCAGTGAACATTTCTTTATATAAATCCGGATGTGGTATTAGTTGCTCCAATACATTTAGGACTTGCAAACCTTTTCTCAATTGGTCCATCACCACTTTTCTTTTGCTGAGAACAAAGTGCACCATGATAGACTGTGCAACCTGCATAGCATTATTTTTCTAAAATGAGTACAACTAAATGTATATATCTACAATAAAATGTCTAGTCTAAACCTTTAGATATATTAAGACCTGAATAAAAACATCTTTCAATGGGAATCACTCAGCATTTCATAACTTGGCGTTCAATTGTGTGGGTTTTTTTCATGAGCAAAATGTTTTTAGAATAACATACACGTCTTTTTAACAAAGGCTATGTAAGTTTTCAAAAAAAAAATTCCCAGCCTCTTAATGATTTAGGCACCCTCTTGTAAAAGCAGCTGAGAGCAAAGACATAGCAGTAATATTGACAAGAAAAGTACTATACATAAAACAATTTCCTTACAGTTAGTATACAATGTTGTTCGCATTCTTGCAAAATGTATTCCTCTTCTGAATCTAACTCTTTAAAATTACTCTCTTCACCAGACAACTGAAAATGAAAAAAAAAAAAAATTATATATACAGTCTACAACATCTGTGATTAAACATTTGAACTTGAGTGACAATTTTTATCATTATATAAAATAACTTTATTACCTTTTTTACAAAACTTTTAATCCTTGGATCATTTACATCATCAATACTTAATAATGGGATGCATCTTGTGATATCACCATAAGCCAAGTAGTAGTATATAGCGGGTGATAGACTGCCAATGCAAAATCCAGTTTGAGCAATGCAATGAGCAAATATACGTCCAACCGTCTCCATCAGATCAGATCCAGCAATAGTCGGATCGTATGTAGGTATTTTATGACCTTTCTCACCAATAAACAATTGTGGAAAACCATCTCCACCATTTTCTAGATGCTCAAACAATTCAGAAAAAAACTGTCTAGTGACTCCACCTGTATCTACAGCCGGCTCATTGCTGTAACGTACCTTTAGCCTTTGAGTTGGTTCAAATTTTTCACTTTTATAAAAAGATAGAGCATCATCCAAAAAGTAGTCTCTGTCAATTTTTACCCGTGCAGCATCCTCTGAAATTTTAGAGCTTAAATAACATAGTGATTCATTCAATGTATTAAATGTTGGCGTCTTTGTTGGAATTTGCTGATCCAGTAAGTCTTTAACAAGATTTTCCATATCTTTTAATTTTTCAACATCACCTGTTCTTGATGATGATGGTCTTTCAGAATCAGTTACCATATTTGTAGACATGTTGTTGTTTACAAATGTGGAACATCTATAAAAATCATTATTATTATTACTTCTCTGAGCGTGTTTTGGAGATTGTGGTGAAGTTGGCATAAATGCAGGAACATCATCATCATCATCAGAAGTTTCTAAACTTTCAAGTGAAACCATCAAAGAAGTTGCATCAATACTTGTAAGTCTGCAAAACAATTTTTTGCTTTGCCCAATTAAAGCCTTCAGTCTTGTACTGTTCCACTCTAATCCACTGGCAATAGATGAGTCACATATTGAACTCCTTTCATATTTTACAAACTCAAAGTCTGAATTTTTAATCAATGGTAATTTACCTGAAAAAATATTCTTTAATTCTTCTCGAATTTGCTTTTCTGACTTGTTGGGCACCAAGTCAAACCACCAGCTTCCAACAATCATAGAGTCATCAACTTTGTACTTAGATTTCTCTTTAAACTCATCATTTACATTAAGTAAAACAACTTCCAATGTTTTGGTTTTCTCATTGGAAGAACCAACACGAGGAACATGGCTATATGGTTTGAGTCTGTATGGGTGACCGGGTTGCCAATTGCGTCGTGATGATTTCTCTGTTTTCCTTAACGGTCTGCTGACGAGATGAGGAGGAGGAGGTGGTACAACTTCCACTACTGCACCACGTTCAACTGTTGTTGATGGTGACTTTGTAAGGTTATCAGTAGAACTTGTTGCTGCTCGTATTAAATCTTGAGTCATACTATAAATATTACCACTTGATGAATTTAATCCAGTGCTCCTTCTTATTTCTTCTCTCACTAATTGCCTAATTCTGTCTTCATCCGCCATTATTGCATGTGAAATATTTGTTACCTGCATGCTTCATGTATGTCAACAACATTAATGATATAAATTACTGACCCGAATGAGATTTTTAGAAATACATTTGGTTGACCATATGTGAGAAAAAACGAAATATATCATGTACAACACAATATATTATGTTTGCATACAAATAATGGTGTAAGAAAACATATACCATGTGATAGACACGCAAATATTATGTTAAAATTCGAAAATAGTATGTTTTTCAAAAAATATTTTACGCGTTAGAATATCGCTACATTTAAACAACCATAATATGAAGGGTGTTTGGTAAAGTACTGACTAATGAAATAACGAATGCTATCGAATCTTATTGGAGTAAAGAAGCAACGTTAGCAGGTATAATTCCGTTTATCATTCATATTTCCTTTGGCGTTTTTATTTTTCAGCTACAAGCCAACGCAGCTTTGTTTACCACCCATTATCATTAAAGACTGTAAGAACAAAATTCCCACCTATTGCCCTTTGCTATGCGCCATCTTAACCAACAAATACAGCAGCCACTTCATCCATCGTGACATGAGGTTTTTTTGTGTCTGTGTCAAAATCTACATTTTATGTTTCGTAATCACCTCTTTCTCTTTTCACGATGAACTAAAATCTTACGACATTTTAATAATGACGTTAGATTAAAAAATAGTGCCGCCTTACGTCAAATATGTAGGAAAAACCGTTTAAAAAAAGTTAAATATTTCACTCCCTAAATTAGAAGTGGTATGCACAGCGCCGATTATGATAACTTTTTATTTCTATAAATGTTCGACACGGGTGTGAGCGATGCGTCGTTTTGAGAAATGTAACAGTAAAAAGTTTTTACACGGGTGATGGAGCGACGCAACATTTGGTCCTAAATTTTCTTTGGTACTGCGGATATGACGTCATTAAAATCTTTGAACAGCAATATCTCCGCAACGGATGGTCGTAGCGAAACCATCCCATACATTTTTTTTCTCAGCTATTCGAGCTCTACAACATGTGAACACTTTCCAGTCACGATTTTGTGATTTAATTTTAGGTCACCTATTTTCGACACATCCTTTTCGAAATTATTGCCGTAAAAAACTTTTACGCGAGATACTATCTTATTATACTAATCCGCGTGTGTGCATCCCACTTAATTTAGAGAGTCTTTGTTTTTTTGTTTTTTAATGGTCAAAATATTCTTAATCGTGGTCATATAGCGGCAGTTCGCCCACGCAAGACACATTCACGATTAGTATAATAGCACGTGGCATTTGACGTCAGATGTATTTATGATCACGGGGAACCATTGCATTGCATCCCCAATCGAACGCGACATGTTTGGGGAAATATCTCGAGAACCAATAGGGATAACTGACGTTTTTTAGGGTTTGCGATACGGGTAATGGGGTCACGCAACATTTGGGCCTAAGTTTAATTTGGTACTGCGGCTACGATGTCATCAAAACCTTTGATTGACGATATCTCTGCAAAGGTTGGTCATAGCGAAACGATCCCATACAATTTTTTGATCAGTTTTTCGAACTCTACAACATCAATACACTTTCCAGTCCCGATTCCTTGATTGAAATTTTCGTCACGGGGTTTGCACACACGGGAACGCGTCGTATTTCTGCAGATTCTTTTCGAAATTAAAGTCGTAAAAAACGTTTACGCGAAATACTAGTTTATCACTAAATAAAAATGATTCATCGTTAGGCATACCTTTTCGTACCAATGTAAAGAACCCATAACTGTGTATATATATATATATATATATATATAAAAACGAAGAAGCTACATGTTGATGAACGTGACGCGTTTCGGTAAAAACCTTTTTCAAACGTAAGATATAAAAAAATTATTACAAGCTTTTATAGTAAAAATAATTTGAAAATTCATTCAGTCGTGAAATTTGATAAATAGTACCAAGAGAATTGTGTTCTCTTGTTCTCTTTGTGGCGTAGCGACCCACCGTTGGAGATCATAACTTTTGTTTTTTCTTTGGACTGTGATTAACACAAAAATCTTCCTCTTTTCTGGACTGTGAATAACACAATTCTCTTGGTACTATTTATCAAATTTCACGACTGAATGAATTTTCAAATTATTTTTACTATAAAAGCTTGTAATAATTTTTTTATATCTTACGTTTGAAAAAGGTTTTTACCGAAACGCGTCACGTTCATCAACATGTAGCTTCTTCGTTTTTATATATTTTATACTACATAATCAAAATGGCTTTTTAGTTCATATATATATATATATATATATATATATATATATATCACTAATGTGTACATTAGGGGACATGTACATTAGGGGGTCGTGTTACCAACCACGCATCGTTGGAGTATTTCTGCTGAGATTTTGAACACTGTATTATCTTAAAACCACTTCTCATTTAGTCTTGAAAAAATTCACTTATATTGATACTCAACATTTTTGTGTCCCCTTTAATTTTTTTATCCTTAGATATTACATTAGGGGTACATCGTATATTGTATATATTGTACCTTTGGGCACATTTATGTTCATTAACTTTTTGAACCTTAGGGAGTATTTTTATGAGCTTTTTGCACATTAGGGGTACACGTTAAGTTGTTACAATGGTAGATTGTATGACAGTATGGGTGGTTCTTCTTAATGTGCAATGAATCCATTCAAATACCCCCTAAGGTACATGTCGTTAAAAATTCTGTAATAAACGCCACTGCGTGCCTTAAAAGAATATATTTTCGCAAGAAGAATTTTTCTTAGAAGATTTTATGAATCGAAACCTCAACAAAATCGCGCACTATATTCTTGTATTCTTCAAGCCTATGGAGGCTTATAAGAGCTTATGAACGTCTTAGAAGAGCCTTAGAAGAGAATGAATGAGCATTGTTCTAATTGTAACAGCTTACGTAAAATTTTACGTGCATGTGAAAAAAAACTTAAAGCTAATAGTTTGAAGTTCCATTTTAATTATTTGGAAACGCTGAAACAAAAAACATTTACCCCCAGCAGAGAATCTCTAGAAAAATATTTCATCGCAGAAATAGCAATTTATTAATTCAATTGAAGTTTTGGCTCATTAAAGGATGGTAAAGAAAACCTATTATTGTTAGATTTTTTGAATATATTTCAATATAACAATATACTGAAAGCAAACAAACAATCTAGATTAAAAGTCGAAAATAAACAGATTATCGTTGCAAAAAAGTAAAATACTTTAATAAGTTTTCATCAATAGATATTATAAGATCTTCACATTTTCTTAAAAAGTTAGTTATTATAAAATAATGTATGTGTGTGGAAGATTACAAGACAAATATCTATACAAGAAGAAGCATTGCAGGTTTTGCATTCATATATAGTCTCTTTACCAACCTTCTTTCGGTCAAGGTTTCTGCATTGATTTATCATCTTGTTTAGCAGATACACATTCTGCACATGACTTTGACACTGACTTTATTTTGTGTTTAGGAATCGGTATCCTTGTTATTGGTATTTTCATGTCAAGTGAGGAATCTATATCGACTACCACCTCAAGTAGCTAATCATATCCATATCCATCATCATCTTTTTCAATGATGACACAGATTATCAAGAAGAGGAGGAAATGAAGAAATAATAAAAGAAATAATTTAGGAAATAATGTAGAACTCCTCTAAAGAATGGATTTAAAAGTAAAAAAAAAAAAAAAACCCACACCATTGGGCGAATTCCATCATGTGGCTATCAATTCAGCTTATAAGCCAATAAATGTATGAATAAAATATTTCCATTAATTCACGCTCTTAAATCCTCCATTAAAATTTCCACTAAGTCTGTAACAAAATAAAACTTCTGTCAACAAATAGGAAAAAGAAACAACTACTACATCAATCCTCAAATTTGAATATCAGCAATAAGCCGAAGAAGAAGGGGGGTTGGGGTTGGGTGTGGGGGGTGTGTGTGATGGGTGTGGGTACTCCAGGGAAAAAATTGTAAAATGGGGGGGGGGGGGGGGGGGTGGTGCATTATAAAAAGGGAAAGAAGGGAGGTGGGATGGGTGTGGGTACTCCGGGGAAAAAAATTGTAAAATGGGGGGAGGGGCATTATATGCACAGCAATCCCCAATCCTCAAATTTGAATATCAGGAATAAGCCGAATAAGAAGGGGGTGGGGGTGGGTATGGATATTGCATGGGGGTCATAACAATTTGATTTGGGGGGTGAAAAATTTGAAAGATTACAATTTGACCCCTCTACAATTAAGCACAGAAGAGTATCTTAGTTAAAGGCACAGAATTAATAATAAAAACTGGGTTCCTGCCTGTCTAATCTGCAATTATGGAAACATTATAAACTAAATAACCTCTTTACCGCTGACCCTAAACAAAGAATTTCTTTACAAAAGGCATTGGAGCATCAATGGTTTTCGGACGCTCCTCCTTCAAAAAGACTAAAAATAGACAAGTATAATAACTTTATAACTTAAATAACTTCAGCAAAAAGAAGGGGGTGGGGTGGAGGTTTTTGCTGCTGTAAGATTTTTTGAAAATTTTAGAAATTTATGGGGTTTTTTGCTGGAGCCGATTTCAAAGAATTCACTTTATTAAGAGTTATAGCACCAAATAGTAATAAAACGGCTTTTTAAGCCATTATTATGGAAAATACAATTAGGTTCACCATGGACTTTGTGAATAAATTTTTAAACTTTTTAGAAATAAAATACTTCCAGGAAATAGAAAGAAAATCATGTGTACTTACTTCCCATACAAATTATAATAGCAGTTGGATTTTTCTATTCAAATGACCATAAATCTGCCATTTTGGATTTTGGGATCAAAAAACTTTGAAATTTTTACTCAATTACATACTATCCAAATCTCTTTGCCTGGTACATTGAGAAATTGGCTCATAAGGTGAATTGATAGCATGATGGTATTCACCCAATGAGTGAAATTTTTTATATCTTTGAACAGTGAAATTGTGACTTTTAAATCCATTCCTTATAGAAATTGGATCATATTTATGTTTTAATATAATTGTCTATTTTCTTTGGGGTGTCAGACCTAAAATGTATCCGACTTTTGAATAGAATACACTATTTCCTAAACAGGTCTAATCATGGTAACCACATTTCTCAAAACCATTGTTACGTACAAATCTTTGCAATATGATTTCACATTCTCTTTCTTCACAACATCGAAATATAGGTCAGCACAATGAATGTTTTTTCTGTGATATTTGATCATTAGGTAAATCTTGATTTTTAATTTCAGCTTCTTTCTCTGGAAATGTATCAGCATATTCGTTCGCTTGCAAAACAATGTTAACCAGAACATCTGTGTCAAAGATAATGGCAAAAAATATAGCTCATGTGTTGTGTCGGGAATACCGACAAGAACCGGTCTTCAAGTTAAGGTCCCAGACAAATTTGTATCCCTAACTTTCCATTCTTCATCATTCCAACTATGTGGGGTGTTCCTTAATCATTTACAAGTGGAGGTTTAGCTGGCACGGTTTCATCACTTTGTATGTCGTCAGCATTATCATCAGCACAGCCGGAATCAATTTCGAGTCATAACCAGTAGTTGCAATATCATAATTGTCCTCAGAAATTCTTGCGCCAAGTGTATTCCTTTTAATGTTTCTTTCACACATTTATCTAAAATGAAAGATATGTCTCGTTTACTTTTGTACACTAGAAATTCCTCAAAATAATTAAGTTCCACAAATTTTGGACCTAGCAAAAATTTCTACCATTTAACTGGGTTGATATTCTGTTATGTTTTAACAAAAGGAAAACTAGAAATGAATAAACTGATTACACTAAAAAATAAACCAAGCATCCTAGAAAAGTATACAAAGGGAAAGTTCATCTCAAGGAACAAAACAAAATCTGTTTATTTCAACCAGGAACAAATACAGTTCATAAAAAGAATATATAAAATAAAACATTCACATTGACACCTTAAACACCTTTTAAAGCTTTACAAAGTCCCTGTTAGAAAATTGGAAATTGAAATTTGAAATCAGAGGATTTCTCAAAACTTACTTTTGTGTGGATTAATTTTCGCAAAAGAGCCTAAAAACTGGTGAAATCGCAAAATTTGATCCATTTAAGCTTTGAATGGATATGAAACAGATACATATCTCGCTGATCAGGCATTGCGATGCCTTCGAAGATGAGAATTGCTATTTCTAGCAAATTTCCTCTGTAGTTACAAAAATGATCTCAAAATCACGACATCAAAAGTTTGTTAAGAGTATAGGTTGTTAATCTAAGAAAATCGTAAAAAAGTAATTTCAACAAAATGAATATATGCTATGATGGTTTATGATGATAAGTTCAAATCTTCCTTGCGTCTCTTCACTGCCTCGTCCAGTCTTTTTCTCTCATTATTAATTTTTGTCCTGATCTTGAGAATGTCAAAACCAGGACCCAACTCTTCTGCCATTTCCACCATCTCCAGACGTTCTGAAAACCAAACAACATAAATTTACAATGTGCATATACTTTGTGGGAGTCATTTTTGCGGGTATTTCTTTTTCCATGAATAGACCTCTCCCAAATTTCTATTTAAACATCCCCTCATTTTAAGGATTTTAACTATCCCACTGTGGAATGGAATTAATAAAGTAAATGTCAGAGACGTAGCTAGAGGATCAGTCAGAGTATAGAATACGTATGGAATTGTTTTAAGTGTCTAGTATGCAGTCAGTAAATGGCTCCTAATGGGCTAATTCGCTGCTTTTAAAGCACATCAGAGAGGAGTAGAATATTCGAACACAGGTACTCACCACTACACTTATCACCTCCCTTACTTCTAAGATAAGGAAATAAGGGAATATGTTTTGGCAAATTTGTTGATGTATCAGAATTTTTGCTAACGGTGGTTACCACAGTTAGATAAAAGACTTACTTGGAAATGGTTGAGCTTCACTTCTATCAACAAACCCTTGAAATCTTTGGAAAATCATTTCCTTACCAGGGGTCCATTGAACATTTTTCCTCAAATCTAACGGTACCATGAAAAGAGAAAAATATTCAGGCATATTGAAAGGTGAAATTGTGAAACAAAACTAGTAAATATTTCAATAGTATTCCAGCAAACGAATTATCCGAGTGGAAACTACAAATGAAGCAGAAGTGATTTTTGTTTTAAGAAACTCTTACAAACTTGTATTTTCTGAATTCAAAAGAATACCAAATTAACCCTTGGGGATTTACACAATAAAACTTCAGAGATGGGTACCTAAATAGCGAAAGTCATGTGATCACTGACATCAGCACTTTTTAAGGTTCCAGAAAGTTTAATTTTGAGTAAAAGTGCTCCTTAAAATGTACTGACATCTTTGTAAGGTAAACTTAAGCCAAAGAAAATTATAAACTTTAACTGGTGAAACCAATAATTTGCAATAGGACATTTTGGCTAAATCTATAAAATTGATTATCTCGTTGATCTAAGTAAATGTGAGGAGCAATGTACGCAAACATACATGCATTTACCTTTTTTAATCATTTCATCACCATCATTAGCTTTCCTTTTAACTTTTCCCCGCCCATTGTACACTTTACCTAGACATGGACATAAATGAGGGCATAAGGATTACAACCTTACTAGATCCTAGAGGGTTAAAATTGTTTTTCATATAGGTTCTCCCAACACTATTACTAAGAAAACATCATCTTATTATTATACAATAATAAAGACAAAAAGCAAGTGTATAGAGTACCAAATAATCATCCCCAATCAATTATAACCTTTTCCAACAACTCCCCCTCTCTCTCCTTTATTATTTTTTCTTTTATTACTAATATTATTTTACACACTTGCTGACTTTTTGAAGAGTATCATTTACTATTTATTCCAAACAACTTGATTACTCCTTATTCGTTAAAAATGCTCTTACTTTTTATATTGCCATTTTCAGAATATTCATCCGAATCCGAAGTGTACACTTCTTTGACAGTCAAAGGCCTTTTTTTACCTATGTAAAATAAATGCAAATAATTAAAAAATGAAACAACTAAAAGTCACTTAATCACTGATATTAGCACTTTTGAGGAGCATCTTTGGCTCAAAATTTAACTCCAACTTGAGTTATATAGGGTTACATGGGAAATTTGATGTAGAATCCAAATTTCTTTTATTTTACATCGTAAGGATCAACCTACAGAGTTACTTGTGGGAGCGTTAAGACGTTATCTACGACTTCCTGAAAGTACTACCTTCTGAACGCTGATGTAATACATCCGTTAGAGAGGAAATTTATTCCAAATAAAATTGTTTTTTATCATAAAAATCAAGCTATGGGGTTGAAAAGTGAATTATCTTCCATCTGTAAACCTCAAAGAATATCAGTAATTAAGTTTTAGAGGGAAGATTGACACAATTGATGAATGAAAATGTGTAATTTCGATGTGTTACATCTACAAAAAGGTTTGTTTCATTGATTATACAATGTGATGTAATATGTAAAGTATTAATTCACAAATATACAGGAATTTACCTTTTTTAATGATTACACCACCATCAGCAGCTTTCTTTGGAAGGTTTCTTCGCATATTGTATACTTTACCTAGAAATGAACACAAATGAGAGCTTAAGGACTACTTTCCAAGTTTTAAATAAAACTTAAACTAATTGTTTGGTTTATTAATGTTTTTCACAACACCCCTTCTCCTATGTTATTGATTTAATAAACATTTTCAACACACCTGTTTATTTGTATTGTTATTCGTTAAAAATGTGCTTACTTTCTATAGCATTGTCATCTTCAGAATTTTCTCTAGAGGTGTACACTTCCTTGTTTGTCAATTTCTTCTTTTTACCTATGAAAATAGAGGGGTAAAAACCCAAATGATGCAGAAGTCCTTGTTCGAGGCTCTAGCTACACATTAAAATTGGATTTGACTAACTAGACAGGAACACAGTTCAAATGCTTAATAATCAAGCATAATATTTGTATTCAAATACTTGGGTGAAAATTGTTCTTCAGCGTTTTGAAACTGCCTTCTCCATTTGCACACTCATCACTTAAATTATCATCATCGTTGTCTTTGCCTTAAAAAAAACAACAACATCAATGTAAAATCGACAAATAAATAATAATTATTAGCCTAATAAGCTGGAGGCTGTATGACGAGAAGTTATTTGATATCATTTGAAGTCATTTGAACCAAGATATTGGATATGTAAAAATTGGATTTCTGTGAAAAAAAAACTACAACCGGCTTTGGTTTTTCTTTTTCTTACTATCCAAACCTAGCGTTTTTTGTGGGTGTGTTTACAAGAAACCTATGGGTATCATACATGTCAACGAAGAAGCCACTTAGATTTCTTAAAATGAATTTAAAAGAATATATACATATTCAAAACTGAAGATGTGTAGTACAAAAAACATAAGTCAAGAAAAACAAACAAGAAAAAAATTGTATTTAGCATGACCAAAATTTATGTGTTCTAGGAAGAATACTTGGAGTTACCCGCATACCCATTAGGATATCTGAAAGGATTAATATAACATGTGATACATTTATTGACAGTATATATTATAATAATGTTTCGCATAGTGTCAAATATTCTTTCACAATGCCTTGAGAATGTACTTAGAAAATTCAATTTAGAGCATTCAAGCATTCAAAATCATTCATGTTTCAAGAATATGTGATTATACATTCATTCATTTTTCATATTTAAGCTGATTTTTCAGATATCCCTGTCTGTCAGGGCATTTTGTTCTTCTTTTTCAAAATGGAAAAAAGACACAAAAAAAAACATTGTTATTCAAATTATTAGGTTTCTCAGTGATCTTTGCATTGTATTACATTGCTAAGTATACATTTTACTATTTACTGAGTAATAGTAGAGCTTTTGATTTGAAACATGCTAGCAATCACAAAATCAAACACCTTCATACTGCATACCTTTTTGTGTCTTTCCTGGATTAATCGAATCACTGATAACTTCACTGGTAGTGCCATCTTTTTCTTAAATAAATAAGGGAAAGATGTGAGACAACTATCTAAACATTAAAAAAAACCCTTTATTATCAAATCTATATCCAGGTCAATTCAATGGTTGCTGTTTTTGTGCAGTCTCCAAGACAAATCCAAAGTGCACCACAGTTGAATGTTTATCAATATGACTAACCTCCTTGTAGTTGCAATAAAGACTTTCCTACTTTAGCTGCTGTCATTAAGCCAAGAGGAGTTTGATACGTATTTTCATTCATATCTTTGCTGTGACCCATATGACGATAGAATAAATCTCTTTCTTTTTCATTTATATTTAAAGCTGCATATAGAGTGCTCACCCGATGGCGGTTATTAGTTGCTGTAACTAAGTTTGGTTTTTTCAAATTGGCATATTTACAAATTTCCTTCAAGGAATGCCAACCAGAAAAGTTTAATTCTGATTGTTGTGTACTAGCAAATATAAAATCATTTTCTTTTAGCACACCAGATTTTACACGAATTTTCTCATCAGATAAGGTTTCCAATGCAGGAACAGTATCTTTAGGTATAAGCAATGAAACTAAGTGGCGATTCCCCTTACCAGATTGGTAAGCCAATTTGAAGGACTTGACCAACATCTGATCTGCATGGGAAAGAACATTGATTCTTTGAGAATTTATCCAACCGTCATTCTTTGCTTCTTTCCAATCCTCCAAAGTTAAACGTCCAACTTCCCCACCACGTCTAGCATTTAAAAGCGTAAGTCTGGTCATTGCAGCATTTCTTAATTCCACAAAACTTGTGGACGTCCAAAAATGAAAATCAGTACCACAAATTTCAGTATATTTTTTCTGAATGTATTCATTAATCATTTCAATGTCTTCCTCTAAAGGAAGCTGCGATGGCTTCCTATTCTTTCTTAATTTGGCTTTCTCCAGGTTGTACAATGCATTAGAAAGTAGAACATCTTCACTAGACTTCAGTAGACGGAGGAAAGAATTCAGCTCATTGGATAAATCATCTTGTTTTTCTTGAAACAGCTTATCTCTTAATCTCTTTGCTGTTCTTATCAACATGTAGTAGATGTTCTTTCTTTGGCCAGACTTCAGGGTGCTATCTTCTTTCGTTGTTAAGACATCAAAACATTCACACATAACATCAAAATTTTCCCTGAAGAATAGATCCATACAGCTACCATGTTTTGCAACTACATCATCTCTTGATTTGAATTCAATATATAAAGATGCTAACATTCGCATCTCCGTTCGAACTTGGCTTCGAACAGTAGATATTTTTTCTTTTTTGTGCCTTAACTTACGGTATAGTTTACTTCCAACATAGAGAATATTTGATTCTTTCCTAACAACTTTCCCGATATCGTCATCACGAAGCTTGTATAGAACTTGCTGGATGAAATCATTAGAAATCTTTACGTCATTAGGCAAATCCTTCATCAACGGTATACCAATAACAACAGAAACATCATTACGTTTTTTGCAAAGACGGGTATGCCTGCTAAAAAACCTTTTGCTAATGAACGCATTACAACAGCTACAACAAGTTAAATCAAAGTACTTCTTTCGTATTCTCTCGCCTTGAAATAATGGATTCTTTCTATGTGCCTCTTTTTTATTAAACTTTGCAATACCTTCCCTTTTAATGTCCTTGAAAACTTTTACCCTTTCCCTCCGTGACATTTTCAGTGCACTCTTTATCCTGGGTTCCTGTTTGTGTGCTTTAGAGATATGCCTTGACAACTTTGTAAGCATCTTATCACAAAAAATGCACAGTCGTTTCGGTTTCCTGTAAGGCACCTTGACTTTCTTTGAAGATCTTTTTGGTCCGGGGCTCTAAAAATATATATTGAGGAAAGTCTGAAAATATTATTGTGATAACCACTGCAATTAATCCAAGTGACATTGCAATTACAAACAAACTTGGACATGCCAAACTTCATCTATACAATGAAGTTATAACAATAAATAAACTTTAATGAAAATTTTAAATGTTATATGAAGCTTTTCATAACTTGATGTAACTTTGATTAAAAGATGTTTAATTTTTAAAATGTTTTAATAAAGTATCATGATTTATAATACTGTAGTAAACCAATCAAAACATAAAGTTAATGGCAAATTTTTATTACAGTGAAAGAAATAACAAACAAGAAACAATAACATAAAGCAATATAATAATAATTTTCAACACAATTAAGGTATTACCAAAATTATTTAATTGGATTACAAGAAACAACAAACTTGATACTCATTTCTGAGTTTCAATCAGCAATCATTTACCCCTATGTTGTTTTTTGCTTTCGTCTTTGGAGTAGAATTTATTATTTCATTGACGACTATGTTGGATGAAACTTCATTCTAAAGAATGCAGTATAGGAACGTAAAACATTTTACCTGCAACCTAAATTTTAAAAGCAAAGTGACGAGGTCAAAATGATATTTAAATATCTGTTCATAGTGATCAAATTTTAACTACGAATCATTGGGAACAAAACCTCAATTTAAAATTTATGAATCTTCCTATGATTTTAATCATTTTCTAATGATAATGACTTGCAGAATTGAGGCTTTCAAGTGTAGCAGACTTAAATAAAGACTTAAGTAACTTTTATACATACTAGAACTTCAACCATATCAGAAACCTCCTCGTTGTCTCCTAAGGTACTGCTTAAAACAGTCACATCACTGTCAATTTCAAATCCTGAGTCATCAACAACTGGAAGCTAAACAAGATAAAAAAGAGAATGTTTCTAAAACTACGCCAAACAAACAGCAATGACCAGCAACAATGAATAAAATTAAAGATTTGAAAAAGGAGTACCTGTTCAGGTAAATGTACATCTAAAGGTTGTGGTGATTGTGGAGCTTCAACAAGTTTTGGTAAACATAGATCTTCGGCAAGTTGTGGTAAATGAGGCAAAGGTGGAGCTTCAAGGTTAAGAGAGAGTACAGCTGCAGATGCATCAGTCTTTTGAAAGAAAAGTGACTTTTTAAGAAACAACCTAGGCAACAGACTATTCTGAAAGTCTGATAAAAATCCTGTTGCTATCAGTTGAACTGAAAAAAAATTCCTTCAATTTATCTCACATGGATAGAATTTTGCATGAATAAAATCTTGAGGTTTGTTTCAAAACACCTCAAAATCAAATCTCTGTAGAAATTTATTCAGGTAAGGTGTGTATGTGTTATACCTTCCTGTCAGATATTTCAAAATCCAAATCTTCCTCATCATCGTCTGGATTCTGTTGAAAATTAATATAAAATAATTATAAATTAGCTATGACTTTTTGCTTTCTTTACAAAGAAAATTGATTCAAAGAACTTGAATGGAAAAGGAACGACAATCTGAGAAGTGAATTGTAAAGGTTTCTTACACATTGTAAAATAAGTATATGCCACAGCTCTTATGCGAAAGTCAATATTTTTTAGTCTAGTGCTTAATCGAGTAGTGCGAAGTTGAGGACTTATTGCAAATAAATGAATGCAAGAAGAATACCCACCTCCAATGAAGCTTCAATACAGATAAGAGAACACAAGATCTAAAGAAAAAGGATTTGTAATTTTAGGAAATAACAGCATCATCATAAATTGTTTAAATCAATACAAACCTCCTTTATGTCAGGCCTTTCCAGATTAGAACTCCATGCCTTTTCAAGTAAATAAAGAATTGAATCTACCAAGTTCTTTTCATAACGGCATTCCAAATGCTTTAATGATGGTCTTTTGCCTTGCTGTAGAGCTTGTAGAATCAATGCATCATTTAATACTGGCAAAGTATTGGTCCATGGGGTTGAAAGTCCAGCCATAATTTCAAACGCTGACATTGCCCAAGAATACACATCAGTGTTTGCTGAAGCTTGGCTAACTTTTCCATTGCATATTTCAGGGGCTGTGTAAGCCAATGTCATCCCTTTCATTTTCTGTGTATTAGTTTGTACAGTACTTATGGTTGTTTTTATTGAGTACACATCATCAAAGTCTCCTACTTTTACTCTGAGATCTTTAGGAGTCCCTTGGACCAGTAAATTACTTGGCTTAAAGTCTCGATGTACAACATCTTCAGCATGAAGATCAGCAAGACCATGTGCAGATTGTATCAATATATGAAGTCGGTGCTTAAAGTCAAACTCGTTTTCATCATTTAAAACATCTAAGTACTGGGACAAGTTTGTTACTGTTTCACCATAAACACTAGCGCAACAATATTCATAAATTAAAGCACAAGGCTTTAAAGAAAATCCAAAAAATTTCAGAATATACTGGCTTTCGATGTTTAATAACTTATGTGAAATCTTAATCATTTTTCTCATTGATAGTTGTTGTTTGAGTGCCTTAACAGCAGATTGCTTGTTTTGTATAGTACACAAATATACAACAGATGAAGTTCCTTCTCCAATTTTCTCTGTTAAGTCTGATGGGAGATTAATTTCCAAAGTCTTGAGACAGTTAGAAATTGCCTCTACTGATTTCGTTGTTGATGAACAAACATTTGGCAAATTTGTCACTGTGGTTGCATCTCCTTGAATGTTTCTTTTGGCACTCTATGAATTAAATGAAGTACACTATAACAAACTACTACAGTACTCTACTTTGACTTACACAGAATAGATAAAACACAGCGCAATACATTTATCTCATCATTGCTTTAACATGTGAAATGAAACTGTACTCTATCTTAAAATTTAGATTATATTCACCTTCTGTATTCACTATTTTTTGTGTGAGATTATAATAACACTAGTAACCCGTGTAAATTTTTTTTACAGATTTTAATTCTGAAAATGACGTCTCAAAAATGGTGTCGAAAAATTAATTTACGAAATGACAAACAGAAAGTGCATTATTGTTGTAGTCACCACTTCATCAATAACGCGGACCATAAAAATACCAGTTATTTTCTAAGATGTTTTCCAAATAACTTTGAGTCTAATTTAGGAGGTAGTGCGATGGTTCCCCTGATTTTAAAGACCCACTTAAACAGACACAACCTACATAAAACATTTTTCCAAGTTTGCAATCAACACTGGAGCGCAGAACAAAAAAAATCGTTTTACTTGGAAGATCTGAAACCCATCAAAATTAAGAAAATATGCGCTGTGCATCCGCTATTTTCACTCTCTAAAATAAATTGCAGCTTATGTAAAGTATTTTACGTGTTTTGATTTTAAAAATGATGTCTCAAATTCGTACTATAAGAAAAAACAAGCAAACAGACAAAAAACTTCAAAAGTGTAACTTACCCTAAAAACATTAATAAATCTTTGTGCAATAATTTCATTAATAACTTTGTTGTCTTGAAATGTATGTAAAATTTTTCAAATCAGGAAATGAAAACTTGCTGGCGAACGAACTTTGCTATCATTTTTTGATCTCGTGAACAATCAAAACATTTGAAATGATCAAATACAATGCAAGGGTTTCTCCTTACTAATACTAATTGTAGAAAAATATTAACCTTGGTTTGACACACTTTTATGAATAAGTGACCGCAAAAACGACCCGAAATTTTAGAGAGTAAAAGCGTGAAAAAAGCGGATGCACAGCGCGTATTAGGATACTAGTATCCCGGGTAAAACCTTTTTACCGAACTTAACTTCGAAAACATTAGATCAAATACACCATTCCCGTGTACGTACCCCGTGACGAAAAAATAAATCATGGAAACGCAACTCAAAAGTGTACCTATAATGTAGAGCTTGAAAAACTGATCAAAAAAATGTATGGGATCGTTTTGCTACGATCAACCGTTGCAGAGATATCGTCGATCAAAGATTTTGATGACGTCATATCCGCAGTACCAAATAAAATTTAGGCCCAAATTTTGCGTCACCCCATCACCCGTATCGCTGACCCTAAAAAACGTCAGTTATCCCTATTGGTTCTCGAGATATTTCCGCGTTCGATTGGGGATGCAATGCAATGGTTCCCCCGTGATAAGATAAAAAAAACTGACGTCAAATGATGCCACGTGCTTTTGGAATGATCGTGAAAAAAGTGTCTCTCGCCTCTACGTGGTTTTACGCGCACATAAGAGGACGATGACCGTAAAAATTAAACAAATATATCACTCTCTAAAATAAAAGTGGGATGCACAACGCGGATTATTATAATAAGATGACATTGGGTGCAGATTTGGAAGAAAAACCATGCAAGGAAACACTTACATCGCCATCAAAGATGCAGCTACCACTTATTTTCGATTTTCTCTTCAGTGCTATAAAAGAATAGAGGGAATAGTTTAGTGGGACGTGACTAAATATCATATTTTGAAATACTTATTCTTCTCTCACATAACCTATATGACATAATTTACTTTTTGGAGGTGTTGGTGGGATAGTATCTTCATGTTTATCAACTTCTGTCTTAGCTCGGATTTCCAAATTGACTTTCGGCTAAAAAATAGTATAAACGATAAATGATACATTGACACTCTTAAAGAAAAAAGGTCGGGAACATAATGCAGGGATGAGAATAAAATGCACTCATTCACTGTCATTTTCCACTGAATGGAGGTGTATGTTCATCCTTGGAACACTACACATACTGGGAAAAGTATAAATTTGACTAAGCCTATATGATCACAATTATTCATCAATCTATAATGTATATATACAGAAATTTAAAAATAACGCTGTGTCAATTCTTACTGTTGCATTACGAAGTGTTTCGCCATCTTTAACTTCATCTTCTTTACCTTTACTTTCCACAATGTGACACACTTCTTCAGTGCAGGTTCTATTTTCAGTAACTGAAATTCTACTGACATCATGTATGCCAGGAAAGCAACATTCATTTTCTTTTTCTTGCAGTTCAGAATCTGATGAACACACCAATACATTCTAAATCAAAACGCATCAGCAATGTTGTAAGCATTTCAGTCACTAGACTATTGAATATATTAGTTAATCTACATTTTTATATTTCTTTTGGAATAATAACACTTTTTAGTTTTCTTATTCCATGTACCTAGTTTTTGTTGTTATTGGTTTAGAAAACACAGAATGTTATATAAGAAAGTTCAATAAACTATTGGATAATCTGTCATTAACATGTCAAAACATTTAATACTTACATTCTCCTTTGACAGAATAACTTCATTTTTATCAGTAGGATCAACTTTTGCATTCTTATGGTAAAAAGGAAAAATATTGCATCAGTTGATGTAAATGAGAACATTTTAGCACAGAATTGAAAATTAATAATAATAAAGAATAAAATCGTTGCCAATGCATAAACAGCCAAAATGTCAGAACTTTAGATGTTTTAATAAAAACTCAAATTTAAAATCCTGATGCTACCTTCCCAATATCTTCAAAAACTTTTTCGTTTGGAAGACAACCCTATAATTGGAACAGGAAGATTAGGCTGGCATAGATAGAATCTAATTTTAAAATTTTGGAATAAACAAGAACAAAAATTTGAATTAAATTTACCATGATATCATGTAAATTGAATGGTACACAATAATATTCCTAAAATTTAATTCAAAAAATAAAAAGAGGATCTTCATTAGTATAAAAATGTTGTAATGAAAGACGTATCAATAAATTATCCCAAAAAATAATTCAAACTGAATAATTCCACTGAAATGGCTTCTCTTGAGGTATTCTCATGAAAGACTTCCAATAAAACCAGTTTTATTCAAATGACACCCATTTGAAAAAACTGAATATCATGCATATTCATAAAGACACAACAACATCAGAAAGAAAAGTGGTGGTTTTTTAATAGAACAATGTTTTTAGTAATCTTGTAAAAAATACCAAACTTCAAATTGCTTGTGCAAAAAAAAACAATCAAACAAGTCTGCTATGTCCCATAAACCTTAATATTTACCTCTTTTCGCCATGGCATTCTATCAAACATTTCTCCATAGTCATATCTATAAATTAGAAATGCATATTTTCCAATGAATGTGGAGTGAAGCAGCTTTTTTAAAATATGAAGGAATCCCTTTAGTATATCTATGTATTATGCAAATTTCAAGACAAATTTCATTTGGTTTTCTGCAGTGATGAAATCTAGTTTTTAAAATAATGACTAATAACTTCTCACCTTATTTCAGTTCCCTTTTTGATGGACTTGATTGCATGAAGACAGAGATAAACAACACCATTATGGACAACTCTCTTCATTACACTGTTGGCTGCTTTATGGTCATTGCTATATGGAGCATCGTTAACCATTTTCCCAAAGCCTTCAGTATTTGTAGCATCAAGGCTGACACAAAATAAAATGAAACATATAAACACATTGCATGTCCTTGGATAACTAGAAATGTTTAATAGAAACATGTGTTATAAAGTTACATCACTTTCATAAGCTAAAAAATATACATATCTCTTCAGAAGTACCTTGGTAATAACTTGATTATTTAATAAAAAGTACACCACCACTCACTGTCCACTATGGGTCAGTACCCAGCCTCTGGACCCTCCTCTCAGCAATCAATCAATCAATCAATCAATTTACAGGTTTGATTGACTTTAATTAATAAAAACAGGTTTTGTAACTTAATTTACACACTTTTTTTATAAGAACCAGTAAAATCTAACTGGCTGTTCTTATTTTTTGAGCCTTTTTCAGCCTGAATTGTTCTTAATTTGTTCTTAGGTTTAAGAACGCAGTTTCACATTTCAGCCTCATTTTGTTTTATGGAACTACAATAAAATAACCTTTTTAAAAACAACTGTTTAAAAGTATGGTTGCTGCTCGGTAATGACCCGATATTAGTATGCAAGGTGAAAAAAAAACAACTTCTAAACCATTTGCCAGTGTGAGAATTCCTATAAGTTGTTCTTATCAAGAATATTGTTCTTATTTTATCAGAAAATTCAGGCTTAGGCTGTTCTTAATTTTTGGAACATTAATTTGAGCCTCGGGTTGTTCTTATTTTGTTCTTATTTTTTGGCCTAATCTGAGGCTTGTGTTCTTATAAAATTGTTTATAAAAAAAAAAGCGTGTACAACAAATGGTAGTATGAGAATTATGTAGAGAACTACAAGAACACGTACCATATCGCTTTCCCATACTGATCCTTTACTCCATAGTAAACAAAGCTACCAGGATTGCTTTTATCATATTTGGCTTCTCTTTTCTTGGCTTCACTCTCAGATATGATTTCACCTGATATAACAGACCGTGTAGATAGGGTGGAGTTGAATAGAAACTGATTTATTAAATAGCTTGAAGTGATATTGTCATTCAAGGTATCCTTTTGAATCAGAATTCAGAATCAATGAAATGTTTTTTGCTGAGCAATTTAAGAAATCCCTCCAAAGAAATCAAGAAATAACAATTACTTTAAACAAAATTGAATGTGAATACCTTTGTACTGGAGCAAGAAATCTCCTGCTTCAAAATCTTTTTGAGAAAACACACCATATCCTTAACAAAGTTAAAAACATTGTACTTTGGTTGATTTTACTCTTCTTTTAGTAACCTTTTTTTCTTACAATTTATTTTTACTCAGGAATTTTTAAAACCATAACACCAAGTGCGCCTGTAGGGCAAATGATACAGTAGGGAAAAAGGCTCCAGAGGCAAATATCTTTTTACTTTTATGAGGAAATAGCAAAAAAAATATGGTTCTAGTTGGTGTTGTGATTTCGGAATCTCCCTAATGTTATATATACCTGACTAACCTATCAATTCATCAATAAAACGTAATATGAAATCATCATTCTCATTCTTTTCCAGGAAATTATTCTTTTTTCTTCGTGACACTAACAAACAGAAAATGAAAGATAAATACCTTAAGGGAATTAATTTTCGCGGTTTTCGCGGTTTTTTGCAGAATCCGCGAAAATTAATTCCCACGAAAAATTTGTATTGTCCTAAACCGCGAAAATTAGTTCCCGCGAAATTAATGAAAAAGTTCGGTCCGCAAAAGTAAATTCCCGCCAAATTTCTAAAATATAGAAATATGGCGGGAATTTCTATATTTAACATTTTACAAGACGATATGACGATATGAACGAGGACTTGTAACGTCTCATTGTACATTTACAACATTTCCAAAGTCACTTTGTCGTTTATGTGATTATTTTTCTACTTCCTTTCCATTTTATTGCCATTTTTCGTACAAATAAGGAAACAGCCGCAAAAATGAAATCCCGCGAAATTTTCTAATTTCCCTTCAACCGCGAAAATAAGTTCCCGCGAAATTTTCATCTGCGATAAAACCGCGAAAATTAATTCCCATTTTTTCCGCAAAATTCAAAAAAAATAAAATCCGCGAAAATAAGTTCCCGCGAAAATTAATTCCCTTAAGGTACCTATGATTATTGTTTGCTAATTTCTTTCTTTAGTAATAGTGGGTTCGATGATTACAAGGGTCTCAAAAACCTCATCCCTGTCAAACCTTAAGATGACTACCGTTCGAAATCAAGCCATCTTACTGAAACAGGTATAAAATTAAACCAAGCCCCTTTAACAATAATATTGTTGTCATCTTTTGAAATAGTGGAATAGCATACAAAATGATGATAAGATATTGAACAATCTGATTTCTTAGTTCAGGAAATTATACACCTAGCAAAAGAAATATAGTTCAGACATCTACTTGTTTGAACTGCAAGCTTTAACAAACTTTTATTATTCAAGTATCTTGTAATATTCATTTAGCAGAAAATTATTGTCAATTTGCCAAATTATGGACAGCCTTCCTTATTACGGACACAAAAAGTAAACAAAGATTTCTGTCACGAAAATAATTCCCTCTTACCAAGTTCACCATGTATAACTGAATAAAATGTTTTGTGAAACAGTGCAATAAAAAACTTGTGAAGAAATGGACCATGAAGAATCATAATGGCCTATCTATTTCAATAACTAGTAAATAAGTGTCCTCCCTCAACGTAATTGGCGTACAAAAACTTTTTAATTTGACTTATTTGATGATAACTACTTGCAAGCATGTTCTGAATTCATTTTCATTCCTCAACTAATTTTTAAACATAAATTTTCGACCAGTCAAAACCCTCTGTACGATTCTGTATGATGACATTACCAATATTCCATGATGGAGGTGGCCATTATTATTTTCTATCGGTAAATATGGCTACCATTGTACACAAAGCTCCCAAAAATACACATGGCTCTCAAGAGAGCAGTCAATTTTAAAAGAAAATATATTATTTTAAAATAAATTTTCAAGTTTAGAAAAATGCTAACTGCATAGCCTTGTGGTAGAGTGCTCGCTTCCTGTTCGGGAGGTCGCGGGTTCAATCCCCAACCGAGTCATGCCAGCGACTATAACAGTGTGAATCAATCCTCTCTGCTTAGCACTCAGCACAAGAGTAGGAATGATGTCTAGGGTGGTTGTCTAGTTGAGCGGTTCCTGTCATTACAGCTTCCGTAGCCCAAATGGGGGCTTTAAATGCTCTAGGACCTCCTTCGCAGGACCCTCATTGATAACAGTACCTTACGGAACTGAAGAGGCTATCCTGGGTAAACATTAGTAAATAAATAAATAAATAAATAAATAAATATTCATCCCTCTGAATTTAATTTAAGATAGGCCGGCAAGATATAGCAAATTCAGGTCTGCTTTTGAAGTTTTGTGATGGTTTAAAGTCAGGTTTTGTCAACCTAAATTCAGAGGGCTGCATATATTGGTAATTTTCTACATTGAAATAAATTTTAATTATCCCAGATTTAGAAGTTTGTGTTATAGTTTGGTTCACAGTATGGGATGTGTCATGTTTTTAATTTACAGACAGTGGGAATATGTTTTGATTGACACTCAATACATTTCAGCAATTATTTCAGAGACAATTCTCTGATTCTTACCTCTTTTCATTTTGAAATGATAATGGTATCTATAAATAAACCAAAAATATAGGTGTCATTAAAATAATCAGAAAATTAATAGTCTTAAAACAATTCACAAAGAAAGAATTTTGTAAACAAATTTCCAAAACTACTTTGATTGAATCATGAAAAAGGATTTAAAGGAGTTTCCCTAAAAATTATTTTGACATAATTGAGTCAAATTTTTGAGTAGGGTGATTTCAACCATGTCGATCAGGTGAGGCAAAGGTAACAATATTTTATGGATGGCGTGATTTAAATTGATATATAAATCTCCCATATATACTGGGCAGGCTCAACGAAGGTATTTGATGAAAATTTGATCCAATCAAAGGCAATTAAAACAGGCACAATTAATCAAACTTTGATTAATTATCAAACTTTGATTACTTTTTGAATTTAATCCAATATATATAATCAGTAGTTCAATAATAATTTTTGCTTAAATGAATCTATGGCACATCAATTGAATCCATCAAGATATCTGAGTGAGATTTTTCCTATCAATTTATGTTTGATTCATAAAGCAATCAATTAGAAAAAAACTCGATTGAATGCAATCGAATTTAAATTGTTCACTTGGCTTCGATTGCATTGCTTCGTAATATAGATTGGTCTGATTGAAAATAGAACCTTGCTTGTATTGTGTAGGTCACTAAAAGGTCACTAAAAACTTGCACAGTTTCCCATTTTCTCATGTCATGAGCCACCTTGAGAAAAATGTCCTATAGTCAGGGAGCTAATAGCTGAAAAACACCACAAAAAACAGAAAAAAATATTCCCTCCAATAACCGCCATGTTTTGGTTGTTTTCCGCGTGGAGATTACCCGCGAGTTTCAGAAGAAGAACACATTGTTATTGGGGAGGGGGGATAGAAATTAAAGTGGGCAAAAATAAGACCAAGACTACATTTCCCTCATAGATAAGTCCAATAAAAGCAAATATTATCTTAAAAATACGTTTTGCTATGTTTTTGTCTACTATTCCTTAATAATAGTTCTGCGCTGCATAGATTGATAAATGTCATAACCCCCTGATTCAAAATTTAAAATTTCTGCGATTGGAATGCGCTGCCAAAATGTCAGCCAACTTTCGAGCGGGAAAGAACGTGGAAATACGAAAATGGGAAAATAGAGAAATGAAAAACCTATAATATTAAACTGTGTTTTTCTCCCCCAAAAAGTAATAACAATTCAGCAAATAGAAGAATCACCAGCACTGCGCGTAACCAGCCAGTACGGTCAATGTACAGCAGTTATAATCGATACATGAAATTTTGTTAATGCCGGTTTTCAGTTCAATCGCTGCGGTCGCGCGACTGAGCGAACAGCTTTTTCATTCGCTTAGTAGTTGAAATGATTTGAACTACCAGGCGAATGAGTATTTCCATGATTGAGCGAATGAAAAAGCTGTTCGCTCATTCGTGCGACCACAGCGAATGAACTGGAAACCGACCTTTAAAAGAGGAAAGCGCCTGCTGATCGTCTCAGCAGCTTCAACTGACAAAGGATGCACTTCTGTGTCAATGTAAATATAAAGCAACCCCTCCAGAATTGAACTGATCTGATGCAATTGTGAGAAATCTTCATGGCAGAATTGTGACTTATGATGATGACGAAGACGATGATTGAAGAAGACGAATATAAATTCAAAACAAATAATGACGTCTATTTTGATTTCAAATAACTGTAGTAAATTATAAATGTAAAAGCGTAAATACAAACGCCCAAATTATTGTAATTCTTTTTGGAATTACTTGAAATAAAGTACACATTTACGTCTTATTGTTTAAAAGATCTTCCCATTTGAATGAAATATTTTTGTTATATGAGTGTACTTTTACTTTACGCCTAGTTATGATGTCATAACATAGGTGGTTAGTTTTATTTCACCTGGCCATAATAAACACTTTCATTAGGGCTAGTATAGAATTTTTAGATCTTTGGGAAGTTTTTGAAGTAATTACTTCAAAAGCTTCCTTAACACTTAAGTTTTGGGATCTCAGCCAAGCTGGTGCATTTTTTCCCCATAGCGACATGACTGCTTTGAAAATGAAACGACAAAGCCAACTAAGTTGATATCGTGACATAGCAAAAACAATTTCTAAGATGAGTTGAAGTTTAACTTCCGTGTGAGTTTTGAGACTAGCGCCAATATCAATGTTGTAAACTGCAATGACAAATGAGAAAGAACAAATTATCGAATAACATTTTTTTGCATGCACACAGTAACAAGAATGATATGTAACACCTTATATTCTCTCTCCAAGTCTTCTTATTTTCGTTTGTCCATTGTGTTGTTTACTCATTCACCGGCTAATTCACCTTAATGTTCATTTTTTGGAAAATGTGGTTTTAAAGGGGATTTTCCACTTACAGTGTTTCCACAACCAAGCGGGCTGGTTAAAAACACAAATAACTTTTCGAACTATGCAGTTTTTATACCGTTGTGAAGAAGAATGTTTGAGCTTTCCAAAAATTTGCATTTGTAAAAGCTTTTAAAGAATATTAACTATTTTTTTTCTTTCGACACGGTTGAAACAGCCACTTTTGGCCGCCTTGTTGTGCTAAGTTTTTCACGACATATTTTGAATAGGCACAAATTCTTTTTCAATGTGTAAACTTACCTTAAGTTATTTATTATGATTTTAATGACTTTGTATTCCCAAAATCTTTATAGCGGAAGAAAACTGTTTAGTTTTTGTTGAAATCTTCGTGAAAGATTTTTAGGCAGGAAACCTTTATGTTTCAAGTTTGTAAAAACATATGTATAAATGCAGCTTTATCACAATATTTTAGTTTTTCATGACTATTTCTATCTCCCTAAAAATCTTTTTTTCTGAAACTGCTTTATAATTCCTTTGGACTCCTTAATGTTCATTGTTTTAAGACTCTAGTTTTGAAAGTGTATTATAATTTCTTTGGACACCTTAATGTTCATTTTTTCGAAAACTAGTTTAAAAAGCGCTTTATAATTCCTTTGGACTCCTTAATGTTCATTGTTTTAAGACTCTAGTTTTGAAAGTGTATTATAATTTCTTTGGACGCCTTAATGTTCATTTTTTCGAAAACTAGTTTAAAAAGCGCTTTATAATTCCTTTGGACTCCTTAATGTTCATTTTTTCGAAAACTAGTTTAAAAAGCGCTTTATAATTCCTTTGGACTCCTTAATGTTCATTGTTTTAAGACTCTAGTTTTGAAAGTGTATTATAGTTTCTTTGGACACCTTAATGTTCATTTTTTCGAAAACTAGTTTAAAAAGCGCTTTATAATTCCTTTGGACTCCTTAATGTTCATTTTTTCGAAAACTAGTTTAAAAAGCGCTTTATAATTCCTTTGGACTCCTTAATGTTCATTTTTTCGAAAACTAGTTTAAAAAGCGCTTTATAATTCCTTTGGAATGGAAGTATGGAAAGTGCCAAACATTTTTCTAAATTTTGAAAATCGAAAATAACAAAAAACTTCAAATTTCAAAATTTGAAAAATGAATTTTTAGAAAAATTTTTAAATTTCAAATTTTGAACGTTCAGAACATGTCCGGACTTCAATCTTTGCATCAAAAGTGCCAACTTGATGATCTGTTTTTGAACTAAAAAAAAAACTATTGAACTTTTAATAATTAAAGGATTAGATTTTTCAAAAATAATGTTTAATTTTATTCCAAATAATGTACGAAAATCAAAAATATTTTGTCATCACAGTAGACAATAGAATAGAACACCAGACAAGAGAAACAAAAACATTCTTTTGTTTACTCGCAGGAGTGAGTTTTCTTCAAATAAAAGCATCAGCTTATTTCTGTTCTTTTCACTTATCATTCAACATGAACAATATTGGTATCGAGAACGTAAGCCTTCTTCTTGATGAAGGCAAAACGTATAACGAAATAAGTGACATTTTAAAAGCGCGCTATCCTAACGAAAGTGGTTTTTCCTTACGCTCTGTTAAAAGGTTTTGTGCAGAAAATGGCTTATCATCTGTTGTCTCGATGGATCAACTTCAAAATGATGTCACGGACGTCGCTAATGAGGTATTAATTTTCACATTCAACGTTGTAGGTCAATTTTATAAGCTGTGCCTTGCCGAACTCAGAGAAAATTTGGCGAGTTCGGCTCGGCACGGCACAGCTTATAAAATGGGCCTAAGAAAAGAATAATTTTTGGTTTTACTATAATTTTGCCGCTGTATACATAATTTTTTTGAGCGGACTTAAAAGATGTCACGGAACTCCAGGCTTGGCCCTCCTACAATTGGGGGTAATGATAACAAAGTTCACCGTCAGCATTGCTGTGCTACATACGAGTGATTGGCTTTAGGAAGTATTTCAATTGATTAATGCAGTTTGTCCCTAAATTTCATACCAAAAATTCAATTGTAATACGGACAATGTGAATATTTGATCACATGATTTTGTCGTTCCCGTATTTTATAGGTTGGCCCTACCTATGGCAGAAAAATGGTTGCCGGTTACCTGAGGCAGAAATATCAAGGCAAGAAAATTGGTGATGTGAGAGTCGGAAAGGCTTTGAAGAATGCGAACCCAAGAGACAATAGCTTTTTCAGACAATGTGTTTTTTCTTAGAAATTCATCCCAAGTATATTTTAGAATTTTATTAAATCTCTGCACACTTTTGATTCTCAAATTTCAAAACATGAAAAGTAATAAAGAAATATAATTTTCAAACATAAAATATTGCATTGGCACTTTTGATACAAGGACTTGTTATCAAATTTAGTAGAATTTCAAATTTATCAGTATTTTCAATTTCTAAATTTTGAAATTTGAAGTTTTTTGTTATTTTCGATTTTCAAAATTTAGAAAAATGTTTGGCACTTTCGATACTTCCATTCTTTGGACTCCTTAATGTTCATTTTTTCGAAAACTAGTTTAAAAAGCGCTTTATAATTCCTTTGGATTCCTCAATGTTCATTTTTTCGAAAACTAGTTTAAAAAGCGCTTTATAATTCCTTTGGACTCCTTAATGTTAATTTTTTGGAAAACTAGTTTAGAAAGCGCTTTATAAATCCTTTGGACTCCTTAATGTTCATTTTTTCGAAAACTATAGTTTAGAAAGCGCTTTATAATTCCTTTGGACTCCTTAATGTTCAATCAAAACTTAGCAGGTGAGTGTCGTCTGCAAAATGATAGGTTTCGGATGACTTAATAGCAAAATGCAGGTCATTAGTATATAGTAAAAATAACAGAGGTCCTAAAACTGATCCTTGAGGTACGCCATGTTTTACAATTTTAGAGCTCGATTTTATGTTAGCTACTGAGACAAACTGATATCTGGAGTTACGGTAGTATTTAAACCATCGTTGAGCAGTACCTCTAATCCCGTAGTGTTGTAGTTTGGATAGCAATATAGCATGATCAACAGTATCAAAGTTTTTCTGTAGATCGACGAATACACCACAGCCGTTTCCTCCATCATCAAGGTGCTTCCAAATACGTTCTGTGATATTCAGAAGGGTATGAACCGTTGAATGTGGTTTACGAAATCCATATTGTTTTGAAGAGAGAATTTGGTGTTGATTCAAAAAATTTATGAGACGTGCGTACATCACCTTTTCATAGATCTTTCCAACATTGGAAAGTAAAGAAATAGGACGATAGTTACTTAATTCAAGCTGAGGGTCTTTTTTAAAGACAGGAACAACTTTGGAGACTTTCAAAGAAGAAGGAAAAGAACCAATTTGAAAGGACAGATTTATCAGAAAAGAAATAGGAATGGAGATCTCTTCTTTCAGTAACTTTAAGATTTCCCTAGAAATACTATTGGGTCCAGTGGATTTTTTATCAGAGAAAGAAGAAATAATTTTGTCGACTTCAGAAGGGTCAGAGAAAAATTGAGTTTCTATTCGAATGTCTGAGATATGTAGAAAAGTGTTTCGGGGATTCCGGAATTTTAGATCTAATCATGTCTGCTACTGAGGTATATGAATTATTAAAAGATTCGGAAACAGCCTTAGAATGAGAAGATATTGAAGAACTTAACTGAAGAGATATCGGATTAGAAGGATTAGAAGGTTTTAATGAGATAAGAGTGCGAACTTCAGTCCAGATTTTTTGCGTGTTTTGGGAATATCGATGGAAATAGTTAGTAACATAGTTGCATTTGCTACGTTTACAAATAGTTGAAATTACCTTCCTGTATTGTCTGAAAAGTGAATGAAAATGAGATTTACAATTAAGGTTTTTGGCTTTAATGAACTTTTGTAAATAGACATTGCGCTTTGAGATAGATTTGACTATTCCAGATGTTATTCAAGGTTTAGATCTAGTCTTAATTTGTTTCCTGGTAAAATTTCGATCTACAAGCCTTTCGATTCTGTAGTTTAAAGTGTCAAAGCCTCGTCTCAAGTCATATGTAGAATGTTTTATATTCTCAACCTTTTACACCATGTGGAAGATAGAACATCCTTTAATATTAAAGTCTTTAACAATGTTTTTAATACCAACGAGTGACTAAAACAGTAAATATGTCGCTAATACATAGCGTATACACTTCTCAATATGCGTCATCTATCGTCACCACTTGTGAACAACATATATACTATGATTCACAAAAACTGCAGGAAATCCTTTTGCATTCTCTTGTATTTCAACAGATCCTCAGCTGATCATTTCTTTTGTACAAGACCATGTTGTTATTCGTAATTGCTGTTTCTTTAATAGAGTAATACATGACAAAATATGAGAAGTTGAAATTCGGGTAACTTTAATTTATTTTCGAGGTTCACTAAAAACGCTGACAATTCTTGCCGCGAAATTTCCGACAATAAAGTATCTTTTGACAGTGATGTTTCCCTAATATTGCCAATGTATTTTCAACAAAGTACATTTCATTTTCATCCTTTGAATATTCAGAAACACTTATGCGTATATTTCGACTTTGGTACTTATATTTTATTATCTTCATACTTTTTTATTTTTGTTGAACTCTTGCTTTTGATTTCTATCATATTTCCTATTAACCTCACTATAACCTTTAAGCTTTATAGTTTGTTAGATTGATTTTAGTATGATCTTGTTACTTGAAAAAATAACGAAATCTAATTGGTCTATTTTCTTTTCTGATTTGTTTTGATTTTCAACTTTTCCTGATCGTTAGCCATTATTCTTAAGAAAAAAACGGAAATAGACATAAAAATTGAATAGTTCCACAAACACAATAATAAATAGAAAAAAGACAAAGTTGCGATTTTTGTATGAATAAAGGTCCGGCTACAAAAGGTTGCGGCTTTTTCGTCAACTTGCATTTGTTTGCCAATATGAAACGACTCCATTGCATACAATTAAGGAAAAGTGATCAACTGCAGTGTGCGATTATATTGTTCGAACGTTTTTTCAAACTTCTTTCTATCTTTTACATCTACCCATAGATAACTCTTATGTTGTAATTAACAGTGCAATTTAACAAATCCCTATACCATACGTAGCATTGCTTCATAGTGTAATTTATGCTTAATGTTCATTTTTTGTAAATTATTTGACACCTTAATATTCATTTTTTGTAAATTATTTGACACCTTAATATTCATTTTTTGTAAATTATTTGACACCTTAATATTCATTTTTTGTAAATTATTGGACTTTACTAATGTTCATTTTTTGTAAATTATTGGACACCTTACACGGTATTTTCTCGAAGGAAGTTTATTGTGAGCATGCGCGCAATTTCAGCAAAACGTGGTTGAATTTGAGGGAAGACTCAGTTTAGCAGAATTATAACGTTATTCTTTTCTTAAAATCAGGAATAATATTCTTTTTAAAGACAAAAATTACACGAAACATTTGAGTATAACCTTTCAGTAAAGCAGATTTATGTGATTCATGTATAATTTTGTAGCAATTATGTCATTTTTGCAGCGTTGATATTAGTACCAACGTTTCACCGTTTCACCGTACTTTTCAGTACGAAAAACAGTAATTTTGTCCATTTATTGAATTTTTTCATCAATAACTATTATATATTTCGAAAGAACTTAGATTTGTGTGTTTGTTGGAGTCTGGTTTCCCTATCATTTTTTTAATTTTTGATTTAAGGTACGCTTTGAACTTCCTTAAAATATTTCACCTAGCTCACTGAATAAACTAATCATGTTTTATATGGATGAAAATAGGCACATCTTTTCACTCTTCTACTTTTTTTTTCAGTGTTTTGTTGCTTATTTTCTTTGCCATCTTCTCGTGTGATGGTGCAAAATAAACAGCAGTGACGTCCTATGAAAAACGGTTGGTAAACAGTACAAAACACTTTATTTATTTTTATTGATGAATGATAATATTGATAATATCTCTAGATGTCTTTTGACCTTGTCAATAAGAATTTTTGTTTTACCATTTGCACCTGTCAGTCCATATACATTGCATAAGAATTCATAGTCTCCAAACATAAATACTCTGAACTTTTTTTCCCTGAAAAGATGACCAAAAAAAAATGTTTTTTTTTTCATTTTTGTTTTGTACATGATTTCAGTATAGTTAGCTTACTCCCACTAATCATTTTTCAGGGCATCAACTTGGCTTTTGAATCGACTTAATGCTATCTTCAAGTTTGTGCGATAATCCTTCGCCTCAAACAAGCTGAAGACGGTTGTATTACTTTTGCTATTTGGTTTGTCAGTGTTCGCAATTTGATAGCACATTTTAAAAGACTCTCCTCCATGGTCACCACCTATTTTGATGTGTACTTCATTCAAAATTTTGTTGAAATTGAGCATATCGTGCCTGGAATTTTAATTATTTATGTTAATAATTTCAATAGCTTAATAACTTAACTGTTAAAAAAAAATTTTTTTTCCTCTTAACTTTTATGGTCTATTATTTATCTTTTGTAAATACAGGCCAAAGAATACCTTTTTAAAGATTGTAATAACTCTAGAAGATGTGTATATATTTGTTATATAACCCTACGGTGCTGTTTGAATTTCGTAAGAACCTTTGCTCTCTTTTGATTCAAACCGAAAGGGTGCTTCCTCAACTAAAAAGTCTGCTCCAGACCATTCTGTTGCAACATTTCGCTGTTTGTTAATTGATAGTGTGTCGATGTTGAATGTCTTTAACCATCTATGAAAAAATTTTAATTTTGCATTGTATATATCATAACAATAATGATGTATAGTAGATTTTATATAAACTACAACCTCGACATTGCTTTAAGTTTATTCCATGGAATTCCCAAATCAGCTTTCATACCATTTCAGGTGCTGTAATTTGTACACAACCAATGTTTACTTTTGACAAAACATTTTCTTGTGTTTTAGTGTCCATTCTTATGAACGATGAAGTTTGGTGTGTTAATGCTGCTGAAGAGTTTCCTGCTGTAAGCTTCAGATGTTCGTTTAACATACGATTCCTTGTTCTCAGTGTTCGATCACATACATCTGAGCTATTTTTCTGTTGTTTTGAAATTGATGCAACAACAAATGGCTTAAAGTAAGAGAGATAAGTATTTTACTTGAGTATAAATGAAACAGATTATTACTAAATGAAGTAATTGTTACATTAACAAATTTTCTTTAGAGCATACAAAAAAATCTTGTGCAATATCAAGATAAAATACTGCACCGATTCTCATTGAATGCTTTGTCTTGCAAGTACTAGATTTGCCTAGGGCTTCTCCACATATCCTGCATAATTGTTTGAGGTTCACTTGGTGAATATCAGCCATAATGGCATGCAGGTTGTTGAGGTGGGTGGGGTTGAAAATGCAGGTGAAAGTGGGGTCTTAAAATGAATTTAAAAAAAATGATAGAGTTATGGGAATGGTTTCTTTGATAAGTAATAGGATGTTTCTTGGTTGCTTGAAGCTAATTTTCTTTGTAAAAATTCAAAAGGTCATATATTCAGCCACCTAAAAATAATGCTTTTTAAAATTCTGAAATTCGAACTTCTTTCGCGCCAAGTATCTTCTCAAGCGTCAAAAGGACCTCATAAACATATCTATGCCATACCCTGGTCATCCAGTAAGCGATTAAAACTAACAGTTTGAGCCTTTCACTTCATACATCAAAATTAGATGTGGATATAGAGATGAGGGTGACCAGGGTCTTGATAGGCTCACCTCGCTATGAGATGTGATTTAAATCGGTAAGTATTGCGCATGCTCACAATTAAATTCCGTATCGCGGGAGATTTGAAATACCGTGCTTAATGTTCATTTTTTGTAAATTATTGGTCACCTTAATGTTCAATTTTTGTAAATTATTGGACACCTTAATATTCATTTTTTGTAAATTATTGGATACCTTAATATTCATTTTTTGTAAATTATTGGACACCTTAATATTCATTTTTTGTAAATTATTGGTCACCTTAATGTTCAATTTTTGTAAATTATTGGACACCTAATGTTCATTTTTTGTAAATTTGATAAAGAAGTATTTAAATTATTCTAGCATAAGTCTACTTAGTGTTCATTCTACTTTAATATCATTCATTTTAATTTGTTTGAAAAAATATTAAACTAAATTTGTCAAAATATTGAATTTCACAAAGAAATTACACCCTAACTTTGTCCTTTTTCTTTATATTCTAGAGGAGGAGGCTTCTGAGTGGTAAAATGTAGCATGTTATCCCAGAAGTCTTACAGGGTGGACGGGATAAAATTTCAGGCGTGCGCATTAATTAAAATGTTGGTACAAACAATAACATTAAATATATCGCGGAGGTAGTTTTCATCCCGGTAAGACCAGACAAAATCCCATATGATCGCAATGCAAAAACTGCCCCGGGACAATTTCCATCATGCCGTGCCAGGATGAAAAACTCCATGCGATCAGTCCTTTAATAGAATAATGTCAAAGTTTTGTGCTCTAAAATTATATACCGAAGTACCGTTCGCAAAATTTTTAATGCATTATTGTTATCTCTTGATAATATATTCGACTTTCAAAAAAATGTCAAAATACCGATACCAGTCTTGATGGGAAGTCCCCTTTTCTAGGGCCCCACAATGTGCCATATTCATATACTGTAGTCCCTTTAAAGTTAAATTTTTAAAAACACTTATGTAAAAGTAAAATATTTCAGAAACGTCTATGGTCTCTTCAGTTCATAATACTTAAGTGCTCATAAAAGGCATGGTAAAAGAGTTTAGTATTTACGTTTCGGAAAGATGCCGAATTAAGCCTCTTCAATTGTAGTGTCAAATAATATTCAAAATATAGATGGGTTTGTTAAGTTATGTTTCTGCATGAATTGGGGCGTCTATGGAGATACATATTTTCAAGTTAAAGTTATGATATACATAACCAGAAAAAGAGGAAACAAAACATTTTGTAAAGGGACCGAAATGTTCATTTTGCATTTGTAGTGATATACATGGTCATTATTTTCTCGTGTAATATCTACGGAAATTCTATCAAAAATTTAAAGAAAACCATATCTTTGAATGGAATGAAGACTTTATCACTAAATTAGCAAGATTAAGTGTTCCTTAAAAGTACGTTTAGCTTAAAAAAGTCATCAAAACTTAAAGGGGACACAAAAAAGTCCCCTTTGAGTTTTTGTCCCCGGAAGGTCTAGAAATCAACAAAAAGAAGGCCACATAAGCTACCATTATATAGATATATATATATATATGTCACTTAGAGAGAGCTGAGAGTACTGCAAGCCCCCCATAAACCTCTATGACATCTAAACAGCACAAATCAAAGGAATTGTGGATGTATATGAACTTATTTTTTTTTTAGTACAAAGGTATTTTACATAAAAAACACGCCAGTTCTCACCAATGAAGCCAAATAGAATCATTGAGTTTTAAAAAAATTTTTATGAACAAAGTAAAACATCCCAACCAAAAACTTTAGCTGAGATTCAAACAAGCAAGCCTAAACATTGTCAAAACGTACCATTTACAGGCACCAGAAGCGTTTATCTAAAAATTTTCCAAACCAAAGTTAACTATCTGAACTTCAAAACTACGTAGTTTCAAGCTACAAACTCCACAGCACACCAAGCGAAAAATCGCGCCCAAAGCAGCCATCTTTCTCTTTGTTCTGAAGTGCCATGTAAAAAACTACACGAAAATGAAAAATTGTTCAACCGGGGCGTTTTGCAAAATATCTATGGCTTATCAAAGTGAATGACACCATATGTCATCATTGGTAAGGAAAGGGTTAAAGTCAACTCTCTTTTTCAATCAGCTTTTTCCTGCAAAGTAAAAAAATACATTCATTTTCTTACAGGAATAACAACAAATTTTAAAGATAATATCCCCAGCGAGGCATGGATAAGGCGCTTCGTAAAAAGGCGGACAAAGTAAAACGTACCAGAAGCTGCATAAATGAAAAGGAAATAAATGAATTCTTCGATCATTTAATTGATGAATTGAAGGTAATCTTTCTTAGTTAAAGTTTAATCGTCCATTCAGGTTCAACTACAACCCTTGTAATTGTAACTGTTGGGAAGAAACTTTCGTTTGACTTCAGTTTTGCAGATGCCGAATGTCGAAAGATTCTACAAAAACGAAATTTTTTCTTGTCTCGAAAGTTCTCAATTTCAGTTGAATCTGACAATTACTGTCCGTCTGTCCATTAGTCTGTCCATCTGTCCACAACACTTTGGGAAGATTGGGTTGTCACAGCTGACTGAAATTTCACATACTTATTCATTGATATTGACTTTAATTACGTAGCTTTACAGGCAGGTGAGGGCAAACTTAGCTAAAGAATGTAGTTGAGCACAATACGGTTAGCATACGTTACTATTTCTTCAAAGTAATTTAAATCTATATACAGGGCATACCACCGACAAACATTATAAACTATGATGAGACCAACCTGAGGGATGACACAGGTAATGAAAAAGTGCTAGTTTCAAGAAGATATGGAAGGCGAGTGCAGAAAACCCAACAGCATTCAAAACAGTGTTTTAGGTAATGATAAAAAGAAACAGTAAAGAATAGTAAAGAATTTTTTGCTAACATTTCATACTTTTACAACCGTAATATTTTTAGTGTCATGTTTTCTGCCACCGCAAGTGGCCAATTTCTACCACCCATAGTGGTTTACAAGTCAAAAAACTGCTATGGGGAGTGGACAGTGGATGGTCCAGATGATGCTGAATATGGAGCAACTGCTTCCGGCTGGTTTGATGGTGATACTTTTGCACAATGGTTTGAAAAGGGAATAAAACCCGATTATTATATGACTCACACTTTGACGGTGTTAACCCTTCGTAGAACCTTTGACTTAAAAATATATTTTTGTTTTTTTACGTCCATATGGTAGAATGAGAATAAACTTTGAAGGGTTTTGAATTATGAAATAACAATTTGATACAGATATGAAATCTTACTAAGCATTTGTGTATAAAAAATTTCGTCACATGATGACGTCATCATTCTTTGTGAATGCCATTTCCAAAACGGGGGTTATGCGGGGTAAGTGACAAAAAATTTAGAAAGCTATTTTCGAAATTTGTTTTTTTTAATCTATTACTGGACCACATTTCAAGTTCATAGGATATGTGGTTCTTTAGATTTTAAGGAGTACCACAAGTAATAACATTAAATTTATAACACTTGTACCGAACAGCACACATCTTACGCAGCCTCTAGATGTGGCAGTTTTCCGGCCTCTGAAAGTTGCTTGGAAAAAAGTATTATCAAGCTGGAGGTAAAAATTTACATTTTCTTGCCTCATAATAAACCAATATCAATGTGTACGTTTAGCAAACATACTTTTATGCCAATGGAACTCTCTGAATTCTCCGGCCATTCCAAGTCGCAATATAATTTCAGGGTTTGCTGCTTGTGGAATTTCCCCCTTTCCCAAGACAAAGTCTTGAAAAGAATTCCGCAAGAAGTAAACCTTGACAAGGATGTACTAAATGACGCCACGTGTGAGCTATTCACAATGCAAATGGGAATTGGCAAAGAGCAGTCGTAAAAGAGGAAGAGGCCGAAACAAGTCATCCCAGGAAAATCAGCAACGGCTCAAAATGAAGGAAAAAGACAACAAGAAGAAGAAGTAGAAGATGTTGAGGTTGTTGAAAACGAAGAAGAAACCTATATGTGTTTCACATGCGCAGGAATCTATGAGGTAAATCATCGCCGGTGGATATGTTGCGATGATTGTGACCAATGGTATCATCTTGAGTGTTCCAGCCTGAAATACGACGGGAGACGATATGACACGCTGGACTTAGAGTCTATTTCATTTTCATGCCAGAATTGTGAATAGGTCATGATTCTGTTGTTAAATTAGATTAATCTAATTTTGTATCTGTCCTGGCAATACTATTTTATAGTTGAGCCAGGGCATGGTTAGAAATTTTTCATTTTGATAACTTTTATTGTCGTTGTTATTCGAGATTTTACACCCTGGTCATTAGTTTGTTAGTAACTAATTTCATCACTTTTCGCTAGATTTAAACTTTTAATTTCTATACCTGATTTTATGTTTCAAAAAACACTTGCGGTGTCCCATCGGACGGGAAGGCGAAAGCTAATTTTCCTTTCATCTCCTATCAAATCCTCTAACCTTTATCATCAATTCTTGAATGCTATTTAATCATTCACGGCGGGTATGCACCATTTCTTCGTCTCCCATAACTGTCCTCGCACACAACTCTTACTTGTGTTATGTATATTGTCTCTCACAAGATCACTATTTTATGACTGAGTTTTTTGTAATGGAACGATCAATAAAATTTCCATCTTATTTTAAACAATAGTACTTATTTTTGTATTCTCCTATTTTATCTCTACCAAACAAGGCCTTTGACTTTAAAAGTAGGAGGAGCCACTTTGGTGAGGAATCTCAAAGTTAAATACTCGCATTAAAATTTAGAAAAATATTCTAGAGCTAATACATTCGAAAGATCCCAACTAGCTTTGCGGTGAGAAAAGGATGTGATTACCCCCGTGGGCTGATTCCCATTCATACATGGGCGCACAAAGATACGCTAGTAAAAGCTTAAATTTTCAAGCTTTCAAAAACTTAAAAACTTGTGTGCTAACTATTTTATTGACATCATAATCACTTTAAACAAAAGGCAATAAGCGCTGGGCGTTTACTTTTTTTTTTAGGTGGGCGCATATAAGAGAACGGTGCTTATTACAGGGTGGATGCTTGTTAGAAAGTTTATAGTGCGTGAGAAATAAAAACGTGATAAGGGTCTCTTTACATTAATTATGCATTGCACGCTTAACCCTTCCGCTCTGAAGGGCGCGAAAACGTGTCCGCGGCTATTTCCAAAGGACGCGAAAACGCGTTCTGTGACCCTAGCTACTTTGAGGTCTGCTCCTTAGCTATCTACAGCGTTTCAACCTAATCTTTTGAGTTTGGCAAATACTAGATAAAAAATCTGTTCATTTGATACCAACCTTTTGTACTGGACATGCGCAGATCCCTCAAAATCGCATTTTGAAAAGACAGCAAATTTTCAGTTCGCGGGAAGAAACGAAAACGAACAACCAAGCAAAATGAGTAAATTTACAAGTGCAGCTGAGCAAGAAAAAGCTATACAAAACTTTATAAACAACCTTTCTGACAATGAAGTTAGTGATAAGGACGATTCTGATTCATCAGATGAAGGTTTGTAAGTTTTTCTGTCCTGTTTCCTAAATTTTTTGTCATATTAGCCAATGTCTAAGGTGAAAGTGGTGTTATAATCTTGATATTTCGTAGTTTATATCTTACTTTTTAGATTCTTCTTTACCTTCTACAATAATATACAATATTTACAAGATTTTACACCATGCTTACTTTAGAAATTGAATCTGATGATTCGCAACCCGATATTATACAAGCTGCTGGTGTTTCTGATCTCGAAGGTTCAAACTCTAGTGACTATCCTGAATCTCCTCCTGCAGTTACCTTTGTCCTGAACCTTATGCACCTTCTCCACCAAAGTCTCCTGCATCTCCTGTTTCTCCTGTGTCTCCTGCATCTCCCATATCTCCTGGATCTCCTTCTGGATCTTCCGGACAGTCACGGTCTCCTACTTCTAAGGGTGCTCGAACAAGTCAGACTGGTCGCGGTGCTCGATTGCGTAGTGCTCATGTGCGTGGTGGGTGGTGTTCGTACACGAGGTGGTCGTACACGAGGTGGTGGAACTGGAAATGGTTGTGGTGGAGACACACCCCAGCAAGGTAGTCCTCGCGATAGCGCTATTGTTATGAAAGGTGTTGCAAAGTGTAAAAAAGTGCAAGGATCAACTGCTGCAAAAACCCGGGGTAAAACTGCCAAAAAACGAAAACAACAAAAAGATAATGCTGAGTTCAAATGTGATGACAATGAACGACTGAATTTCCTTTTACTGGTTCCCCAGGTGTAAAAATCAATAACATTTATGATCAAGCTTGTCCATTGTCGATATTCAAAACTTACCTCACAGATGAACTAATCAATTCTATTGTAGCTTACACTAACAAGTATGCAGAGTTGGTAAAACAATTGCCAGAAGTCCTGGAACGAATGAATCAAAGTAGTTGAAGCTTATTTACGCTATGGAAAGATATAACTGCCGACGAACTGTGGATTTATCTTTGTCTGCAGATTATTATGGGCATTATTCATAAACCACAAATCCACATGTACTGGAGCAGAAACCACATTGTTTCCACACCCATATTCAGTCGATTGATGAGGAGAGATTGTTTTGAGCAAATAAGAAAGATGATACATTTCACCAATCCTTTAGACGAAGATCCAACCGACAACTTATCAAAATTGAATACCTTTCTTGATGCCCTGAGAACGACTTTCCGGTCTAATTACACTCCGTCCCAACATGTTGCTGTGGATGAATATCTCTCACTGTGGAAGGGACGGCTAAAGTTCCGCCTGTACATTCCAAGTAAGAGGGAGAGGTATGGTGTCAAAATATATATGATATGCGAAAGTGACACGGCTATGTGACTTCATTGTTTACACCGGTGCTGATTCAAAATATCCGACACCGTCAGTATCATTGCCAAAGGAATTTGATGATTATACTAACCCTTCTAAGGTTTTATTATCACTGATGGAGGGCTATTTTTCTAAAGGTTATAATCTTGCGCTTGAACCTTTACACATCGCCTGAGCTCCTGAAGGCCCTCTTTCAAAATGGCACGGATGGGTATGGTACCTTGCGTAAGAAAGAAGGACTGCCACATAATTTTTGGGAATGGAAGCCTGTGAAAGGTGAGCCAGCCGATGTCAAGTTTTGTGATCAAACTTACATGGTTCTGAGATGGAATGACGCATACAAAACAAAGACAACCAAAATTGTTTCAATGATGTCAACAAAGCACACCGGAGAATTAAAAGACACCGGAAAGATTCACCGTGCTACGAAACAACGGATACGCAAACCAGATGTCATTGTTACATATAACAAGTCAATTGGCGGTGTTGACAATCTAAGTCGTGTCTTGGTACCCTATGCATCAGCACGGAAAGGTGTGAAGTGGTACAGAAAGCTCTCTGAAGTATTTATCGACTTTGCAATGTACAACACGTATATTGTTTGGAAGATCTTGAATAGCAGCAAGCTTACCAACCTGCAGTTCCGCCTCCAGCTCATAGATGCCATAATTATGCACCACCTGAATAAGGAAGGGCCCAGCTAAGCACCTGGGCCCTCACCAGCCAACAAAGACCCGTTGAGGTTGAAGAAAAAGCACTTCATCAGCCGAATTCCTGCATTTGACGCAAACAAGAGAAAAAGAAAGAAATGTATCCGTTACACCGCAGTGAAAAAATGCACCGACACTTACTTTCAATGTGCCTCGTGTGATGTTCCCCTATGTATAGAACCATGCTTTGAGATATACCACACAAAAAAACATTACTATTTGGACACATCTCCTGTTACTTCGAGTACCGAAGAGGAAGTTGTAGAAAGTGATTCTGAAAGCGGGTTGTGTTAACGGCATGAGACATATGAAATATTGGTAAGGTCTAACTTTTTCATTTCATTTCAGCTTCAATTCTTGCTAGAACCTAACAGGGCATGTACAGTAAGGATGGGTCTGAATCATTGCAAAACTTTGAGAAATAGCACGAAAATTTGATTTTTTTTCTAATTTCACATATATTCAATAGGCCATATTTTGTGAAAGAGTTGTTGAAAATTCAAGCAGTTTTTTTGTTGGAAAGGTAATTATACAGGGAAACTACTTCAGCCATTTTTATTGGTTAAAATGTATTTTCCACCACTTTTTTTCTCAAAAGTTTGCAAGCATCCTGAAAATTTGAAGTTTTTTGAAACCGCAATTTATTTTGCTCAACTTAGGGATTATATCAGTTTTTAACGATACTATTTATAGGCTTATGCTTTATTGTTTATTAAACTATGGCTCTTCAGCTTTTAAGAGCTTTTTATTTGGAGTCAATATCACTTTCTGTTCTTAAGATATGACCGGTTGAAAATTTTAGTCATTTTGCCTAAAACAACTGCCCACGCCAGGGTCAAATAATATTATGAGAGCGGAGGCTAAGGGTTAAAAGTTTGTGGTGTGATGCATTTGTTCCTGTGGGGATAAAACAATTAGTGCGCGAATCTGGACAGCGATTTCATTTATAATAAAATACTATTAACAGTATGATGAATGATGCTTGGTGTGTGGACATGTGTAATTTAAAGATCAGAATATGTTTGGCCTTTTCGCATTCAAAGTTTTGACGCTGTTCAAAGTTTTGTTGGTTGACGGGACTACCACCATCAAATATACTATCGGAGGAAGCTAGAGTCGATGTTGCCACTCGAAGCTTCTGGGTAAAAGGTCAAGTAGCGTACTTCAATGTCAAGGTATTTAACCCAATTGCTAAAGTATACTTAACCCTTTCGCAGCGAACAACTTTTTCGAAAAAAAGCACTTTTTCTACCACACCTCATTAAATGTGCTCTATCTCAAAAACTATAAATAATTGCCCCAATAAAGTGTATATATTCTGAAAGCTTAATAAAAAAGGATTGTAAAAATCATATTTATTTTATTGGTACGTTGCTATAGTAACAATGCCAATGGGCTTAAAATTCTATAATGGCGGAAGGAAAACAAAAAAAAAGTGAAATTTCAACTTCGGAGATAATTTGCTTCCAGAAAAGTAGATTGAATGCTCTTAAAACTCTTAAAAATTGAAAGTACTAAGAACTAACGATAAAATAAAGAAAAAAATTCTAAAAAATCTTTATCGGTTATCTCAGAATCCACTTTTATAAAATAGCAGTAAAAACTAAAATTCCAGATTTTTTGTGAGTTATTTGAAAAATTTTTGGATCAAGTGATAAGCTTGTAAATCCTCACCCCAATGGATACCTATGCACCATAAGTCACCTCAGAAGCTTACATTTTGATTTTAAAACAATAAGAACAAAAATCCATAATGGCAGCACGAGCTGTGGCTATTTACCCCAGTGATAGCTTTCCACGCGCGGAAATTTGGTAAAAATATTAGAAATCTTAGGACAAAAATGTCAAAAACTATTAGTAAGGAATATCAATAAATGACCACTAATATGAATGTAAAAAACAAATAAAAATAAGGACAAGATTGTAAACTATCATAAACATATTGACGCAAAGAAGTGCACTAATCACAAAGACCACAGTCTCCCGAATCAGATTATCTAAAGTTTGGCTTTGGTATGAAAGTTCTTGAAACACTTGTTGCATATATACTTCTGACATTTATTGCAATAGTCAAATGTCCTAGTGTTTTGTCTTTTATTTGTTCCAGGAATTTTCTTGTAGGCGCAAACAGTGCATTTTCTACGACTATCCTTTCTCTCAGGGAAGTGCTTGCCAACAAGACGAACGTTACTAAGAACTGAGTGTCGCGACTTAGGATTTTCCACAGCCTTAGAAAGAGCTTTCCCTTCCAAGGTATTTTCGAGGTGATCCAAATAAGGTTGAATGAGTTGATGTAGCAAAATGACACGATACTTCTTGTGCGCTTGACGTTTAGCTGCAAATTCAGGATTCTTCCGGAAGTACAGACACATGGAGTTTACGACACATAATTCTAACAGCCGGAAAAAAATTTTCTTCCACCACTTAGTTGACTTTCTCCCCATTGCGTAATATGACAGAAACTGGTCGCATTTGTCGACCCCACCCATAAACAGGTTGTACTGGTATATCATTTCGGGTTTCTGCACCTCACCTTTGTACCGTTGAACAGTGCGCTCACCAGAGTCGTGGATTGTTGATAATGCGAAAACGTCGCGCTTGTCTTTCCAATGAACTACTAAAACGTCATTGCAAGAAAGATACTTGGAAGCACCAGTTTCAAGCTTTTCTTTGGAGAAGGTAATTGGTAACTGAGCCCGGTTAGTTCTGAGAGTTCCACAGGCATACGTGCTTTTTTTGGAGAGCGCTTGCACAAGCGTTAGACTTGTGTAAAAGTTATCGAAATAAAGGTGATGGTTCTTTTCAATATAGTTTGTCATCAAATCCATAACAACACGTTGTGTCAAGCCCTTTTCACTGGTGCCCTCTTTGGCCCCTGTGTATATCTGAAATTGTAAGCAGTAGCCTGACCGAGATTCACAAAGGACCCACACTTTTACCCCAAATTTTTTTGGTTTTTTGGGCATATATTGTATAAACCCAATACGCGATTTAGTTCCAATCATTTGTTCATCAATAGACAGTTCTCTCTCAGGTGAATACATTTCACTGAAGACAGAATGATCAGGTGAATCTTTAGGAAGGTCTTTTGTATTATCATTGAGGTGTAAGTATCGCAGAATCTGCTTGAATCGATCTCGTGACATAACCGAAGAAAACCACGGCATATAGAATACTTGCTCTTTCGCCCAGTAATCCTCTAACTCTGGCAGGTTTGCGATTCCCATAGCGATCATCAAAGCAAAAAATGCTTTGATCTCTTGAGGCATGGTGTCTGTCCATTTCATCGGAGACGGCTTTTGAGCTGTAAGCTGCCGGTAGTATCTGTTTGTCTCTGTTACGATATCGTTGACGATCTCATCAGACATGAAAAGTTCAAAAAATTCGATCGGAGTAGAACAATCCATAGCCTTTCTTTTTAGTCCAACATACTCTAAAAAGGATTTATCAGAATTGGGAGTTGTAAACTTTGTACCAATACTCTTCCAAGGAGATTTGTTTTTTGCGTTCGGTTGTATTGGGTTTTTCCGTTTTGTTCTTGGTTTAGAGGTTTTCTTTTTGGACTTTGTGGTAACTTTCTTTTTCTTTTGTTTTCCTGTTTTCTTTGTTTTCTTTGCAATTGCTGGCACACCATAACTATCATCAAAAACATTTTGGTCAGAAAATTTATCAACGTCAATATCGACATCAGCGTCAATATCAACAGCATCGTCCTCACTGTCAACAATGTCCAGAGGATCGTAAACAAGGTCAAGAGGATCGCCAACGTCTTGAGGAGGATCATCAACATTTTCAGGACAACTGTCAACATTTTCAAGAGGATCATCAACATTATCATCCATGCTATCAACATCAGACTCAGTGTCTTTTTCATGCACCTATGAAATAAAAATGGGTTTTGAGTTCAAACAGTACCCAAAAGAAAGCTCTATCAAAAAAGTAGCAACAGATCAATAAAAATTATTGAAGCTTGCCATGTAAACCTGTGCTTATAGTTTGAAAGAATATTTCAGCCTTTGATTTCCCTACACAGAGAATTTACAGCATAAAATAAAACATGGAACTTACCTCTTCAACAAGCATACTACTTCGGTCACAAGGATCAGGTACAACAGTTGGAAGGGCATTCCACAACTGCAGGTTTATTGGCTCCCCATCTTCGCCTTCACAGTCACCCACAATACTGTCATCATCACTTGAGCCTTCTTCTAACTCAACATCATCATCATCATTCAATACAGCTTCTATAACTTGGTCTACAGTGTAATATCGAGGCCTGCTTCTGCTCGCCATTTTGTTTTTTTTCCGAAATGACGAAAATGCAAAGTCAGGAAAATTTCCAGCTGCATTACGAAAATAAATTGAAAGCTTATCCAATCAAACTTGTTTATGTCGATTTCTAGCTACTTCAAGACGTTCTGTGCAAAATTTCATTGCCATACGCCCGGGCGTTCAGTAGATATCACGATTTTGGTCAGGGGGTCCACATATGGACCCCCACGCTGCGAAAGGGTTAAGCAAGAAACTTGTTGACACACATGGAGCAAATGAAAAACAAAAGAAAAGAAATTATGCTAAGAGAGTAAATCATGTTGATCAAGGTAGCTTTACACCACTGGTATTTACATGCTTTGGAGGTATGGCAAAAGAATACACTACATTTTACAACAGATTTGCTCAAATAGTAGCCGAGAAGAGAAGCAGTGACATCAGCATCGTCAAAAGTTGGATACCTACCCGCCTAAGCTTTAGTTTACTTTGAAGTCAACTCCTGTGTATCAGAGGCTCTCGCAATTGGAGATCAATATTTGCTGAATCTGATGATCTAAATTTTATTGCAAACGAATGCAGAATCAAGTGAATCACTTCATATCCTGGTCTACTTGTTGAAAGTTTTTTATTGTGATTGGGAAGAAAATTTTGTATATAGATGCAACGCAGTGAACGGTGGCATGTGTAAAAATGAAATTCTCGTTTTTATAAAAAAAAAGCATGTTCGGTTTGCCAGTGTATCCTAACGCTTGCCTGACTGTCTGAGACGGGTGAACTTTTTTTCCAGCAATCAAAATGTTTAAAAACCGATAGGTAAAAAAAAAGAGAATCATGAAACAAAATAATTTTTTTTTTTTTGCTTTTGTCTTAATAGTTGTCTTAATTTCTTTTAATCAATTTCTTTTAATCTATTTTAATCTTATCGAACCTTTTTTTATTCACTTCATTCATTTAGGACGTGCATTTTTTTCACCTCCTGTGTGATCTTTTTAAGAAGAGAAACCATTTTTTCACCTACTTCTAACAGCACCCATGTTAGAGCGCGTAAAACAAAAGCTAATAATAAGTTGAAAAGTTTTTCTCTCTGCATTTTGAGTGTACTGTTAAACTGATACTTGATTGGTTTAAAATCGCAAATAACAACCACGTGAAGTTCACGTTCGGAATGCATTGTGTAAAGCAAGAAAGTCTGCTGACATTTTAAATGCGACCGCGACAATGAACGGCTGAGTTAAGAACATGCAAGATTTGAAACACCAGGAACGTATTTCTCTTCACATGCAAACAAGCTTTATTAAGCGATAAAGCCAGCAGCAAAGGAAGTCTTATCGCTGGTCTTAAGTGCAATAATTTGGAGCAGGTGGTGATACAACGCAGGCTGAACATGGGCGGCTAGATAAAATATGTCAATGATATATATTTACCTGATTTGATTTTGTTGATAGTTAAAATCACTTAACACAGAGCCTTTATTTGATTTAAGCCACTTCCAAATTTTTCAGTTACTTTTCCTCTGTATTGACTGACGGACTATTTTTATTTATATTGGGAAATCCTTCTACTGTATTTCTCACTATATGATCCAGCTCTAATAATGATAATTCCAGCTCTAATAATTAACAACTATCATTATATTTCTCATCACATCAGGTTGGATTACCACATAGATGCACGAACTCTATTCCATCGAATGTTTAGACCATCTGCACATAGATACCCCTTCATTCGCTTAATTCCACAATTGGGAAATGCTCCTACTATGTTTCCCACAACATCATCCAGCTCTTCGTCAATGATTTGTGTCTCAAGACTCTTTTGTAACTTTAATTCCTTTATTCTTCTCTGAACTGTGCATTTACTTACTCCAATCATGTTAGCAATTTTCTTTTCAGTGAAATTATACATAATATATAATTCAAGAGTCTTTTCAGGTATTACAAAGGAAGGTCTTCCAGCTGAACCACTATAGTGTAAAGAAAGTGCACAACAAGAACCAGGGTTTGAAATATAACAATCCAGTAATTCAAAACTGATATACACTCATCAAAATGATCAGTAACAAGGCATGGAAAGACAGCTTGAACTTGACATCCAAAATATATAAGTCTATCCAATTTCAATCAAATCAAATCACCATCATCTTGATTACCAGGCTAAAGTTAGAAAAATCATAATTATAATAAAGTATAAGTATAATAAGTATAACAAGTATAAGTATAAGTATAAGTATATATATAAGTATATATATAAGTATAAGTATAATAAGACTAGCAACTTGTGTAAATGTTTTTTTTATGGGTCTTAATTTCAAAACGGATGTGCGAAAGTCCCGTGTAGAAAAGTAGGTGACAAAAATTAAATCTTGTATGGGATCATTTCGCTACAATCAACCGTTGCAGAGATATCGTCGGTCAGTGATTTTGCTGACATCGTAGTGGCAATACCAAATAAAATTTTGACTCAAATTTTGCGTCACTCGTATCGCTTTTGGAATGATCGTGAAAAAAGTATCTCGCCTCTACGTGAATTTACACGCACATAAGAAGACAATGACCGTAAATAAAACAAAATATATCACACTCTAAAATAAAAGTGGTATGCACAACGGGAATTATTATAATAAGATTAATTAATAAGATCTTTGAATCGCTATATAACTAACATGTATATTACATTGATAGCATACACTGCATAAGTTTCAAGGAAACTAACAAAAATTACAGATATTCTTGCAGTTATGCATGCATTCTTTCAGTTATGTCATGCATTGAACTCGTTCGTCTGAATTTGTTGAATGAATTTCTGGCTTTGATACATTCTATAATTTTCGCTGGCAAACAGGTGATTCTACGCACCCAACCTTGTCTATAGATGTACTTTGGTATTACAGAATACAGTTATCTTATCTTATCTTTTTGAAATTAAAGCTGGTAAAAAAAATGTTACCTGGGTTACTAGTCTTATACTAATCCGCGTGTGTGCATACTACTTTTGTTTTAGAGTGTGGTTTTTTTTTCAAATTTACGGTAATTTATGGTCATATAGCGGCGGTTAGACCACTCAAGACTATTCACAATTAGCATTACAGCATGTGGCATTTGACGTCAGTTTTTCAATCTATCACGGGGAATCATTGCATTGCATCCCCAATCAAATGTGACATTTTTTGGGAAATATCTCGAGAATCAATAGGGATAATTGGTGTTTTTGGGGGTCTGCGATACGGGTGATGGGGTGACGCAAAATTTGGGCCTAAATTTTATTTGGTACTGCGGCTATGACGTCACCAAAATCTTTAACCGACGATATCTCTGCAACAGTTGATCGTAGCGAAAAGATCCCATACATTTTTTTGATCAGTTTTTCGAGCTCTATAACGTGTACACTTTTAAATCTCTATTCCTTGATTTAATTTTTCGTTACGAGCTCTGTAGACCTTGATTATATTTTTTGTCACCTTTTTTCGACAGGGGATTTGCATATATCCTTTTGGAAGTCAGATATGGTAAAAATGTTTTACCCGGGTTACTATTATACTAATTCGCAATTGTCCATACCACATATTTTAGAGAGTGACATATTTACTTTTCTTTAAACGGTCAAATCCTTCTTAGTTTTTCCCTTTTCGTCGTAAAACCGAGGGTTTTTTTTTTACAATTAGTATTTGGTGAAGCTCCGTCGCTGATCGTTTTCATTGCGCAATAAAGGAAAACTCTTCAAATGCGCTCATTTGATTGGCTGACGATTTCCAAAACTTTCGGTTGTTAATAATGAATTTCATTTCTTCATTGTGAATTTGACAAAGAAACACAGGTTTGTATACATATGAATGTTTTATTATTATAAAACGTTTTATTATTGTGTTTATTGCTAAACTTTTACTGTTATAGTATTTTAGATTAATAAAAGAACAACGGGTAGCACCTTTAAGTGAGTTTGTTAGTTGTATTGATGTATTTTATTATGCATGTATTTAAATCTTTGTTTATGATGCAAAAGCACAGAAGAAATGTTTTACTTATTTCGTTTTAATTATCAAATAATGTGGCTATACAGAAGAAGTGCGCGCCATTAGTTAGCAAAGAAGATTTATTTATTTACAGATTAATTAAAAATAGTACCCATGGCTGTGGAAATGGAAACATGGTATGCTGTCTTATCTCATCTCAACCATGTCTCCTTTTTTAAATTTTCCTGTATATTTTATTGACGATGTTTGGTGCTTTGTTTCTCTTCCTGTCTGTCATTTATGTCTTTTGCATTTGTTTCCTTCAATATGTTTGTTGCAGTAGTGTGTATTGTAGCTGTTCTTCACTGAAATCTTTTTCTTTTAGGTCAAAAAGTGTATATAAACCATTACATAAATGAAGCACATGGTTAAATTATGATGTTGTGAGGGTTAGTTAAGGGTTAGTTGGTTATGTATTTCAGAAATTCATTAATTATTGCTGTACAATGTGATAAGACTGTGTGCTGTGCTTATACAAATAAGAAGCATTGCATTGCTGGATGGATTTTGAAATTTTGTCATGATTACACATTATTTTGTGTTATGGTAGTTGTTTACGTGCTATGCCTGGGTACATAAGTTTGGCATTTCGATTTTATCTTCACTTCTTACCTTTTCGGTATTGACTAGGGCATTTCATTTTTCAATTATTTTTGTTATTTTGATGTTTGGTTGTGTATCCCACGTTGAAAGTCTTAATTTAATTTAGCTCCAGTGTTGAGTGTTGAACCCGTATAAACATATAGTATTGGTTGATTTTATAGACGTTCCAACCAAACGCTTTACAATTACTGTCATTGAATTTGTGTTTTTAATTATAATTATTTTTAGGATAAATGTGTACATGAATTCACTTTTTTTGTTTTTTATTTCAACCATGAAATGGCATGATGATCTTTTTATGCATTTTGTTGATGGCTTTGGGAAAACAGACTATTATTTCAATCAATATATATAAGGTTTGCGGAAAGGGTGCGTGGAATCACCCGTTCGCCAGCGAAAATATCGAATGCGTGAAAGCCGGATATTCATTCACAACATTGTGTTGTTTCAGAGTCATCTTCGAAGAGTAACTTTGTAATTATAAATTTAGATACATCATTTTACGCAAAAATACTCTTATCGTTTTAAATTTTCAGCAATATTTCGAAGGGCTGTTGATACCTTCGTCGACGACAACAAAGTCCGAAGAGCGAGTTGAATAGATGAATACGCATGACTGAAAGGGCGCTAATCCATAACTGAAAGGTCGCTATTTCCTTTTTGGGATAAGGAAGTTGCACCGCTGCAAGAATATTATGTAATTTTTGTTAGTTTTTTTGAAATGTATCCTATCAATATTAGTGTACATTAGTTATATTGCGATTCAAAGACCTTATTACTTTAAGTGTACAAATAACAAACTGTGCTCCCTTGCCTCGTTTTGATGTGATAATTTGTTGAAAATTATCAAAAATTGGCCCATTAGCAATTTTCAGTTATGAAAAACTTAATATCAAGTAATGTCACAATATAAAGTCAGGTTTGCAGACCTCCCAGTGCAAAATCAAGTAATTTTTTTATGAATTTAGGACAATTTTAGATAGTATTTCTGGACATTTTAGGGCAAAGTTTGAGAAAATTTAGGACAAAGACTAAAACGCTAGGACAACTTTAGGACAATTCCCTAATTATGGACCTCTTATGATTGTCTGTTATCTACATTTTGAGTAATATGAAATTGCAAATGATTTGAAATTGCAAATGATTCGACTTTGTTAAAAGCTAGTTCTTTAGCTTCCTGTCCATTATCAATCCATGTTCAATGTAAAGTCTACTAGATAACTCAATGGTATAATCAAAAGTGATACAAAAGAAACTCATTCACTTCAACTGGTAAAAATACTGTAGCAATATAGTTAGATCAAAAGCTGAATGAAAACAAAAAATCTCAAAAACTATTTACACTTCAAACGAGATCTATTCAAGTTCTTTTTTTCCGAAACTAAATTTCTCATATCTTCTAGTTAAAGATCTTTCAAATAAGCATACATTCTAAACTGAAGAGATAGGAAAGTGCGGATGTTGGCCCAAAATTGTATTCCTCCTAATCATAAGCGAAAATCCCTGTTAATTATTTTCTCATAAAATATTAACATGAAAAATCATATGATTTTGGGTATTTCCCTATATAAAGTTTAGTTAATAAATATTAGGGGTTTTCCCTAATATTATTATTATAACCACAAACTACTCAGAAATGTAAACAATTAAATATCTCATAAAAATGTCCAGGGAAATCCCCAATTGTAGTAAAAAGCAGTTTGTAGCAGTTTAAACTTTATAACATAAATGAGCTAACAATACTTTTAACACACAGATCAGCGTAGTCTAGTGGATAAGAACGCTAACTTGCAACAGCAAGGTCGTGTGTTCGAACCCCACGCAGTTCGTTTGAGAGGTTGTAGATCTCTCATGTTCTGGTTGTAAAACTTGCATGAGTGCGCACTTCCCCGCAGTTGAGTTGAATATATCGCGGAATGGTTAGCATTGCGTCTGGGTGATTTATCACTGTCAGGTTTCCCTGGTCCATAGAGACATTCAGGTTACCGTCATTTCGATCGAAATTCAACAAACGCCAGGGCTTAGAAGTGTCAGCATGTATCCACAATGCCGGCTATAATTGCAAACTATATGCGCTGATCAGCGAAATATATACCATATACTAAACATTGTGGTTATCGCTAAAATCAAAGCAATTTTCTCTTCTTCATGAGATGGGAAGTAATCTCTTTGACTCACTCTTTTGTGAACTTCCTTTTGTGAATTTTTATTTTTTGTTTGTGTTGGAGAGCTAGTCACCTTGTTTGAAATATGATGCTCTTGCATAACAATCATTTTGTTTCTTCCGAGGCCCAAATTGTCATTAGATATGAGAATTTTGTTATTGTAACCAGACACCCCCGACTTGATGTTTAGATTCATGTCACTAGGTAACATGTAAATACCTTGTCCAACAGAATAATCAACTTTGCTTGAAGCGTAATTTAAAGTATCTTGATAACGTTTAATGTCATCTTGAATATCAACTCTCCGGTTAACAATGTCTTCCAAGTTGTTCATAAAAACTCTTTGAGCTGTCAAAGCACTCGAATTATTACCTAAGATAGAAGAATGAGCAGAGGCTTGCGAACTAAGAACAAGATAAGCATATGCTCTAACACTCTCTGAAATTTTTACAAGACCTGTTTTTGTAAAGCCTTTAGATTTTTCTATAATCCATCGTGTCATGGAGTCGTCTGTGAAATAACTCAGACTTGGTGTTGGATAGTTTTTACGTCTTTTTTGATACAAGCTGTAAAAATATTGCCCTTTGTATTTTTTAGGATCAGAATCGACACCATATTTATTACAGATTTTTAAAAACTCTTCTTTGTTATAAGGATTATCGTTTTGGTTGAAACTATCTTCAAAAGGTAGAGGTGTCTGCAATCGCTTAATGATTCGTCTAATGTGATAATAGACGTGAAAACGATATACTGATCTAATCATAGGAGTAGAGCGACCTTCTTTCAGATGTTCAGAACTGACTCCACAAGCACTTGAAGCACACCAAGTGACAAAATTGAGTTGGGTTTGCCATAATTTAAATGGTTGTTCCTGCCAAATTTTCATGCGTTGTTCATTTTCATCCATTTCGTAATTAGTAAAAATATTGGGAAAGCTCGCAGGATAAGAACCAGTTTCAGAGACAATAATTGTTTCTTTGTATAAATCTTTAGAATTCAATATCTGAAGGTATTGTCCTCCATTTGGTTCATAAAGCGCATTGGGAGCATATTTAAAAATGTTCTCCATTATTTAAAAATATAATCCTCTATTCTCTAATACAAGAAGTGTATATCACAGTAAATGTCGTAAGGGGTGAGAAGACCATATATCTATCTTACCCCATTCAAAATATGGATGGCTCAAAAGAAATTGCATTGCTTGAGATGTTTGCAGACAATGTTCCTTATGAAATAACCGCAGAGTTGAAAGTGACTCTGTCTGCTGGTGATGGGAAAGCAGAGAAAATAATACCTAGACAGGAATACACGAGCAGGGAATTGAATGCCTTTTTAGCAGGTAATGTAGAACTTACCTCATTAGACAAAGACCCTCGAATAATCAGAACAAATAAGCTCGCTAAAATAACCAAAATGAATTTACATCTTTGAACTCAACAACACTCATAATCTTGAGGATGGACAGCTAAGTGATATTTTAATAACCGTTCCCATCGCTAAATATAGAAATTCACACATGTTGAGCCTAAAAACCCTCAGTACAAAAAATTAAAAAATGGTGTATTTCAGTCTCTCACGTTGAAAATCACAGATCAACATAGCAATATGCTAAAAGAAGACCTAGGAACAACCGTTGTTTTGCACATTCGCACATTCGTCAGAATAAAAAACAATTTTTTATTCATATTAAACGTTTTGGTGTTTTTCTTACACCATGTTCACTAACAATGAAATTTTCACGTATACATCAGCAAGATTAAAATTATATAGATAATTATATAAATGACATACAAAAGATATCTATTTAGAAAAGCTCCAGTGGATACGAAGTAACATTAACATTTAGATTTGGCTTAAGTTTCTTCACGGTCAGCGATTCTTTGATCAACAATTCTTTGTCGCTCTTCCCCGTTGCAAAAAACTTCACATTATCGAGGAGCACTCCATGATTATTTTGCAGACAGTGTTCTGTCACGGCGGTTGGTTTTCTCACATCTTTGTGTTCGTTGAAGCGTGTTTGCATGTGACGTTTAGTTTTCCCCACATAAACCGAAACGCAATCTGTGCAGTGCACTCCGTACACCACGTGAGATCTGAACCTTTTAGGTATGACGTCTTTGTAGCGAAACAGATCACCGATACGGCATGTAGTTCTGAAAATTATTTTCAAATCAACTTGTGGATAACATAACGAGAACATAGAAATAATTAATAATGGAGTATGGAAAGAGGTTAAATCCAGAACGTTCACTTAGAACTGCCCGCGGTGTAAAAGGCTCTCGTCAAAAAGTAATTGTCACACACAATCCGAGTGAGATCGATCAAAATCAGCTATTGTTGGTTAGATTTCCAAATTTAGGAAGCGATTATGTTATTATTCCGGGAACAACTAATCTAAGTTTTGATATTGAACTCAAATCGAAAGCTGACTCAAAAAGAACATTGGTCAGTAACATTGGGAGAGCTATCGTTAAAAAGTTGGCTGTCAAGTTCGAAGGTAACGAGATATTGAGTATCGATGACTTTGATATTTTTGGGTGTTACAGAGATTTATGGTTAACCTTCTTTGAAAAGAGAAACGCGATAAGACAGGGTATCATCATCGATGATGGGTGTACAAAAATTGTATGAAATTGAGGATTGGTGCTTCTGATAAAGACACCACTGATGCAGAAGACAAGGCCATTGCTGACACCTATAAAAACAAGTTTGTCATTCCACTCGACTTTGAGATGCTGGATAGTACTATCCCATATTATCAAGCTGGATTAGGGAATAGGCTTTGCTATGAGATCACATTTAACAACTATAACCGAGATATCTATTCTGACCCTCCAACTCCTACCGCAGGTTCAAGAAAAACCCCAGACAGTAAATACAAAATATCTAACATCTCACTTGAATATGAGATTGTGACACAATCCACTTTGGCTAGAAAAATCACTTCTCAATATGAAAACATGGCTTTGCTCTACGATAGAGTTTTGCGACACAGACAAATTAGAGTAAACAAGTCAGACACAACATGGAATTGGTCATTCAACACACCTGCCAAATCTTTGAAGGGTATCTTAGTTCTGTTTGAAGAAGAAGAATCCTACAAACGAGATACCGGTAAATTCTACAATCCAAAGATCAAAAAGGTATCTGTCATCGTTGAGGGCAAGCCTAACCAACTTTTTGCTCAAGGGATGCAGCCGTTTGAACAATACAATGAGATTTGTAAGTATTTTGCTGAAGGAAAACCAAAAGATAATAGCGCTGGCGAAAACCGAAAGCGCTTGGGATTACATCATGTAAAAGTCTCTGATTCATTGACAAACAAGTATGCTCTATGGTTAGATTTCAGAACAATTGATGAGAATGTCTTGCATGGGACCGGTCGAAAGATTGAAAATGCGAGTGAAGGCGTCACTTTACAGATTGAAAAGACCGCTGAAACTGCAGGAAGCTTAAACGCTTATATATATCTAACTAGTAACCCGTGTAAAAAGTTTTTACAGGTTTTAATCTATGTGAGCTGAACAGAGAGAAAGGCTTAGTATAATGAATTTTAGTATGATAAAGATAAAGTTTGGATGTAGAATGTTTAGAATTTAGTGTCCCATGTAGAACAGCGTGTAGAACACGGGTTTTAATTCATCAAAAATAAAAATACGCGCTGTGCATCCACTTTTTTCACTTTTTACATTTTTCACTCTGTAAAATAAATTGAAGATGCAATGCAATGGATCCCCTTGATTAAAGATATCTAACGTCAATACAGAAAAAAACACTCTTCACTCTTTTAATTAAAAATCTCTAGGTATTCCGGCTAAAGCATATTTAGTTCAACACTGGAGTTATGAACAAAAAAACTTTTTAATCAGAAGATCCGAAACACATCAACATATTTGTAATAAATCTTTCACGATACGATATATGCAGTAGTAAAAATAAATTGTGCGTACAGGTAAACAACAAAAAGATTAAAATCGCTGTAACTGTTTATGGAATCCACACCCCAGTAAATAAAGGCCAAACGCGAAAGTCGTAAAAGTGCCAAAATGTGAATCGTAAACAATTGCGATTTTCTTTACGAATCCAGAGCATCATGATTAAAAACCATGATATTCATTTCCTCAATCGCGTATTATTTGAAAAGTAATTACGTAGAAACCCTATTAATACTATAAGAAAAGCAAAATAAACAAACAAAAACGTTCTAAAGCGTACTTACCCTAAAAACATTAATAAATCTTCGCGCAATACTTTCGTTGCTGTCTATTGTTTCTTGATCTCGCGAATAATCAAAACATTTGAAACGATTAAATGCAATGCAATGTTTTCCCCTAATACTAATCGTAGAAAAATATTAACCACCGTGGTCTGACCCTCGATTATGAATAAGTGACCGCAAAAACGACCCGAAATTTTAGAGAGTGAAAGCGTGAAAAAAGCGGATGCACAGCGCGTATTAGGATATAGATAATGGACGCTCAATTAAACATACAAAACGGTCAATTTATGTCTGCATTATATTACTAAAATGGACACACTTTACATGAAAGAGCCTCACACAGCATTATTCGTTGACCAACATCATGCGGTAAAACTGCCCATGTTGTAAAATTATTAGAAAACTATTACTATGATCACTTTGATTTCATCGTGATTATATGTCCCACCTTGAGGTGGAATCAGACTTACAGAGATCGGAAGTGGTTCTGGAATGACAGCTATGTGATTTTAATTGAGCCGGAAGGATCTTTGTATGAATGGATTAAGGAAATGGACTTTTTCTGTGCCGGATATAAAACCTTATTTCTGATTGATGATATAATAGCTGATGAAAAATTAGACAAAAAGAGACAGCCTTTGCTCGAGTTGGCAATTAGTGGTCGCCATCGAAATCATTCGCTATGGTTACTCACACAGTCATACACGGCTATACCTAAAAATTTACAACGGCAAGCTAAAATGTTATATGTGTGTTATCCAAAAGATAGAAACGATCTAACCACCATTCATGAAGAGAACAATGTCATTGAGACACAAGAAGAATTGAAAGATGTCAAGGAAAAACTGAAAGGAGGGAAACACGCATGCCTAGTCATGAGAATGGAACACCCAAGAACGTATGCGATTTGCTGAACAGGTTGACGTTATTTGTTACATGACTCTTGTAACAAAAATATAAGACTTGCAAGACTGTTATAAGAGTGCTATAGCAGTGCTGTACAGCAAATTATAACAAAATTATAAGAAGATAGCAAACTCTTATACAGCAAATTACAGCAAAATTATAAGAAGATAGCAAACTCTTGTACAGCAAATTACAGCAAAATTATAAGAGAATATAAGAAAATTATAACGAACATAACAAAACGAACATAACAAAATGATAGAATATGTCAACTTCATGTTATTAAGCATACTGCTGGTCTCGCTATTTTGCTTTTATTCTGTATTAAAAAAATACCTCTCCCTAATAAAAATGGCGGAAACAGCGATCGATAATTTAATCAGCTACGATATTCCAGGTGAATTCCCACCACCACCTTCAGATGGTAAAAAGCAAAAATTGCTAGAGTGTGTCTTAACTGGAAATAGCAAGCTATACTTAGGGAAAATGTACACGGAAGAGCAAATTAACAAACTCAAAGATGAAGAGGTAAAAAAACTTTTTAGTATCTACGAGGCTAAACTATCAGGTCAAATGGTAAAATCCTTGGGGTAATCACTAATACGCATTTATTCGATGGGGGCTTGTGCAACGTTAGGAATAAACAATCAAGATGCATTGAGCAATGACCTGGAAACTGATCCCTTCTTAAACTCTGCCCTTCAAAGATTTGCATGTGACTTATATTATAAATTCGGCTCATTATTAGCACCACTCAGTGTTGGACTTATTACCGGGAGGCATTACCTTAATGGAATAAATTTAAATAAATCCGATGATAATATAAATACAGCACATAATAAAAATGTCAGAGGAACAGACTCCCATTCAAGTGACAACGAAGAACCCGAAAAAGGTTGAAGCGGGTAAGAGGTTGGCAGAATACAACCGTAAAAAACGAGAAGAAATAAAACAAGTGTCACCTCAAAAAGAAGTGGAGAAGCCCGAGGACTCTCTCACCAAACCAAACGAACAACCTATGAACTAAACCTATGGTGGAATAATAGCTCTCGGTTTAGTTGGTGGATTTGCTTATTTTGTGTATAAAAAGAAAGAGCAAATATTATCCCATGGGTCACCATCCACCCCCCCTTCCACAAAAATCTAAAATACCGGTGAAAATCAATAAACATGAAATGGAATAAAAGGATAATCTCGCAATATATAATCTCGCAATATATGTAACAAAGATGGACAAGAAAAGTATCGTCAACGATTTATATCACGCATCAGTCGTCTGCGTTTTCGCTATCGGCTACTCTATGCTAGGAAAAAAGGTATTAAAAATGACACCTCCCTTAATTCAAAAGTTCGACTTGGAAGATACGGGAAAACTAGTTGCCATTATCACCGCTAGTGAAGTGACAAAGGAATACTTAATCAAACAAAAGATTTTGCCTGAAAATATCAATATCTAAATATGGCTTCTATCGCAATGATGTTAGGCGGAGCTTTAGCTAAGGCTTTGGCTTTCACAGGATCAAGCTATCTGTTTTCAAGTTTATCCAAAGACAGAATCGATAATTAAAGAAAACGTCATGATTTAGCCATAGAAAAATTACAAAAAGCACAGATTGAATGGCAGCAAAAACGACAGGAAAAGATCGATTTCATCAATAAACAACTATTGCTCGAAAAGAAGGCTGAGACTAAGTTCGTAGAGCTAAATGATGCAATGAGAGGGTACAATAGGGTGTTTGATAAACCCCTTGAACCATTACCAAGGGAGCCTGTATTGAGCGACTTTTATACACCGAGTCATGATCAACATGAAAGGGAATTGGTTTTTATAGCTCTGAGTATGTTTGGAATTGGTGGAGCTGTGTGGTATTTTGAAAGATGAAGACCATCAACAAAAATTATGTTACACGTACATGTAACATATACACCTTCAGGTGGTTACCGTCTAGTCACAAGGTACGTATAGATCAAGCCCCCCAACCCCTACAATCAGAGCCCATAAATTTTGACTTAACCAACTTAACCAACCTACCGCACATACCAACCTACTTAACACATACCAACCTACTTAACATACCAAACGCTGTCAGAACGCTAACGATTGTTATACCTTGTTCACGGAATAGTGTTCGTATCCTTTCACCTAATGTGGTATCTTTGTCGAGGACTTTAGCAATGGTTTCTTTGATGCTTGTAACTTGACTGTTTAGTCACACCGGCCACACCAGAATACAAGGATCAACTGGAAAATTGGATAAAACAAGGTTACACCAGATGCGCTTTCAATACGTGTACTCGCCAAAGCCTACAGGTAATGTCCGTGGAACCTATGAAAATAACATTTATAGAAAATCAAACACCAACTCGATGATGACGTCACCCTTGGAATCATTGAACCCGTACCCAATGGAACTCCTATGGCGTGGTGTTTATGCATGATATCCATACCAAAGAAGAACGGGACCCCACACCGCACCGTGGACTTACAAAGCTTCAACTCCGCAACAAAACGGGAAACGCACTACACATTATCACCAATCAATATTGTCAGCATGGTACCGACCAACACAAAGAAAACTACACTACACGCCTGGAATGGATATCACAGCGTTCGATTGGTTGATGACCACTTTCATCACTGAATGGAGGAGATATCGCTACCTCCGCGCCACACAGGGCTTCCACGGATCGAACGATGGTTACACCAAATGATTCAATGATATTACAAAGGATTTCCCTCGTGTACGTCGATGTGTAGATGACTCCTTATTATGGGACAATAATATTGGAACAGCCTTTTGGCATACGATGAAATACATTAAACTTTGTGGAGAGAACGGCGTAGTATTCAACCCAGACAAGTTCCACTTTGCAGAAGATACTGTTGAATTCGCCGGATTCGACATAACTTCCGACGGATACAAACCGAATCGTAAACTATTAGATGCCATCAAAAACTTCCCAACACCCAGAAACATTACTGGAGTCAGATCGTGGTTTGGGCTAGTAAACCAAGCCTCATACGCTTTTGCCCATGCACCAATCATGTCTCCATTCCGCAAACTCTTGAAACATGACAGCAAATTTTATTGGGACGACACACTTGAGACATTATTTCAACGTTACAAAATGGAAATCCTGGGTAGTATCAACGACGGAGTTCAAACATTTGAAACAACGACGAATATGTTTAACCACAGACCGGTCGGAGAGTGGAATCCGCTTTACGCTCCTTCAGAAACATTGTTTTTGTACTACTGTTGACCCTTCCTGTGAGGAAGACCACTGGAAAATTGTCTATGCAGGTTCGAGATTCACGACGCCTGCAGAAAGTCGATATGCTCCTATCGTAGGAGAAGCGCTAGCATTACTTTTTGAGCTGTTTGTCATGGGCTGCCACAACCTTATAGTGGCTGTAGATCACAAACCACTCATTCGTATTTTCAACAACTGTGATTTAAACGAAATAAAAAACTTAAGACTGTTGAACATTAGAGAAAAATCACTAATGTACAAATTCCACGTTATCGCTATACCAGGAACTAGCAACACTGGAGCTGATGCTATGTCAAGAATTCCACCAACTGCAACAGATGAACACAGCATCGACGAAATAGAAAGTGCAGTATTGGCGGCCGCCCATCTTCAATTCCGTAACGAATACTCATTAGATAACATATCTCAAGTGGTATCACATGACCCCGCATATCAAGGTTTACGAGCTATGATAGAGAGGTTTCCCACAAAACAAGGACAGTTTACCACCATACTTAACAGAATACTGGAACATCAGAAATGATTTATATTGCATCAATCACCTCGTTTTTCTCGATAGACCCATCTTAATACCGCAAGACCTCCGTCAATAGATACTCGAACAGTTTACACATCAGCTACCAAGGAGTAGGATCAATGAAATCTAACCCCCAAAGAAGATTCTTCTGGCCAAGAATGAGATCGCAAATACAAAATCGTAGAAACCAATGTCGTAGATGCAACCAAAGTGCCCCATCAAACAACAAGAAACCATCAACAGAACCAATATTGCCAACATATCCTTTCCAACAATCTGTCGCTGACCTCTTCCACATGGCAGGACGTTAACGCAGTTGTAAAGGCATTATTGATTCATCGTAATACCCCTGCACCCGATATAAGAGTGTCACCTGCAGAACTTTTGTTCGGTCGACCCTTGAACGATCATCTTCCACCACCTACACAGTTTCGAAAACATTGGTTAGAACTTGCTAATGTGCGAGAAAACACTTTTATGAACAGATACAAACGATCAAATCAAGTAGACACAGTTGCGCCTCTGAAAGCTTTAAATGTTGGGGATTCTGTATCGATCCAGAATCAAACCGGCAAAAAAAAAAAAGGAAAAAGGCTTGTATATATAGCGTTTGAGCAACTTTGTATTTATTTATATTTTACCCTTTAGAAACTAGCATTTGTTTTAGAATATAATACTCATCGTAGAGAACAGACTGCTGTTAGATATTTATCACCATTTTCATTATATACACTTGTCACAAAAATCTGTCAAGTGAACACAGTTGAAATAAGGGCACCAGCTCTGAAATATATATACTTTGTATTTGTTTATATTTTACCCTTTAATTTGTTCAATTTCCGCACCTTAGCGAAGGAAATTGTTTGATTTAGACATTCTATCTATCTAACTCTCTCCGTAACAGTTTTTTGCCGTTTTTCGTAAAGTCCGTCGGATTTCGGATTGTTTGTTTATTCAGAATAGTTAATGACAGACCCAAAACTCTATGCAAAATGTAATACAAAAAGGCCACTTTCAATAATAATTCGCAAAAAATAATAAGCTTTTTATACTTTTCAAATACTTTTAGAAGTTATTTTAGCCGTTTTATATTTAAAACTTCCCAATTCAATTATCTTTAAAATTTCTTTAAAAAGTCAGTAAAATATACACACCGAACCGTTGGTTTATGTTTTGAAGAAATTGTAGGTAGAAGCTTTGAAGAAGAGTTTTAAGACTTTATCTACTATTGCAATCGAAATATAATCATAAGAACATTCCATATGGAGGAAATATTGATGTTTAGCTGACTCTGGGAAAAATTCTTGAAAAAGAAGGTGAAGGTTTGATAGTAAACGAAACTTTGCTGTGAAAAAAACTTCCAATATCACAGCAGAAAAGTATTATAGTATCAAAAAATTACTGGTGAATACGTCAATAAATGCATGAAACATGTTCATTTAATTTGATAAATATTACACCGAAAGTTGAAGTTATTGAAAAAAAAAATAAACAAATGAAATTGTCATAGCAGCACAAATCATTAGTGAATGAATTGACCCAAACATACATACATACTGAAAGTATAAACATGTGCAAGATATTGGTGTGCTTTTGTGGCTCCGAAACGTCATAGTGAATTGAAAAGCCGTAATAAATTAAACAAAAGAGTAATTTGGGGAATTCCGGACTGTTTCAAATTATTCATCACTGTACAATGCTCGGTCAAGCTATCACTTGTGTGGAACTGATTAGTTTTAAATTCACATTTAAAAGAATTTAAAGGCTCAAATAGACGGTACAATTTTCTAGATCAATTTTCTAAAAATAATATTGATCTAATATTGATCCTGAATTGCAATGTGTATTTTGTTTAAAAATTACAAACCAATAATATAATCATGACGCAAACACACAAATCAATATTCAAAATTGATTTGAATAATATCAAACTGGTTTGATTTTATTCACTACGGATCAATTTTATTTCAAAGAAGACCCACGTGCACCCTTTTGTTTTTACCAGTTTTGAAGATCGTGCTCGATGTTCTATTCATTTTAAACGTTCTGATTAGTATTTGAAAACTTGCAAAGAAGGAAATCAAAACGAAAACATAAACAAATGTGTTTACCTCGAATGTGTCAGTATTCATTCTTAAGTAACTTCTGAAACTCTCAAAGTCAGACAAACGTAATTCATTTAAAATAGTATTGTACGCTCCTCTTTTATTTCTATGAAGGAGCCAATCCTTCACCCATACCTTCCGTTTTCTTCTTATTTTTCTTTGGCTGCAGAGGATAAATCCACTGCAAAATAATAACGAACTCAGTATTATTTCTTCTTCACAGTCACTCATGGTGCGCGATATGAGCATATAAATTGTTGCTCATATTGTTTTGTATATTGCTGTGTGTATGTTTTCAAAAATTTCAAATCAATTAAAATAATGAAATTTGAATTGTTACGTGTAGTTTTTTCAACAATATTCCGATCAATATTATTTTTAGAAAATTGATCTAGAAAATTGTACCGTCTATTTGAGCCTTAAGATGACATTGTTCAAAATAATCCTGCAAACCGTCAATGGAGGCACAATGATTTAGTTTGGATATATGTCAGAGGAAAAGAAATTTTGGATGATGATTAGAATCCAACCAATTATATACATAAAATGAGATCGCTAAAGCCTTGTGAAAATTTGGAGTGTTACATGTTCCATGACACAATAACTTAAGGGGATTTTTTTTTTTGCGTGGATTAAGTTTTGCAACTTTTGCGAAATTTGGCCAAATTCGCAAAAAATAAATCCACGCAAAACGTCAAGACATGAACGATTCACGAAAATAAATCCACGCCAAATTTCATGATTTTATTTGCTCATTTTTTGGCTCTGTGTACCTTTAATGTATTAACTATTTCCTTGTACTTATCAAGCACCGATTGGTTTTGCAATGTGGCAGGCATGGAAATGCTGATTTTTACTGTTACTTCTAAGCTATATTATAAAGTACACACATTGCACTTTGTGCCCATTTGCAAATATAAATCCAAACATTTTCCTTTAGAAGGTCTGACTGAAATTAATCCACGCGAAACGCTCTCAAACCTTGACTCGCAAAAATTAATCCACGCAAAAAAAATCCCCTTAACAAAGTTTCATTGTGTCATTTGTCTTTTCGTGCACATTGGTGTTATTTATAGACACCAAAGAAGTGGTAATATGCAGACAGTTGTGGATCTAGAGTGTAGTCGCAACTTGTGGAGAAGCGCATTAACATAAGTTGTGAATTCAGTTCATATTATCAATGGGGTTATTTGAACCTTTTTCTTTTATGTTTGAATTGCTAACACTCCCCTACACAGGTTGCGGCTAACCTCTGTATCCGCCACTGGCAGGTTAAGTAGAAATAGATTTTTGTATTGTATGTTATGCTGATTTAAGTTATGTATATAATTTTTATCTTCTTGTAATCCTGTTAAATATCATGGATTAAAATCTTTGAAATGCCCAAGTTTCTCCTGCTCCTATTAATGCAAGTTATGAACAATTTTATTCAAATATATATTACCAACAATGTTTATTTAAATATATTACCGAATTCACATTTCTGACAAAATTTGGAAGGTGTGCACAAATAACAATTAGAACGTCCTGATATTAAAGTTGGTAGTAACTTGCAGATTTTTCCCTGATTTTTCCTTGATTTTCAAATGATTTTGGTTCACTTCTATCGAATATCATTTTATTCTTCATGTGAACCATAAGTCATACTTTTGGAATTGTGATAGATCTGTTCTCACGTACGCAACAAGAACAGAATGGATAGTCATTCAGATATCTTGAAAAATTAGCCTAAAGCTATTTCCTCTAGGCCTGATGCAGAAATTGTTCAAGCCCTGAGGCTTCTAGTTTTAGAATATAATACTCATCGTATAGAACAGACTGCTGTTTGATATTTATCACCATTTTCATGATATACACTTGTCAGAAAAATCTGTCAAGTGAACACAGTTGAAATAAGGGCACCAGCTCTGAAATGGGGTCCACAACATGAAAAGCACGGAATTAATTTCTTTAAAAATGTATGCTCCGGTAACCCTTGTACAGAGAAAGTGCTTTATGACATAGTACCGTTGCACGAAGATATTCAAGTTGAGTCCATTGGGCTCTTTGTGTCAAAAAATAAACCTTGGTATGGAGCCTCGCCAGACAGTGTTACGTTCTGTTCTTGCTGTGGGTATGGAGTTGTGGAGGTGAAATGCACATATTCTTTGGGTGAAAACTCTCTTAATGCAGAGATAGCAACTAGCATGTTTTACATTGAAAAGAGTGAATCAGGCTATTTTCTTAAAAACACTCACAATTACTATTTTCAAGTTCAACACGAAACGGCAGTCAGTGACACTTTATTTTGTCATTTTGTGGTGTGGACACTAGGAGAATGTGTAATCATCAATGTGGACAGAGAGGATACTTTTGTGAACCAAATGTATGAGAAATGTGATCAATTTTGGAAAACATGCATCCTTCCTGAGCTAATAAGCAGACAATTAGAGGAGTCTGTGTGGTATAACCCAAGCTAGTACTCATCAGAGTGTTTGTAACAGGTTTTTATTGAGGTAATGAAGTAATGTTCAAATTGAAATACAAAGTAAGGACTAATAAATAAATAGAAATAGATACAAGTTGAAATTTGACAAATTTAATTGTAAATGCCAATAACAACAACAGCATTTGTTTCATTTGATACTTGTTCAAAACATATTGAACGGCTACAAAACATTATGAAAATTATATTATACTAGCCGCCAAGGCGGCGTCGCTCGCCACTCATGTTCAGTATGCGTTGTGTCACCTCCCAATGAGTTCACGAATATTGGAATTCAGGAATTGATAATGGAAAGTGTTACCATCGTGTAGAGCTCGAAAAGAGTTCATGAAAAATAGAATCAACGAATTGACAATGGAAAGTAGAGCTCGAAATTCTGAGCAAGAAAATGCCCATGTTCAGCCTGCCTTGAGTTCACGCAAAATAAAATTAAGTAATTGGCAATAATAAGTGTGCCCATGTTGTAGAGCTCGAAAAACTGATCAAAAAAATGTATGGGATCGTTCCGCTACGATCAACCGTTACAGAGATATCATCGTTCGAAGATTTTGATGACGTCGCTCGCCAGCCATGTTCAGGATGCCTCCCCCAAAAGAGTTCACAAAAAATATAATGGCATGGAAAGAGGGGAATCAAGAAAAGAACCGAAGAAGATTTATAATTCAACATTTATAATTCAACAAACATGAAACATAAAACAACATGAAACAAAAAAACAAAACATAAAAAACACAAACACAAACATTTAGTATGGCCGCGGCCTGTGGTTATTGCGGTTCTGCCCCCGGCCCCTACCGCGGGTTTGGTCTGGAGGGAGAAAAACCCCTCCATGCCGCACCCACGAACCGAGGGCGGCATCGGTGGTTGGCCCTCCTCGGGCCAGCTGTTCCCGCAAGAATCTGGTATATACTGCAACTATAATAAGAAATTATCTTTTGTTAATAATTGAAGAATGATAATGATAAGAAGGTTATTTGAATTCTTACTGATTTCCGGGTCCGGCTCCCGGCCATCGTCAATTTGTAAATTTTCTAAATTATGGAATGAATTAGAAATGACATATCTACACATTAAAACCAATTATAAAAAATAGGAAACGACTATAACAGCTACTTACGAAGCAGCCGCTCCATATCTAAAAATAAAAAAAAAATTAATAAGCAACAACCAAAAAAGTATATTTTTTAGAGAACCATAGAAATATTTTGCGAAAGGGAATGGACATACCTATATTATTGTTATTATTCAAATTTCGAACTGAAAAGAAAAACAAAGATTTAATGAAGCATTTTATAGAATTGAAATCAGTATTCATAAAACAAAATGAAATTATCCTAGGTGCTTACATAACGCCGCAACTGCCGCTTGGACATTATTGTCCTGGAGATTATTATTTGCCATCTGAAAAAGTAACGATAATTATATTGTTAAGACTGCTTTTTTCTTGGACATGCAGTCATTATGTCATTAACAAGTGATAATACCAACGTTGTCTAAAAGTATTCTAGGTGTTAAAGGTACAATATTCCATATGACAACATGAATGAGATACAGAAAAGCAACATATAACGGCCAATACGTTTAATGCTAATTTAGTCTGTAAAAGAGAAACTATTGGAAAATAGTTCAAGTTATATATTCTCAATATATATTTACAATGTATAATCAGATAAATATGAAAGCACTTTAAACACTTTTATAGAGAAAAACTGTGGATCAAGTTACTTCTTATAAGCATGTTCTCAAGTTAGTTTTTCTCAAGAATATACGAAACACGTGTGATTATTATACCGACTCCAGGGGAAAAACTCCTGGTTATCCCAAGCCAAAGGGGATTGATTAAGTCTGTTGTTCCAGAAGAAACCGTATAGATAGGGTGGGGGATGTCACTGAATTATAAACAAAACCACTTGTGAACATGCAGCCATGTCTAACTTCCAAACTTTCTATTATCTCAATAAACATAGACCAATCTCTCAAGTGCAACGAAATTTCATCTTTCTTCACATTAAGCTGATATGTATTTTCTATTCTACGACTATACGCAAACTCTAAACATAAGAAATTAAGTTGTGCTCACAACATGAACTTGTGAAAAAATCTAAGTGAATCTACTTTCAATTTGTTAGCAAAGCCTCAAGTTAGGAGGAATATTTTCAAAAGATTTCTTACCCAAGTGTCTCAATCCAAAGCTGCACAACACGCAAATTATGTGTAGAGGTTTACGCTTTGTCTCATTATCTAAAAAAGAAAAGAAAATCTAAGAGAACTGCAGGTACAACAAATAGTAATGGACTATCAGGTTAAAAAAGGAAAAGAATTGTAAGCGAAACATTCATACCAATTTTTAAAAGAAACCATGCAGTTCAACATGTATGGCCATATGTTACTGTATAACAATGATAAAACTGCCTTTTCAATGACATCAGAATCTCAAAAAAAAGACAATAAATTACAATATGTCACACATACAATGACTTTTTGCCGCTTGCCTACCCTCCTCCACCCGGCTCCATGCCGCTTTCATACCCTCCTCCACCCAGCTCCATGCCGCTTCCATATTTTTCCATAATCTATTCAATCTTCAATCTACTCAAAGTTCAAGGTAATCTAATCTAATGCTGTATACTAATCATTTGGCATATTCAATCTAATGTATTAATGTAAACTACTCTAATTTCTAGGTCATCTAATCTAATGCTATACTCATTCAATTCAATTCAATTCAATGTAATTCAATCCAATGTAATTCAATTCAATGTAATTCATTTCAATGTAATTCATTTCAATGTAATTCATTTCAATGTAATTCATTTCAATGTAAACTGCTTTAATTTCAGTATTATTCAATTCAATGTATACCAATTGAATTTCCAGGTAATGTAATGTGATGCCTCCTCATTAACCTTGCGTAAAGTTTCAATTCAAAACATTTAGTATCAATTGCACAAATATTTTTGCAAGGTAAAAATATTCATAATACCTGTTGGTAGACTACATTTCTAGTGTAGCATCTCTCTCTAACATAGCCTTGCTGCAAAGTTCTACAAACCTTTACTTTCACCGCTTCAAAGCGTCGTGTTCATGAAAATGCAACATACAGTTGACCGTGACTGAAGCAAGGCCTTTGCATGTAAATACCAACCCGTTCAAAAGTCTGACCTTGACTTTGGTTTATGGTTATTGCGTAGGACAAACGGAGAGGAAATTGTGTACGCTTCAGCTGAAACGGAAGGTTGGTATCGTTGGGACACAATGTTAATCTAGGAATGAGCACCCGATTTCCAGCGGAGATACCCGTCAGCACTTCACAATCAAGGATATTCTCTCGGAGATTACGGATGACTAATCGGGTGCCGTTGCATAAACCATCCTTCAATGATAAATTTCTCAGCAGCATCACTATACTGTTGACTTTCAAGTTCAACCGGTGTGGAGGCATTCCAGAAGGAGTAAGCGAATTTATGAACTCCATCGGATACAGGTCAATCTCTTCTTGCTCATCAGAAACAACAGAATCGACACTAAAGTACGTGGCTGTTTCACCAGGCATTCCCTGAAGAATCCGTTCATTAATTACTAAAGCCTCATCATTGGTCGGTGTCAGAATTACACGACTCGACATATCCTCTCCTCCAGCATCACTAAAAATAGAATGGACGATATCATTATTTTCGTGCACAACACATTCGTGCGGAATTCCGATGGAGTCTTTAAATGGCTCATCCACTTTTTTCGGTATCGTTCCACTTCCTAATTCAAGTAGGAATTCTGCAAATCCCCTTTCTCCAGGTGCAGCTCTCATGTTGACATTTAGATGAAAGATTTGCACTATTGGCCACAAGACAGAGCTCTTGATGCATGCTTCCACTATCTGAGCTGGTGTGCCTCTTTTCACTACTGGAAGAGTCTGTCTAAAATCACCACCTAAAATAACAACCTTTCCAGCAAAAGGCACATCACTGTTACAGATATCTCTGAACATTCTATCAATAGCCTCAAGTGCATGCTTAGGAATCATACTTGCCTCATCAAATATCAAAATATGCTGACTACGTAAGAAATCGGCATGCCTACTGTTAGGCTTGACATTGCATGTTGAATTGTCCAATACAGGAACAGGTAATTTAAAAAGAGAATGGACTGTCTTACCATTTTGTAACAGTGTTGCTGCAATTCCAGTCTATGCACACGTACTTACTGATAGGTTTCTTCCAATAACCTCGCGAATGATGTAATTGTACGTGAAAGTTTTACCTGTTCCACCGGGTCCATCAAGGAAGAAAACTTTAGCATTATTATTGTCGTTTGTTGCCACTGCATCTAGGACTGCATCAGCAACAGCAAGTTGGTCAGCATTCAACGTGTTCCTCATGTTGATGGCCTCTTCCCTCATTTCATCAGCATTTGGTAGATCGTCAGCAATAGCTTGTTCAAAAGCCGGTAAATCAAAGTCAGTAACAACCCTACCAAATTGCTGCAGGACTTACTGAATTTTACCAAGAGCTGACTGCTCTGCTTGTACTTCCGGCTGGTGTCTCAAAAAATCTTCAATCATGTCAGCACGAAATCTTTCCCACAACTCAGCTGGATTGCTTGGCTCTCCATGGATCAGAATGAAAGAGAACGCTTTGCGAATTTTAGAAGGAGTTGCTGATTCGCCAAGTTCTTCAATGGTTCGTATCCACAAAGTATCGTCATCCAATAGTCCAAGTGCAATACACGCTTCCCTAAAAGATCTATATAAAATCCCATTTACAGTTCTAAGGTATTCAAAGGAAGTCGCACCAGGAACATGTAACAACAGCACACGTAAGAAATACCTTTCACCCTGCCGAATGCTAGCATTGTACATTCTACTTACAATTTTTTCTGCTCCACGCTGACGTGTCACCCACTTACGTTGTCGTGTTTGAAACACATAATTGTGGGGGATATCAGGATATAAATATTGACGTGCCTGTTCGTCAACACGATTCAATTCGAACCAAGCAGTTAACTTAGTGTGCTCTTGTCCTCTTTCCAGTGCTGCTTGTTCCTGTCCTTCTCTGAAAAAAATCTGCTGCTCATTTGGAAGGTGAACAGGAAGTCGTAAAATTGCATGACTTTGAGTGTGCATTGGAAAAGAGCATAAACGCCACACAGCTTCTGGAGCAGATACATACCTCGCATCTAAAAAAGTTTTGATTTCGTCATGATCTATTCGCTCATTGATTTCAATATGAGCAGTATCGTGTCCTTTGTAAATGTATTTGTACAAATACTTGACACTTTTAATGGAAACGCAGGCCTCTAGGTTTATATGTGCATTGTACTTTTTGCTGAGGAAAGGATTGTGTGGGACGATCCATCTGTTGTCAAGATCCATATTCCGAATTCGAACAGTTCTTCCGTCATCTGGTCGGTGATATAAAGGATAGCCATCCACATTTAAAACAGTTCCATTGTTGAACTGCTTTGGAAAATTTTTGCTGCACTTACCATCTTGCATACACGGTGAAGACACATTCAAATGGCCACATGGACCATGGACCATGCAGGATTTGATGATTTCATAAAGTTCTGGTTCTTGATCGCGATTTGGAATTCGTGCTGATATCAATGAATCAATGTCATCACCATTGCGCAACTTAAATTCGTTGCCAAGATGCAACAGCATGTGCACATGAGGTAGACCCCTTTTCTGAAATTCTATAACATCCACCTGTGCTACAGATACACCTAGAACAGAATCTTTGATAATATCGTTTTTAAGAGTTTCCAACTTCAATTTGAATACTCGTGCAACCAGATCTGGCCTATCTGATGTGGTTTGACCAGGCAAAAGATTTTGAACAATTTCAGGCCATTTAGGATTGCATGTAAAAGTTAAAAATAAATCTGGTTTACCTTGTTTTGAAACTAATGCCATAGCATCTAGGTACAACTGGTGCATATTTCTCGGTGAACCTGAAAAGGTAGATGGCAATACAACGATATTACCCGCACGGAGGTTTCGTTCATGGGCAGCTTCCTCCAAATAGTCCATCAGGCCTGTGTAGCTATCTGCCCGCAGTTGTTCTTGGTTCTGGCGTATGAAGTCGAGTCTCGCTCCCTCAACTTTGACATAGCTGTCAACAACAAACTGTTGAAATAGTTTTCCAGCTAAATGTAAAGCAGAAAATTCACGTCTAATGGCAATACGATAAATATAATACTGCAATTGTGTAACTTTATTCCGCCTTTCAGTTGCATGCTGTTGGACATGATTCATGTTTGGACTCCATACTGGATCACCTCTAGGAAAAATCATTGGATACATCATGGAGTCAATGTTTGTAGATGTGTAAGGAATATTGCGCAAGGGCTAATCTCTTGGATAAACAACAATATTTCTACCAGCGGGAGGTGCACCATCGTTACCTACAAAAACTGCTGCAACTTCTTCATGATGTGGAGCATTGTATCTCCTCCTGTCTTCACCTTCTCGCATATACATACCCACTGCGGAGGTTGCTCTATTTTCTAAAAGCGCCCTTTCCTCCTCTTCCCGTTCAACCTGAGCCAAGTTACGATATGCTGCGGCATAAGGTGAAACTCTATTAATGACTGTTTGTATTTGCTCCATCAAGTCTCTGTTGCAATCCGCATTGGAAGGGTTTTGCATACGCATGTCAAGCGAATTAGCAGCTTCGATAATATACAGTTGGCTAAACATGGGCACTTGGTTTTCATTAGCATGCAGTGCTCCATACCTATGTAGCAGTTGTCCACATATCCTAAAACATGGAGGCCCATTTCCTGGGGGAGGACGTAAGTTAGCTGACAGAGAAGCAAAACTAAATGCATTATTATAGATTCTAATACACTTACGGAAATGTTTACCCAGAGCAGAATCATCAAGTAAAAGATCCCGTAACTCAGGCGGATAATCTAATAAATTAGGAAGTTGTACCTTTCCATTTGTGCAACATTTAAAATTAGTTTCACGGTCGAATTTGATTGCTCCACAATGTTCACATAAAATGTTAAATTCACCTAAAGAATGAATGTCAGGTAAATTATTGTTTTCAATATCAATCCGTGCAGCATTTAAAAAGCGAGCCCTGCGCACTCGTCTGTTTCGGACATATGCTCTTTGGTGTTGTTGAGCATCAATTGCACGTCGAGCAGCAGCTTGTTCAGGTTGCTCATGATCTCTTAGCGACTGTTGTCGGAGGGCTTGTTCTTCAAGTCGAGCAGCTACTTGATCAGGTTGCTCGTTATCTCTTAGCGCCTGTTGTCGGTGAGCTTGCGCTTCAAGTCGAGCAGCAACTTGCTCAGGTTGCTCGTTAGCCCGTCGCTGTCTTTGAAGTTGTGCATCCCTCTCCCTTCTCAATTGAGCACGAATCTCACTTTGATTTGCGCGGTATCTCCTTTGTCGTTCAGCATTTCTAATGCGACGACGTCGTTGAGGGTCATCAGCAGGGGGTTGTTGTTGTTGATGTTGTTGCCGTGCATCAACTACATCTCTATCAAATTGTGATCTAGGCAATGCAAACCTTTGAGGGATTCCATAGTCATGATCAGAATTCATAACTCGTTGAGAAAAAACTCAAACAAAAGAACAATCTATACAGGAATGTATATATCTATTTATATAATTTTTATTATCACCACAAAACAACAGGCCTTGTGTTTTTTGTCAGTTTACCTAGCTAAATAGACAACAATAAAGAAATAAAGCAAACACAACTTTCCATTGTTGTCTTTAGGCAAACGAAATGATCGTTTTTTCTCAACTTTCTTCACTTTCTTTTCGCGCGAATATATGAAAATTTGTTCAAAGCAAACCTGATCAGTTTCCAATTGTTGCCATGACATTGAACGGGGGTTAACAAACGCTTAAAAGTGGATTCACTAAAGGTCATTCTTAAGTATTGCTGAAATATTAAGTTATAAATTGACTTATATTACTCATCTATATATTAATAGCCGATTCTCCGTCTGTCTGTCTGTTTGTTTGTTTGTAAGTCACGCAAAATGGTAGATTGAGTTGTGAGCGAAATTATTTCTTTTTTTGTGTGCGACGTGAGTTCAGAGCAAATACATTGCAACCCCAATCGAACGTGACTTTTTTGGCTGATGAACTAATAGGAATAACGTTTTGTTTTTATTATTATTGTTAGTTTTATATTCCACGTTGCCTTGGCTTTGAAAACAATACATCAACTAAATACAAACTAACTGAAACTAACTGATTAAACGTTTTGGACATAAAGCAGCAGTGGCAAAACGTGCGGTTTACCAGTGTATCCTAACGTATCCTTGCCTGACTGTCTGAGACGGGTGAACATTTTTTCGAGCAATCAAAATGTTTAAAAACCGATAGGTAAAAAAAGAGTATCATGATACAAAATATTTTTTTTTGCTTTTGTCATAATAGTTGTCTTAATTTGTTTTAATCGATTTCTTTTAATCTATTTTAATCAGATCGAACGTTTTTTTTTATTCACTTTATTCATTTAGCACGTGCCTTTTTTTCTCTCCTCCCGTGTGATCTTTTTAAGAAGAGAAACCATTTCCCCCTTACGTTTGATAGCACCCATGTTAGAGCGCGTAACTTTTTTAAAACAAAAGCTAATAAAAAGTTGAAGTTTTCTCTCTCTACGTTTTGAGTGTATTCCCCCTTAAGTTTTCCCCCTTAAGTTTCTGCTTCTGGTTGAACACAAGTTGTACGAGCCGTTTATAAGGAAATTTGACGTTTATTGATACAGTGATACAGAGCAGGTGGACATGGGCGGCGAGCGACGCCGCCTTGGCGGCTAGTGTACATATATTTCAGTTAAAAATATTACAATTTCATGCAATTATCGCTATTTTTTAGAAGCCATTTTTTTCCGTTTTTACCCCCTAATTTTCTTCAGATCTCCGCGATCTCTCCGTTGCAGATCCCCGATTTCTTTCGAAGCGAAATCTACCATTTTGCGTGACTTACAAACAAACAAACAAACAAACAGACAGAGAATCGGCTATTAATATATAGACACATACACTGAACAAGATGCAAACAGATATATACATGAACAAGGAAAATTACTTACTAAAGATACAGTGTACAAAGGCTGGGAAGCCACACAAGTCACACCACAGCACACTTGACAGACATGTACACAAATGACAACTGACAATACCTTACATTTATACATGACAAGTACACAACATGGTTACCATTTTGACATACATGACAACAAAGTACATTTTACAGACCAATATTGAACATGAATAAAATACAAAATATATACAAAATACCTAAACAAGAAAAAGACTAAAAATGGGACAAAGCATCCTAAGCAGAAGCCTGTTACCTGCCTAGCTGTGCCTCAGCAGCCACATGGCTCCCCTCAAGATGTGTCTAATCCTCGAAACATTTTGAAAAATCATACTAAATAGTACAAATACTACTAAATACATATATTTTGAAATAATTAATTATTGTAATTATTTACTTAAAATATTTTTAATATTTTGAAATACTAACAATTAAAAAATTCATGTTTGGCTCCTCGATGGGGAATTCTATTTCAATTTTCGTTTTCAAAGCCAGTGTAAGTTTATATCTCATTTTCCTAATCAAAATTAGTTTATTGACAGGGCGAATGTATTTCGAAGTCCCTTGTCTTATTTCAACAATTCTGACAACATTATCATTGCTACGTTGAATTGCATCGACTACAGCCATCTTCCATTCGTTACGTTTCGTTTGTTCTTTAACGAGAACGACATCCCCAACTTGAAGATTACGTTTGGTTTCATTCCACTTTTGACGACTTTGAAGAAGGTGTATGTATTCCTTCCTCCATCTAGACCAAAATTCATTGCAGATGTGCTGCACACGTCGCCAGCGTTTTCTTGAATACACCTCAACTTTTTCGAAATGTCCTGGTGGTGGCATGACAATGTTTGACTTCATTGTCAACAGATGATTCGGAGTCAATGGTGTAGGACTTGATACATCATTGAGACACTCAACTGTGAGTGGTCTCGAATTCAATACTGTTTCAATTTCAACAAGAAGTGTTCTGAATGACTCATCATTCAATGAATAACCATGTGTGAATAAGAGTGACTCAAGTATGCTTCTAGTAGACCGAATGAGTCTTTCCCAGACTCCACCAAAGTTGCTAGCATGAGGTGGATTCAATTTCCAAAAAATAATATCAGAATTTTGATTCAGCAAATAGTTCTTAATTGCAACATCATCAAGCTCATTGATTGCTTTTAAGAGTTCGTTTCGAGCTCCAACAAAATTTGAACCATTATCACAACGAACCAGTCGTACTGGTCCTCGTCTTGAGATAAAACGTCGTAAGCACATGATGAACGAGTCAGTGTCCATTGAATTGACATTTTCAAGGTGGCAAGCTCTTGAGTTGAGGCATGTGTAGATGATACCATAACGTTTGAGTTCACTTCTTCGTTCCTTGATGAGGAATGGACCAAAAAGTAACACACTTGTGAAGAATGTGACGAACAAGGGAATTACCATTGATACACCAAAAACCTTTCTCCCTCAGTCTACACAGTGTTGAGTTGCGCCCCCCTTGCTGAACATCTTCGTGAACTTTTCGGATGATTGTGTTAGTTGTTGCTGAATGTCTTGGAAGAACGATAGGATGCTTCACTTCGTATGGAACACTTACTGCATTCTTGATTCGTCCTCCAACTCTGATGATGTTGTCCTCGTCAATGAATGGAGACAATTGGTAGGTCAAACTTTGTTTCTTCAGTTGTCGCCTCTTCATCAATTGCATGACCTCGTCAGGGAAGGCCTTCTGTTGCACTAATCTGATGATAGCCTTCTCTGCTCTACATTTAATTTCTACTTCAGAAATTTTGCGATGCAACTTCCAACGTAGAATTCTGACGAATATACATACCATCTTTTGCCAAGAATTGGTGTATCTTTCAAGGATGTCGATAATTTGAATGTTCACCTTCGTTGAACGGACTTTGATCGTTTTTACTTCCTTGTCATCATTACTCAGCTTGAAAATGGCAGGCTGCTTTGGCCAATACTCCTTGTCTTCGTACAGAAAGTCTGGACCTCGAAACCAGTGCTTAATTTTGGCTGTTGATGACAGGCTTAATCCTTTTGAGTTATGGTCTACAGGATTGTCCTTGCTTGGTACGTAGTTCCATTGATTCAGGCTGGTCTTCTCACAAACAAATTGTGATCTATTGGCAACATACACATGGAATCGTTTACTATCATTGGAGATGTAGCTCAGCACGACTTGTGCGTCCGTCCAGAAATATTCTTCGTCAATCTTTGCATCAAGCTGACGATCGAGAAACAGTGACATCTTCACCGATATTACTGCAGCTGTTAATTCCAAGCGAGGCATTGTTGGTCTCTTCAATGGAGCGACTCTTGATTTCGAAACAACAAGGCGGCAATGGACTTTTCCTTTTTCGTTAACGTACCTTATATAAGATACTTGTCCATAACCTTCCTCCGCCCCATCCGAAAAGTGATGAAGAGATACGTTGATAACCTTATCAAAATTCTTTGGTTTGAAGCATCTGGCAATCTCAATTTCTTCTAACAATTTCAGTTGTGATTTCCACTTCTCGAATCGTTCTAGTTGGGAATCTGTTAGAGGTTCATCCCATCCACATTTGTTGGCACAAATTTGTTGAAGCAGTTTCTTTCCTTCCAAAAGAAACGGTGATATCAACCCCAATGGATCATACATTGAACTCACAGTAGACAAAACACCACGTCTTGTCAATGGCTTCACTTTGAAATTGACGGAAAATGTAAACACATCACGTTCCGGGCACCACTGCATGCCCAGAGTTCTCTCACTCGGAATTGGGTCGATTGAAATGTCGAAATCTTTCAACGACTTCGATCGTTCCTCTTGTGGTATCGATTCTAGAACTTTACGACTGTTTGAGTGAAACTTGGTTAAATGAAAACCACCATCTTGACACATTTTCGAGTGTTGGACACAGTTGAGATTGCTGAATCCTCATCAGTAAACGATTTAAGCATATCATCAACATAGAATTTTCGATGTAACACTTCAGCGCCTTCATCACCATACTTCGCTTTGTTGTCTGTTGCAGTTCTTCTCAGAGAATAATTTGCACAACTTGGAGACGAGGTGATACCAAAATAGTGAACACACATCTGATATTCCTCTAACTCACTGTCAAGATTACCATCACGCCACCACAAGAAACGTAGACATTCACGTTGGTCTTCAGGTACTCTGACCTGACAGAACATTGCTTCGATATCTCCCATCACAGCGACCGGTTCCTCTCTGAAACGTAACAGCACTCCCATCAGCTGATTGGTTAAATCAGGTCCTTGAAGAAATTCATGATTCAGACAGTAATTATTTGCCTTCATGGAGCAATCAAAGACTACTCTAATCTTATTAGGCTTCTTTGGGTGATATACACCATGATGTGGCATGTACCAAGTTTTACCTGCCTCTGGTGGTTTCGTTGCTTTAGTTGCGTAACCTTTGGTAATGATATCATTCATAAATGTCACATAATCATCATACATTTTCTTTTCCCTGGAGAGCCTTCTTTTCAACCAATTTGCTCGTTGTAGGACATAAACACAATTATTTGGAATGACTTTGTCCAATGATCGAAACGGTAGCGGGAGTGTGTAATGTCCATCTTCGAATGTTGTCTCTTATTCCATCATCATCATAAACCGTTTGTCTTCCATGGATATGGATTGTTCATAATTTGACTCATGAAAGTCGATTGATTGGGCAGTAATGATCATGTCTCTCAGTGAAAGGTCCTTGATAGTTTCGCGAACATTAATGTTGATACGATTACATGATAACGACTTCGGATTTGTACTGCCGATTGGACCAGATACACACCAGCCTAACCGAGTCCTGTATCCATAGGAACCATTGTCTTCACTATGGACCGGTTGTAAGGCTTTCGGACAATTCGTTCCAATCAATAACCCAATAACACTTTGATCGGACACTTCAGGCAGATGATGCATGATACTGGATAGATACGTCCACTGCTGTACATGATCTGCTGTGGCAATCTCACTGACATCAGCTGGTAGTGATAATCGAGTGTAACACTTTGGAGTTTGACTGTACCTCCAATTGACTTGTTGACAGGTGACACTTGAAGATTATTGACGAAGGATGTTTTCTCCTGAAAACTTCCAGCGACGGTTTGAATTTCAATTGTAGTCTTGGTTCCAGTGATACCAAGTTGGTCTAATGTTTCATTAGTGATAAACGTACCTTGTGAACCATTGTCCAATAATGCAAACGTTTCGACACACTTGTTTGGTTTGGAATGGTGATTCACTTTAACTTTGACGATACTGAGACTCACAGTCTTTGAAACACTTGAGATACATCCAGATGTGATTGATTGGGTGACGGATGCAGGTTGTGCAGATACAGGTTGTAGTGTTGTTGTTGTGAGAGTTGTTGTAGATGCTGGTGGAACGCTGATTGTGAATTTGTGAAGTGTGGTTGGATGAGGTTTGTTGCAGACATCACAGGTTCGCTTGTTGGTACATGTTTTAGCATTGTGCCAATGATCCGTGGGTTTCAAGCAGCAGTCGTTTCCTGAAGATGAATCTTTGACGTTCACCAAGATCCATTTTGTTGTACTGTTGACACTTCTCTACATCGTGGGATGATTTGTTGCAGCAAATGCATTTATCGATCTTGGTAGCATTTGTCTTGACTTTTGGTTTATCTAACTTGTCATAGTTGTGTCTTGATAAATCACTGATTGCCTCTCTTGAATACAATGGGTCATCGAGAAGAACTGTTTCCTTACTGTTCAGTCTCACAAAATCCTCGATTCCAGGCTCCCTCTCAAACTTGGATGTGACTTTATACGCTGTTCGATTCTATCTGTCTTGTAAGTATACTGGCAATTTGCTCTACAGTAGCTGTAGCAATTCTGGACTGTTATCACTTGATCGACCGACACTAGCCATTGATACTTTAACAAGAACGTTTCAAAATCCAGCTCCACGGTTGGGGCCTTTGTACGTCTCATCAATGTCAACATTTCTGATTCACAATTCTGGTTTACTGGGCAACTTGGAGTTTGCTTGACTTCAGTAAGCTTGACTGTCTTGCCTTCTTCTCCCAGTTTGGATAAGTAGTTTTCTGTAAAATTTTTGAACTTTGGAATATCTTTCAAATCATCTTCAAGACTCAAATTATCATTGGACTTACCATCTTCATCATTCAAAATTTTTATTCTTGTCTTGGCCATCTCCATTTCATATTTCAGCTTCAATCTTTCTTTATTTTCCTGCATTTGTTGTATCTTCAACTGTTCCTCTTGAAGCTGCTTTTGTTTCTGTTGGAGCTCTTGTTCTTGCCTTCGTTTTTCTTCGAGATATTCTTCTTGTAGTTTCAGTTCTGCTAGTCTAGCCTTTTGCTCTAACAGCTTTGAAGAGTGATTTGATGATGATTTTGAAGAGCTTTTACGAGACGACCTTTTGTGTGATGAGCGAGCATCATGGATATAACTGTGATATCTCTTTTGGTGCATATGTACACTTTCTTCAACGTTCTCAGTTTCCTTTTCTGCTCTTGCCTTTTCCTGCTCATCTTCTATGAGGGGCTTGATGCTGATACTCAGTTCAGAAAATTCAGCAAACATTTTCTCCAACTCTGCTTCCTGATCATTGATATCCTTTGAATCTCCATTGGACTGCAACATAGTGTCAATAGTGGATATCTTGCTGCAGATTTTCTTGTCTAGAATATCTTTCTTTTGTATGCCTTTTCTAATTCATAAAGTCTTTTCTTTTCTGTGGGTACACTAACCCTTTTACTCTGTCTAGGTGATACTGCTGACATGGCCTTCCCACACAACCAGGATATGTATCTTTACTATAAATGCCAATAACAGCAACAGCATTTGTTTCATTTGATACTCATTCAAAACATATTGAACGGCTACAAAACATTATAAAAATTATATTATACACATACACTGAACAAGATGCAAACAGATATATACATGAACAAGGAAAATTACTTACTAAAGATACAGTGGACAAAGGCTGGGAAGCTACACAAGTCACACCACAGCACACTTGACAGACATGTACGCAAATGACAACTGACAATACCTTACATTTATACATGACAAGTACACAACATGGTTACCATTTTGACATACATGACAACAAAGACCAATATTGAACATGAATATAATACAAAATATATACAAAATACCTACACAACAAGAAAAAGACTATAAATGAGACAAAGCATCTTGAGCAGAAGCCTGCTGCCTAGCTGTGCCTCAGCTGCCACATTAATTGAGAAAAACTAAGTCACTGCTGCAAACAAAATGGCAGCAAAAAAGAGAAACAAAAGGAAACACTGAAATGTAAAAGCAAAAGCAAAACAGAACTCACCAGCTGGCCTAAGTAATAGCTGGGTATGATAAGCCATGAACAAAATACAAATGTAATTTTCAGCTTGAACTGACTTGAAACTTCATCTCTTACTCATCATTACTTTATGAGTGTCAGAGCAGATTGAGCAGTGATTACTCAAAAAAATATTTTATAATAGGGAGATAATTGCTCCCCATTTATACAAACAATAAAAATACTAAACAAAAGAAAAGTGTGATGATGTTGATGACATGGAAATGACAAGATGGTAGTTTGAGAGGTGTTACCACTCCTCCACTGTGTGGAAGGGAGAAAGTTACATGTAAATGGTTGTGACATAGGCTACTGACTAATGAGAAAATGAAAGTAAATGGATATGATAGATGGAGTGATGAATGATGATAAATGTTGAAAGAAATTTAAACAAAATAAAATAAAATTATCAGTACTGTACTGTCTGTACAACAGTCTGCTTGCTCTTATACAGAAAATATTGCACCTGATCAATATACAGACAATGTTACATATTGTATCTCTCAATGTGAATGTCCTGGTCAAACAGATAATATGGTAGGATGCGATAAATGTGACAATTGGTTTCACCCCATATGTATTGGTTTGAAACGTCTTCCAAAGAGCAAAACTTGGTATTGTAGACAATGTAGAAAATGAAAATGTAATCATATTTTTTGTGACATATGTATTGATACCATTATATACAAAAATAAGTTTTCATATTACTAAATACAATACTTGGACCTAAATTTGTCAATGCTGCACACAGTTACAATCCTATCACAGTTAGTTAAAATATTATTTACAGATTCTTCTCAAATGTTTTTGATAATTTTTCAAAGGTATGATACCTTTCAAAATAGTATATCTATTTTTCATCAGACCTATGACTCTTTCTATGTGGATCCTGACAGAGGTGATTTTTCGTGATATTTCCACTTATTTTGCTGTTAATTGTTTTTTTCCTTGTGTCAATAATTTGGCTGAACTGCCAGCTGCAAAACCGTCTCTAAGAGTAAACCCTCGATCAGCCAAAATTTTATCTCCTAGCATGTGTTTGCTTACAAAACCAGATCCACATGTTATTTGTAAATCAGAAGCTCTTCCACCATAGCATTTCGAAACAAAATTGATTGACCCTAGCGGAGTACAGGAGATTAGAACTTTGATCGTACAATGTTTTTTATATAGGCTATACAACTAAGCGCTTGCCAACAATGACGAAGGGGCTTCAACAAATGTCTCAAAACAGTCAGTAATGCATGTGAGTCGTGGAAACTTTGCTTTGAAGATACCAGGAATTGTTTCAAATACATGCTCTCTATCTTGGAACTTGACCATGAATTTCAGTTCCAATACATGTCGTCAATCCATTTGTGAAAATACTTGATGGCAGTTGTTTTACTAATGTTTGCCATCTATGCTATTAAATCAAAATTTAAATTTTGTTTCAACTTAAGAATTGTTATTCTCATCTGGTCCTCGTTGTTGCACTTTATGGGTCTTCCACTATCATGGTGATCTGCACAAAGGTGATGCAATTGATGTTTTTTATCTTCTTCAGCAGTACTATGAAAATCCATCCTCTCCAAAGCATTCCTAAAATCATAATGTGATATGCGAACTCATATTTGCATATATGAAAATATTTCCATACAGTTAAATCACTGATCTTGTACAATCTTCCATAAAAAATATCCTTGAATAACTCCTGCTTCCTTGCTTCTTTTCTGGCGATAATTTAATTGTTCAAAAATGTCACTTTCTAAAGCAAAATGTATTCTCACAAAACGTGCTTCAACAGAGTAATCAAGTGTACAAAGTATCATTTCTTTCCTATGTTATAAGAAAACTTACTTGAGAATATTGAAACCAATTGATTCAAGAGGGGTATCATAAGAAAATAGCATTCTTCAGTGCAATCCTTGTGACGCAATGAACATTTCTCCAACTTTGAAACACAAAAGTACTTCATACAGTGTTCACAAAAATAATGATATTCCATTGGTGATTTCAGGTTGCGGATGGTGATGGATGGTGGTGATAGATTTCTTGCAATGATTTGGCAAAAGACAATGAAGTCCAATAAGGACCAAGAGATCTGAAATTGCAACACCAGTTAGTTGGTGTCTCATGATAAATGTCATTTAGCTCGTGGCAGCAGTCAGTTCTGATCCTTCATATATGGGCTTGCTAGCCTCATCTTGGTGTACTTCTTCATCTTCATCGTCACTGTCTTCAATGTCGTAGTCCGAAATACACCTGTTTGATCTGATGTTTCTGTCAAGGCAGGGTCATTATCACAGTCATCAGTTGAAGAATGGGAAGCACTTTTTCATTTGAACCTGACGAGGAAATGTTTCTTCTTCAGGAAATGTTTCGGTTGCGCGGTCTGAAAAATGAGCAAAGACAAGTCAACAGCATACGCAGAAATGGGTGTAGTGTAGATAACAAGACACTGTATAAGCAGTTTAAACATTATTTGCACACGACTATTTCATGCATAGAGGTATCAATGCTTTTACCAGGCACTGTCTCAACTTCCATCTCTTCAGATACATCAGAAGAAGGAAAATCATTGTCATTTTTGTACAGGTATCTAAAATGAAATCATGAAAGATGTTAGACAATTCCACTTGCGCAGGCAATGAACTTTTTAAGAAAAGACATTCTTACGACATATCCTCCTTGTCTTGATGGGGTAACAACTCACACGATGTTGTGGTGCTATTTTTTTTCGCGTCGTTGCTATTCCTAGAAGATCTTTGGCTACTATATTTAGTTTGTCTCGGTAACTTCCCATTGGGATCACTTAAGTACATTGAATATCTCCATTTACGGTCCATACTACAGGAAGCTGATTCGGAAATCACAGAATTTAGATAAGAATAGTGTTATAAGAACTGCACATGGTTTACACCTTGAATGAGTTTTTTACCTATATTGATAATACCTGGAGCACATTGAGTAAAGTATTCGATAACTCTTATTAAATTTCATCGAATTAGAAACACATGAAGAGTTATAAATATTTTGATAGTAATGTTTATAAATTAAAATTATTTGGGAAACAAAAATGTTTATCAAATTTCTTTGGTGTCATATGAAGTATTGTCTTATAATATTGTTGCTGTGTAGACCAGCCCATATGACTCTCGCTACTTGGTCTGCAAGAACTCTGGCCATAGATCGATTGGTAATTGCTGAGCCTTCGCACAATTGTTTAATTGTAAGTTTCACAACAAATGTAAGCCTTTGGTATACACTATATTAATCTACAGGGTGGGCCAAAAAAAAGGGAGACCCTCAGCGAACCATTATCGCGTCTTCGTTTTTTAAGATATTTTGAAAAAAACTTTACTGGATGATGAGCAAAGGATTTTGAAATAATTGAGAATAGTTTTTTTTCATAATAACGCTTATAACGTAGAAAATTTACAATAATATTGAAGAACAGGTAATTGAAAAATTGAGAACTTTGACGTCAAAACGTTAAAAAGATTGTTCGACGTGTTTTCCCTTAACATCTCTAACTTTCCTGCATCTTTTTCGAAATTGTGAAATGACGCTATTGATTTCACTCTGAGGAAACTCTTTCCACGCTTTTCGCAATGCTTTTTTCAGTGAGTTGATGTCTGTAATATCTCGTTTATAAACTTTTCGCACAAGACTTTCCCATATTCCATAATCTACTGGGTTTAAATCGGGGCTATTGGGCGGCCACATTTCAGGGGGTATATAGTCAGGCATCTTCTTCTCTATGTACGTGATTGTTTCCTTGGCAGTGTGGGCTCTAGCTCCGTCTTGTTGGAAGATATAATCTCCAGAAGATATCTTGACCATTTGCGGAATCATTTTCGCCAACAACATCTTTCTGTAGTACTCGCCGTTGACTTTTGCCCCAGGGTTAACAAAGAAAATTGACGTTTTTCCAAGTTGCGAAATTCCAACAGAAACCATTATCTTTTTTGGAAAAGTGTTTCTTGTTGTATACAAGCGTCCGTCACTTATATCTTGTTTCTTTTCAACTTCCGCATAAACACGATCATTCTGCATGTTTCTTGGCGTATCAACGGTAAAAATCTTTTCGTCGGTAAAAAAAGTTTTGGGTAAAGTCTCTTTCGTAATTTTTTTCAGCAGAAGTGAAACGCGTTTACGTCTCTTTTTTTCATCCAAAGCAGACAGCTTCTGTCCTTTAATTCTTTTATAGGGTGTAAGGTTTAAATTATGCTTTATTATTCTTCGCACAGTCGAACGACTTATTCCAATTTCACGTTCAATTTCTCGTGGTGTTTTGTGTGTTCCAGGCTGTTCCTCTTGACTTAAAACTAAGTCTTCAATTACACCAATGTTTTCTTCAGTTCTTACACTGATTGGCCTTCCACTTCCCTTTGATCGTTCAACAGTTCCAGTGTTATCGATTTTCCGTAGTAACTTATCCAGTCCACCAGCTGTCCAATTTCTTTCAGGAAATTCGTTCAACAATCTTTTTCGCCCGTATCCTTTTTCCAGTCTATAATGTTTGATTAGGATCTTGTCTTCGGTAGAAAATGGCATTATAAAAGTCTGTAAAAATGCAAAAAATTAAATGCGTGCTTTCCTTTGGCAGCAAAGAAATTGATGTGATAAAAACGATTACGATACAAAAACTGCTCCTTGGTTGCTCAATTTCTTGATTTCTCCTATAAAGTACCTTATAGTTGCGTCTCGAAGTATCAAAGTTGCTGAATCTATTTACTTAACTTGCATGGTAACAATGATGCTATTGCACTGTGTAATGATGCAATGCAATAACTTCTTTTGCCACACATGGATAAAGAAAGTAAAACTCTGGGGTTTTCGTTTGAATCTTTTCAGGAAATAATTGATGTAAAATTTTACAATTTTGAAAAGCACTTCCGAAAAAGTCTTTTTGTAATTTCTCAAATCTCAAAATATACTCTTTAACAGATCATTATTATAGAAAGGACGTTTTCCACCTTTTTCTATGGCGAAATGATTTCTTGAAAAGCAGTAATTTTGAGCCCACAGCAGATTGTCAATGAAGGTCTCCTTTTTTTTGGCCCACCCTGTATATTACATCATTTTCACATTTATTATCCAATTCTTTTCAGATGTACACCATTGTCATCTGGAAGTGTGTAAAAACTGGAGGAGAAGAAGAAACGATCACTCCCTTAGTGTAAGTATTGAAGGAAGAACTCTTAATTAATCTAGATGAAAAGCATGTGGTATACAGCCACAAAGGAACAATCTATAAAGGAGAGATTGATTCATATCATGGTACTTTATGTGTTTTTATATTTGCACTAGTCGCTCGTACCCATGTTCATTATGCGTCCAGTTTGCTCCAAAAACTGATAAAAAATGTATGGGATGGCTTTAACTCGGGTAAAAATTGTGTACGGGTTTTAATTTTGGAAATGTTGACTATAAGGGAGAGCAAAAAATGTCATAGACTGTTCAGCAGAAACATAAATTCTCATGAAAAAGTGTTGACAATACTACAAAGATAGCATAAACAAATAAATAAATAAACCAAATAAAGGTTATCACTTTTGCAAAAGTGTATATCGACTTCGTGAACCGTCTTCCAATGCGTTTTTTTGGTTTAGTCCATTTATTCTTGGAAATAATAATTCTCTGTGAATAGCGAGTGCATTGCATCTACGTACGCAGGCAGTTGGAATTATCGGATCTTTCGAAAAGTGAATTTCTAAAAATTGATGACATATCATTCGTAAGAGAAACCAATGAATCTAAAAAAATAAAGCAGGTTGCTGATGCAATTTTGTCTGTCTCAAATGTGCGTAATGGTTTAGCACAACTTGAAACATTGTTTTATCTGGATGGACCAGCTGGCACAGGTAAAACTTTTAAATATAACTATGTTATTACATTATGTAGAGCCAGAGGTTGGAAAGTTGCAACTGCTGCATATACAGATATTGCAGCCACCTTACTCTCTGGTGGATGTACATTGCATTCATTATTTCGGTTGCCTGTTGCTGTTTTAGAAAACAGCATATGTAAGATAACCCGACATCCTAAACATGCAGAATACCTTCCGAGTATTGACCTGTTTCTGATTGATGAAGCTACAATGGTGTCTACGCACATTTTTCATGCTATCGACAGATTGCTACGTGATATCTGCGGTAGTGATGCACTTTTCGGTGGTAAGGTACTTTTGTGGGGTGGCGATTTTCGTCAGTGCTTGCCAGTTGTGAAGAATGCAAAACCAACTGATGTTATTGAAGTTTGTTTGACAAGTTCTGCTTTGTGGGCATCAGTGGTAAAGTACTCACTTACCGAGAACATGAGAGCCAGGCAAGATAAGCGGCAAAACTATCTGCTTGATTTTTTAAATAGCATAACCGCGTTAGAATGCCTCCTCATTGTTTGAAGCTTAAAGTTGGGGCTATTATTATGCTCTTGAGGAACCTTAATATCAGGAAGGGTCTCTGTAATGGCACACGCTTGATTATCCATGAACTATCAGGCAATTTTTTTTAAAGCTGAAGTTTTGCCAGGGTCAGCAGTTGGAGAAATCATTTTCATATCTATGGTTGAACTGTCACCTTCAGATACAGGTATGCCTTTTATATTGAAACGCAGACAATTGCCTATCCGTTTGGCCTACTCTTTCACTATTAACAAGAGACAAGGTCAAATATTTGATAAAATTGGTTTGTTTTTGCAGAGTCCTTGTTTTTCTCACGGTCAGCTATATGTTGCATGTTCCAGGGCAAAGGAATTGATAATGTGAAAATCTAAGTTGCTGCTACTGGGAAACAAGGTTATATCAATGGAAAGATGTATACTCAAAATGTTTTCTTTCCACAAGTATTACAGTAAGTTAATTCTGCATGTCTTTTCTTTCATATCCACAAAAGTATTGCATTGTTGAGTGAGTTACAAAAGTACCGGAAATGAAAACACTGCTGTTCCGGTGAGCATTTTGATATTCTCACTCATTTGGAGAGTGACTATCATTGCAGTTGTCTAAAAGCGGCTTTTCGGCTAAGTTGATATACCAATTCTGTGACATTGTGTTGCTCAACTGTCGTGGTGGATTGAGTGATGCTATTTTGTTAAATCACTGACAATTACTTTGTGGTAGTGCTGAAAATAGATGATATGCTTTTATAGTTACTGAACTGTTTTACCTGAAAAACATTTTATTTCTGTACATTTGTTTTTTTTAGCTGGAGTACAAGTCCCATTGACTTACGTTCACGTCGTGTACTCTGTTAGTATGGGTTGTGCATGCGTTTTATCAATTCATCAGAAACAGATAACATCTTAATTTGTTTTTTTTTGAATCTACTATGAGATTGTCCTTGCATGCACAAACCATGAACCAAAAGTCAGGGCATTCATCCTGTTGTCTTTGAAAAGTGTAATTCTTAGTATTATTTTTCTTTTAGTGAATTAATAATCTTATTAAGAATAATGAAGAAAAAATTATGACTGACTCAGCACAAAATGGTAATAATCTTTCTGCTTTTTTTATTTTGAAGTTAGAATAAAAAATTATTTTGTCACTGCTTTATTTTAGTTTCTAAAAACCTTGTGGAAAATAGTAAGTATTTAATGCTTTTAATTATATTTGAGATTAATGCAGCTTAAATCTTCATGGGTATGTTGTATGTATTAGTTGATGTTGATGAAGTGGAGGATGGTGGTAAGTTTTCAAATGAAGCTTTAAATATAGGAGAAAATGACAGGATGGTCTATTTAGAACTACTTTCTTTTATATTTTAGTTAGTGATATATCCAAGAAAGGTAAAAGAACTTAATCCTTTAAAATACCAAAATACCATCAATTTAAATAGGTTATTAATACTTTTCCTTTCCTTTCAGAAGAAGAAGATTTATTAAGAGAAGTTAAGTTCTTATTTTCTTTTTTGCTGTTTTATGGATACCACTGTCAATATATTATAATTTCATTCTATTTCATTCATAGATAAGGAGAATGGCGCGAATGGTGGTGGTTTGATATATTCCTTCTTAACATGTAGAATGCACTTCAATAGATGTAGTATTTACACTGTTCATCTTTTATGTTATAGGGCACTTAGTCCAAGGAGTAAGCGTTTATTTTCACTAATACATGTTGGCTTTACATGGACTTGATGATATTTGCATTTTTTAATTTTTTCTTCCTGTTTAGAATCGCAAGAGACCACATGTTGTGAATTGTGAAGTTTTTCGTGTAAGCCATACTATTTGGTTTTTTATTTATCTTAACTGATCCTTAGCTTTCTATCCTTTATATAAGTAACAGGACAAGACTTCCTCAAGTATAAGAAGGCCCATCCTGGCTCCAAGTCCAGGAGGGCCTTCCAAATATGGAAAAAAATGGGGAACATAAGAAGTCTGTTGTTATCTAGATGAGAGTTTTGGTAGAGTTGGAGAGTTTATTTCACTGTTTTGTGAAATGACATTACAGGCTATGGTTTAAGAGAAAAACGTCTTTGTCAGATTACTATTCCTTAAAGTTAGTTCATTTAGTTTATTGAGGATAAAGAGGTATTGTCTCTGTGTTAAAGATAATGAATGGGATATGCTGATGTCAGCAGAAATAGAACATTTGAGAAATTGGCTGGGAACGAGCAGCTGTTTATTAATATCAAAGCGAACTGTACATAAATAAATCACATCTTCTTTCCTAACTAACAAAATTGATCAACTTAATTCATTATCTTTAACTTGTGTTTATTCAGGTTCTTTAGATTTATAGTATAGTATTGAGGTCAACTTGGTGTTGGTAGTTCATGGGAAAAACCTTTCCTGACAGTATCCTATGGATAACCGTATCTACTATAGTCTATATAGCATTCTCAAGGTAATAGTGAATGAAAGTTTAGTTCGAAGATATATTGTCGGCTGCACATTTCAGATTTTAAATTCAACCTTAACTTTATTTATTTATTTTTTTAGATTCATTGGTTTCTGTTACGAATGATATGTCATCAATATTTAAAAATTCACTTTTCGGAAGATCCGATAATTCCAACTGCATGCGTATGTAGATGCAATGCACTCGCTATTCACCGAGAATTATTATCTATATATTAATAGCCGATTCTCCGTCTGTCTGTAAGTCACGCAAAATGGTAGATTTAACTTCGAAAGAAATCGGGGATCTGCAACGGAGAGCGCGGAGAACTTAAACATTTAGGGTGTATAAATGTGTAGCTCCCGCCAAAGAAATGACGATGGCTGCAAGAAATTGTAATACTTTAACTGCAAATATACATATATGAAAATATTAGCTAATTTTGAATTGATATTTCTACAATACTTACCTCAGACTGACCTTGAACGAATGAACGAATACACTTTTAAGTATTTGTAACCCCCGTTCAATGCCATGGCAACGAAAGGAAATTGATCAAGTTCGCTTTCAACCATCTTGATTCTTATTCGCGGGAAAAGAAAGAAATAAAGTTGAGAAAAACGATCATTTTGTTTGCCTAAAGACAACAAAGGAAAGTTTGCTTATTTGTTTATGTTGTCTATTTAGCTAGGTAAACTGACATTTTTGTGGTGATAAAAATTAGATATAATACATTCCTGTTTTTGTTTACATTGTTCTTTTGAGTTTTTTCTCAACGTACAACGAGTTATGAATTCTGATCATGACTACGAAATCCTTCAAAGGTTTGTTTTGCCTCGAACACAATTTGATAGAGACATAGTTGATGCACGGCAACACCAGCACGAGAGGCAACAACAACTCCCTGATGACCCTCAACAACGTCGTCGAATTAGGAATGCTGAACGACAAAGGAGATACCGTGCAAATCAAACTGCAATTCATGCTCAGTTGAGAAGGGAGAGGGATGCACAAAATCAAAGGCAGCGACGGGGTAATGAGCAACCTGAACAAGCTGCTGCCCGACGTGCAGCTGATGCTCAGCAGCACCAAATTCTAAGAAACAATGAGCAACCCGAACAAGTTGCTGCTCGACGTGCAGTTGATGCTCAGCAGCACCAACTTCTAAGAAACAATGAACAACCGGAACAAGCTGCTGCTCGACGTGCAGCTAATGCGCAACAACACCAAAGAGCATATGTCCGAAACAGACAAGTGCGCAGGGCTCGGTTTTTAAATGCTGCACGGATTGATGTTGAAAACAATGACTTGCCTGACACTCATTCTTTAGGTGAATTTAAAGTTTTATGTGAACATTGTGGAGCCATCAAATTCGACCATGAAACTAATTTTAAATGTTGCACAAATGGAAAGGTACAACTTCCAAATTTATTAGATTATCCGCCTGAGTTACGGAATCTTTTACTTGATGATTCTGCACTGGGTAAACACTTCCGTAAGTGTATTAGAGTTTATAATAATGCATTTAGTTTTGCTTCTCTGTCAGCTAATCTACGTCCGCCCCCAGGAAATGGGCCTCCATGTTTTAGGATATGTGGACAACTGCTACATAGGTATGGAGCACTGCATGCTAATGAAAACCAAGTGCCTATGTTTAGCCAGCTGTATATTATCGAAGCTGCTAATTCGCTTGACATGCGTATGCAAAACCCTTCCAATGCGGATTGCAACAGAGACTTGATGGAGCAAATACAAACGGTCATTAATAGAGTTTCACCTTATGCCGCAGCATATCGTAACTTGGCTCAGGTCGAACGAGAAGAAGAAGAAAGGGCATTTTTAGAAAATAGAGCAACCTCCGTAGTGGGTATGTATATGCGAGAAGGTGAAGACAGGAGGAGATACAATGCTCCACATCATGAAGAAGTTGCAGCAATTTTTGTAGGTAACGATGGTGCACCTCCCGCTGGTAGAAATATTGTTGTTTATCCAAGAGATCAGCCCTTGCGCAATATTCCTTACACATCTACAAACATTGACTCCATGATGTATCCAATGATTTTTCCTAGAGGTGATCCTGGATGGAGTCCAAACATGAATCACGTCCAACAGCATGCAACTGAAAGGCGGAATAAAGTTACACAATTGCAGTATTATATTTATCGTATTGCCATTAGACATGAATTTTCTGCTTTACATTTAGCTGGAAAACTATTTCAACAGTTTGTTGTTGACAGCTATGTCAAAGTTGAGGGAGCGAGACTCAACTTCATACGCCAGAATCAAGAGCAATTACGGGCAGATAGCTACACAGGCCTGATGGACTATTTAGAGGAAGATGCTCATGAACGAAACCTCCGTGCAGGTAATATCGTTGTATTGCCATCTACCTTTTCAGGTTCACCGCGAAACATGCACCAATTGTACCTAGATGCTATGGCATTAGTTTCAAAACAAGGTAAACCAGATTTATTTTTAACTTTTACATGCAATCCTAAATGGCCTGAAATTGTTCAAAATCTTTTGCCTGGTCAAACCGCATCAGATAGGCCAGATCTGGTTGCACGAGTATTCAAATTGAAGTTGGAAACTCTTAAAAATGATATTATCAAAGATTCTGTTCTAGGTGTATCTGTAGCACAGGTGGATGTTATAGAATTTCAGAAAAGGGGGCTACCTCATGTGCACATGCTGTTGCATCTTGGCAACGAATTTAAGTTGCGCAATGGTGATGACATTGATTCATTGATATCAGCACGAATTCCAAATCGCGATCAAGAACCAGAACTTTATGAAATCATCAAATCCTGCATGGTCCATGGTCCATGTGGCCATTTGAATGTGTCTTCACCGTGTATGCAAGATGGTAAGTGCAGCAAAAATTTTCCAAAGCAGTTCAACAATGGAACTGTTTTAAATGTGGATGGCTATCCGGGCACGTCAATATTTATATCCTGATATCCCCCACCATTACGTGTTTCAAACACGACAACATAAGTGGGTGACACGGCAGCGTGGAGCAGAAAAAATTGTAAGTAGAATGTACAATGCTAGCATTCGGCAAGGTGAAAGGTATTTCTTACGTGTGCTGTTGTTACATGTTCCTGGTGCGACTTCCTTTGAATACCTTAGAACTGTTAATGGGATTGTATATAGATCTTTTAGGGAAGCGTGTATTGCACTTGGACTATTGGATGACGATACTTTGTGGATACGAACCATGGAGGAACTTGCCGCATCAGCAACTCCCTCTAAAATTCGCAAAGCGTTCTCCTTCATTCTGATCCATGGAGAGCCAAGCAATCCAGCTGAATTGTGGGAAAGATTCCGTGCTCACATGGTTGAAGATTTTTTGAGACACCAGCCGGAAGTACAAGCAGAGCAGTCAGCTCTTGGTAAAATTCAGGAAGTCCTGCAGCAATTTGGTAGGGTTGTTACTGACTTTGATTTACCTGCTTTCGAACAAGCTATTGCTGACGATTTACCAAATGCTGATGAAATGAGGGAAGAGGCCATCAACATGAGGAACACGTTGAATGCTGACCAGCTTGCTGTTGCCGACGCTGTCCTAGATGCAGTGGCAACAAACAACAATAATAATGCTAAAGTTTTCTTCCTTGATGGACCAGGTGGAACAGGTAAAACTTTCACGTACAATTACATCATTCGCGAGGTTATTGGAAGAAACCTATCAGTAAGTACGTGTGCATGGACTGGAATTGCAGCAACACTGTTACAAAATGGTAAGACAGTCCATTCTCTTTTCAAATTACCTGTTCCTGTATTGGATAACTCAACGTGCAATGTCAAGCCTAATAGTAGGCATGCCGATTTTTTACGTAGCCAGCATATTTTAATATTTGATGAGGCAAGTATGATTCCTAAGCATGCACTTGAGGCTATTGATAGAATGTTTAGAGATATCTGTAATAGTGATGTGCCTTTTGCTGGAAAGGTTGTTCTTTTAGGTGGTGATTTTAGACAGACTCTTCCAATAGTGAGGAGAGGCAGACCAGCTCAGATTGTGGAAGCATGCATCAAGAGCTCTGTCTTGTGGCCAATAGTGCGAATCTTTCATCTAAATGTCAACATGAGAGCTGCACCTGGGGAAAGGGGATTTGCAGAATTCCTACTTGAATTAGGAAGTGGAGCGATACCGAAAAAAGTGGATGAGCCATTTAAAGACTCCATCGAAATTCCACATGAATGTGTTGTGCATGCAAATAATGATATTGTGCACTCTATTTTTAGTGATGCTGGAGGAGAGAATATGTCGAGTCGTGTAATTCTGACACCAACTAATGATGAGGCATTAGTGATTAACGAACGGATTCTTCAGGGAATGCCTGGTGAAACGGTCACATACTTTAGTGTTGATTCTGTTGTTTCTGATGACCAAGAAGAGATTGACCTGTATCCGATGGAGTTCATCAATTCGCTTACTCCTTCTGGAATGCCTCCACACCGGTTGAACTTGAAAGTCAACAGTATAGTGATGCTGCTGCGAAATTTGTCGTTGAAGGACGGTTTATGCAACGGCACCCGATTAGTCATCCGTAATCTCCGAGAGAATATCCTTGATTGTGAAGTGCTGATGGGTATCTCCGCTGGAAATCGGGTGCTCATCCCTAGAGTAACATTATGTCCCAATGATACCAACCTTCCGTTTCAGCTGAAGCGTACACAATTTCCTCTCCGTTTGTCCTACGCAATAACCATAAACAAAAGTCAAGGTCAGACTTTTGAACGGGTTGGCATTTACATGCAAAGGCCTTGCTTCAGTCACGGTCAACTGTATGTTGCATTTTCACGAACACGAAGCTTTGAAGCAGTGAAAGTAAAGGTTTGTAGAACTTTACAGCAAGGCTATGTTAGAGAGAGATGCTACACTAGAAATGTAGTATACCAACAGGTATTATGAATATTTTTACCTTGCAAAAAATATATGTGTAATTGATATTAAATATTTTGAATTAAAACTTTACGCAAGGTTAATGAGGAGGCATTAGATTATAGATTACCTGGAAATTAAATTGGTATACATTGAATTACATTGTATTACTTGAATTACATTGAAGTTTAAGCAGTTTACATTTAATTGAATTACACTGAATTGAATTACATTGAATTGAATTACTTTGAATTGAATTGATTAGATTGAAAGCCGGGAGGAAGGAGGGTATGAAAGTGGCATTTAGCCGGGTGGAGGAGGGTATGAAAGCGGCAATTGAGCCGGGTAGAGGAGGGTATGAAAGCGGCAATTGAGCCGGGTAGAGGAGGGTATGAAAGCGGCAAAAAGCTGTTGTATGTGTGACATATTTTATTTTATTCTCTTTTTTTGAGATTCTGATGTCATTGAAAAGGCAGTTTTATCATTGTTACACAGCAACATATGGTCATTCATGTTGAACTGCATGGTTTTTTTAAAAATTGGTATGAATGTTTAGCTTATAAGTCTTCTCCTTTTTTTAACCTGATAGTCCATTGTTATTTGCATACCTGTAGTTCACTAAGAATTTCTTTTTAGATGGCGAGACAAAGCTTAAACCTCTCCACGTTATTGATTTTACGTTGTGGTATGGAGACACCATATATATACTCAGCTAAATGATTTTTCAATTCAGCATGGGTAAGAAACCATTTAAAGATTTTTCTCCTCACTTGCACCTTTGCTAACAAATTGAAAGTGGATTCTGATTTTCATGAGTTCATGTTATGACCACAACTTATTTTCGTATGTTTAGAGTTTGCATAGTGTCGTAGAGTAGAAGATACATATCAGCTAATGTGAAGAAAAATGACATTTCGTTGCTCTTGAAATTTCAGCCTATGTTTACTGAGATATTAGACAGTTAGAAATTCATGACATCGCCCACCCTCCTTTTTAACAATTTAAATTCCTTAAAAGTCCCTATGAACATTGCTTATTATACCTATCTATACGGTTTCTTCTGGAAGAATAGACTTAGACAATCCCTTTTTGGCTTGGGATAACCAGAAGTTTTTACCCTGGAGTCGGTATAATAATCACACGTGTTTCATATAATCGGGCTTGAGAACATGTGTATGTTTTTCTTTTAGTAAGCCAATGGCCACGTCATTTATTGGTCCTCCTCTCGAACCGTTTCTGAAGGAACCTCGTGTACGTACCAACTATAATATAATAATGTATTCTTAGTAAATAATTGAAGAATGACAATAATAAAAACGTTAAACTATTCGGTTCTTTTCTTGATTTCCCCCGTGTCATTTTATTTTTTGTGAACTCTTTGGTGGTGCCACAAACGCATGCTGAACATGGGCGGCGAGCGACGCCGCCTTGGCGGCTAGTTTCCAAGAATTAATGGACTAAACCAAAAAACGCATTGGAAGACGGTTAACAAAGTCGATATGCATTTTTGCAAAAGTGATTAAAGATAACCTTTATTTGGTTTATTTATTTATTTGTTTATGCTATCTTTGTAGTATTGTCAACACTTTTTCGTGAGAATTTATGTTTCTGCTGAACATTCTATGACATTTTTTGCTCACCCTTATAGTCAACATTTCCAAAATTAAAACCCGTACAAAATTTTTACCCGATTTAAAACCATCCCATACATTTTTTACATGTTTTTGGAGCCAATTCCTTAATTCAATTTCTCGTGAAGTGGACGCATACTAAACATGGGTGGCGAGTGCCGCCGCCTGGGCGGCTACTTATCATGATAATGCTTTAACCAATAAGTCATTACTGGTTGACTACTACTGATTGGATCACACTCCATGATCAGCTTCATTAAGTATATGCCAAAACAACCTACAAGGTTTGGCATCAACAGGATTTTCAAAATTATACTAGAAAAGCTGGCAACACAACAGAGCATGGGTTAGCACATAGAGTTGTCTTTGATTTATTAGAGCCTTATCTTGATAAAGACTATCATGTTTAAACTAAAAAATTTTTAAAAATTGTAAAAAGCATTCGGCTTTTTTTACAGTTTTTCATTTACAAGTCAAAAATTAAGATAATTAAATTTCTATGGAAGAAAATGCTAAAATGGGTTAATTACATTGGGAGAAAGGAATGAAAGAATAAAATATGCAAGCAATTTATCAAGTCACGCCATTAAGAAGTAAACGAAGTTGCTAGGTCTCTTGTTGATTGGTTTTCATGTTAGATGAAGCGTTGTCTTGACATTCCGGTTTGATTCTCTTATAATTCACCACTTGAACACGTTCTTTTGTATATTTTGCAGGAAACGTAAGGATTGGTATCTTTCAGCTTGGAGAGACTTTTTACTTTGCATGTTTTCATTTGATGTAAAGATTGAATTGATTGAATTTGCTCATGATACGCTGACAGAGAGATTCATTCTTCTCACAATAGGGGACTTCAATGTACACGGTCGGATTCTTTTCTTTGAAAAGTTTGGGTGGTATAACGAAATTGACCTCTTCTTCTCTTTGTTTCTTCAAAATTTCGAATAACGCTAGCTGTAAAACAATCTGGGAAACCCGCATCCTGGAACCTTTTGCAGATTTCTGTCTTTTTTTTTTTGAAAATCGGAAGCCATGGTTTTGGCTTGCAACAAATCACCATTGATAGCATTCCTCTTGTATTTTTTTTGGATCTGCGATGACTGATGAACAGGTACTTTGGTTTGAAAAGTGTTGTTTTGTTTCATGATTTTGGTATCCAAGAGCTTTTCACAGGTGAAACAAAGATATGGATGGTAGGTATTCAGGGTATCAAAGAGGGTGTCAGGTCGGTCTTTAAAACGTTGATTAAGGATGTCATCTACAAATCATTGATAGAATTTTAGCTTTTGTGGTAAAATGTTCTCTTTCTCTAATTTGTTCATACAGATGTTTGAAAGAGTAACAGACAGAGGGCGTACAGCCATCAATCAGCTTGTAGTATCTCGTATTGAATATAAAGGTGCTTTCAGAAGGACTCTCTTGAATATTAATCTTGAGCACATAGGCTGCAATTTGTTCTTGACCTAGATCTCATCCAGGATATAATAGATCGTTTCTTTGACTGGGATGTAAATGAACAATGACTTAACATCACAAGATATGTATTCGTAGAGTGTATGCTGTTCGTAAAGAAGTCTGTGTAAGCTCTCAAGAATTCACGAAACTGTTCACGTTTCAATGTTTAACTTTAGGTGTCACATTGTGGACGGCACATCCAATATTAGCAATGAGTAGTTTTTTGACGTGCTTATTTTAGTCTACAAAGCTGTGGTCTAAACGGTACGACAACTGGTGATGGTCCATGGTTGTCAAGATGGTATCTGACAAGTTGACAATAGGCACAGTGTCGTTTTTCAACAAGGTCGAAGCTTTTTGTTTTTCGTTTTGAAAGATTGTAGATGTTGTTCATACAGATAGAATTGCAAACAGGCGTAGCAGGATACGTGAATATATCATAGCACGTTCCACTGCTGATGCTCTGACCGTCATCTCCGAACGTATATGTCAGTCCCTCAATGCTTGTGGTGAGACACGTACTATTGCTCTTGACATCTCCAAGGCATTTGACAAGGTTTGGCATCGTGGCCTTCTTCACAAGTTGCAGTCTTATGGCATTTCTGGTTCACTCTTGAATCTTATTAAGTCCTTTCTCAGTGGCAGGAGTATTAAGGTGGTTCTCGATGGTCATTCGTGTTCTTCTTACTCTATTAATTCAGGGGTGCCTCAAGGTTCTGTCCTTGGTCTAACCCTCTTTCTCATTTTCGTCAACGACCTTCCTGATTGTATTCTCTGTAAACTTGCTATCTACGCTGACGACACTACTCTTTACTCGTCTCTTGAAAGGACTGAGGACTTGTTTGATAAGGTTGAAATGGCTGCTGACTTGGAGGACGATCTTAGGACAGTAGTTGAATGGGGTCAGAAATGGTTGGTTTCCTTCAATTCTTCGAAAACTAAGCTTCTCTCTATTAATCATTTCAGGGACCCTGTAATTCCTTCTGTTCTTATGAATGGAAGTGAGCTTGCAGAGTCATCTCAGGTTCGTCTTTTAGGTTTAACCTTCACAAAGAATTTCACATGGAATTCTTACATCGAGTCCATTGCTAAATCTGCTGCTATGAAGGTTGGCTCACTTTTTTGGGTCCGTCACTTACTTTTGGCTAAATCTATCGTTTACATGTTTAAGGCCACTATTCGCCCTTGTCTTGAGTACTGCTGCCACCTTTGGGCTGGAGCCTCTGCTCATTGTCTTCATCTTCTCGATAGTATTCTGAAGCGCTTAGTTAACTTAGTTGGCCCTGATCTTTGTGCTGATCTTCACCCCCTATCACATCGGAGAAACGTTGCTTCCCTGTCTCTTTTCTATAAATACTTTCATGGGCATTGTTCGGATGACTTGCATCAACTTACTCCTTCTCCTAAGACTTTCTCTCGGAACACCCGCCTCTCTTCGAATTCTCATCCTTTGACTGTTCAGGTCCCAACTTGCCATAAGAACTTTTATTCATCTAGCTTTTTCCCTCGGACTGCTCGCCTCTGGAATTCTCTCCCTCATAGTTGTTTTCCTGCTGAGTATGATCTACAATCTTTTAAATCCAAGGTTAACCGCCACCTTGCTCTGTCTTTATAGCTCTTCTTCCTTTTCTCATCCCTCTCATCTGTCTTTACAACTCTTCTTCCTTTTCTCATCTTGTAGCTTTCTGCCTATTAGTGGCTTTGGCCTTGCAGGGAGCAACTCATTTAAAAAAAAAAAAAAATTCATTTTCAAAGTCTTGAGGTTTGTGTTAAATTCGCAACATACATTCTTTCATAAATGCTCCAAAAGCAATTGCCTTTCCTCATTTTTTATAGTTATCAAAGAACTAAGAACAACTTTATGTTTTGTGTAAAACAGAAAAGAAAATTTTGGATTTTTTTTATTTTAAAAGTTTGCTGATGTCAGCATTTCCATTTTTGAAAAGCATTGATATAAAGATTTTTTTAAAAGATAATTCAGTTAACATACAGAAAAACATTTCTGAATTTTTTTTATTTTCTTCCATGCGGCATGCGCAAGTTCACCATTTTTTTTAAATTTGATTTTTTTTCAAATTGCGATTATTGGGTCACGTGTAGGATTTCTTTGAAATGAAATTTGAACACTCCAAAATTGATTTGTGATAAAACATGAAACCAACAGTTGCTTTCCTTTCTTGGATATGCTAATTTCGAATGACAATGGTAAATTGTCTTCTACCTATTATACAAAACCAAGTCAAAAATCTATATATTAATAGCTGATTTTCCGTCTGTTTGTTTGTAAGTCACGCAAAATGGTAGATTGAGTTGTGTGCCACTGTATCCTAACGTATCCTCGCCTGACTGTCTGAGACAGGTAAACTTTCTTTTCGAGCAATCAAAATGTTTAAAAACCGATGGGTATAAAAAAAGAGAATCATGAAACAAAATATTTTTTTTTGCTTTTGTCTTCATAGTTGTCTTAATTTTTTTTAATCGATTTCTTTTAATCTATTTTAATCTGATCGAACCTTTCTTTATTCACTTCATTCATTTAGCACATGCATTTTTTTCTCCTCCTGTGTGAACTTTTTAAGAAGAGAAACCATTTTTTCACCTACTTCTGACAGCACCCATGTTAGAGCGCGTAAAACAAAAGCTAATAATAAGTTGAAAAGTTTTTTCTCTCTGCGTTTTGAGTGTATTGTTAAACTGATATTTGATTGGTTTAAAATCGTAAAGAAAAACCACGTTAAGTTCACGTTCGGAATGCATTGTGTAAAGCAAGAAAGTCTGCTGACATTTTAAATGCGACCGCGACAGTGAACGGCTGAGTTAAGAACATGCAAGATTTGAAACACCACCAGGAACGTATTTCTCTTCACGTGCAAACGAGCTTTATTAAGCGATAAAGCCAGCAGCAAAGGAAGTCTTATCGCTGGTTTAAAGTGCAATAATTTGGAGCAGGTGGTGATACAACGCAAGCTGAACATGGGCGGCGAGCGACGCCGCCTTGGCGGCTAGTCTATATATTAATAGCCGATTTTCCGTTTGTCCGTTTGTCTGTTACGCAAAATGGTAGATGTGAACTGCTAAAGAGAGTCAGTAATGTAAGATCACACATAAATTATTTCTTTTCTTGTGCGGGATGTCAGTGTGAAACCATTATATTGAGACCCTAATCGAATGCGACGTTTAGGGCAAATTATTTCGATAACCAATAGGGATTACTGACGTTTTTATGGGGTCCGCGATACAGGCGATGGGGTGACGAAAAATTTGGGTCTAATTTTTTGGGGGGAGGGGTCTGTGACGTCATCAAAATCTTTGAAGGATGATATCTCTGTAACGGTTGATCGTAGCGGAACGATCCCATACATTTTTTTTATCAGTTTTTCGAGCTCTACAACATGGGAACACTTTCGGTTGCCAATTCCTTAATTTTATTTTTCGTGAAGTGAACGCATGCTGAACATGGGGGGAGAACGACGCCGCCTTGGCGTCTAGTTAACACAGAATTAACAAAATATTGACATTGACAGAGCCACCCTTTTAAGTTAAAACAATTTAAACAAATATTATCAAAACAAATACACAAGTCATTTCGTCAGGGATAAGAGTAAGGGTAAGGGTAAGGGTAGTATTCATCTTAAGCCTAAGGGTAATTTTCATTATAAGGCTGAGGCATTATTTTATAGGATTCATTTTAGGAAAATTATGAAGAAAAACAGCAGTATTAAATAATTTCTAAACGTCTTTTGTCCGTTGCAAAGAGATCTATTACCTCATATACACCAGGAACTATGTCCTGGTGAATATAGAGTAGTGATAAACCCTTTAACCTGTCATTGTATTTCGAGTGTAATCTTTCAGCATTCGTAAAGAAGAAAATGACCTCTCACACTCACACGACGTTACAGGAATGGTTGCCAAGATTCTCAAAATAACATCAATGTTTAGAAACATTTTTAGATTTACTTCTTTAAGTGTTTGCGCAACAGTTTCAGGAAGAGTACCAGAAAAATCAGTCCAATAATTTTCCCATAATAATAACTCAGCGTCTAAACTTAAAGGGTTAGGAATGTCTGATTGGTAAAAGTTAGAAAATGTTTTAAATTTTTCTTTCCAATCAGCGTTATCATGATGAATTATGCTAATCATTTTAGCTGGGACAATACATAAACCAATGTAAACAGTCACAGCAGAAAAATCAAAACGTCTATTCAGTTCAAATAAGAGATGGTCAAGCATTGGAATTGTTAAAGCCTTCTTATAGTAGTCAGAAGGACTTTGAGATAAATAATTATCACGTAATGTTTGCCTTTTTACCACTCGCTTATGTTTTTCTTCTACACCAACCTTACTGGCTAAATGCAACGACTTTTCATACCAGTCACAATGAAAAAATTCAATATTGTTCTGGCAATTCATTATAGTATTTTTAAGATTTTAATATATTTGACATTATCCTTCAATCTTGCAAAAGTTTAGTTATACTTAATGTTAGTGATAATATGTTCCTTGAAATAACAAGGGAAACAATAAATTCAAAATTGAACAGTTCTTTTAAAAAAGAAAGAGCTTGAGTGGATGTATCACGATTGCAAATCTTGCCAGCATTGTTTGACATATCCTCCAAAGTATGTAAAATGGGAACAAATAGTTCCTCAAATATTTCCATTCCATCTATCCTCTCCACCCATCTAGTTTTACAGACTTCTATTAACTTTGCCCTGGTGGATTCAGGGATGTAGTTATTGATGGCTGCGGACAATAATTGTTGACAAGGTTGGGAGAGGTTAAAAAATATATTTAATTGCCTCAATTTTGTCATCACATTTCTAACTAATGTGACAGAACAACAGTTTTCCACACAAAGATTAAGACGGTGCCTACTGCAATGTACATTAATGGCTTTAGGATTTATGGCAAGAATACGAGCAGATAAACCACTTAAATGACCAGCCACATTGCCAGCACCGTCATATGCTTGGCCCCTACAATCTTGAATAGACAAACCAAAATCATCCGTTGCTTTGAGAAGAACTTGTGATAGATGTAAACGGCTTAAACCACTTTCACAATGAATGTAGCGGAGGAAATCTTCCTTGATATCATAATTGCTATCAACATAACGAAGAACAAGGGAAAGTTGTTCCTCATAAGAGTTATCCAAAAGTTCATCAGCAATCACAGTGAAAAATTTGTTATGTTTTATTTTAGAAATTATCTTATTACTTATTACTTTACCACAACATTCAATTAGCTCATTTTGTGTGGTATTTGAAATGTAGGATGCACTTTTAGGACATTTTGAAAGATGCTCTTTTAAAACAACATCTCCACCACGCACCCTAAATATAAGTAGTTCTATAAAATTTCCACTCCGCTGTGTGGAATACCCTCCAGGGTCAGGATGGAACTGAGAGTCATCTTGATGTCTTCTCATGGAAAATTTCTGTCTTCCACTGACAATAATGGCATCGACAATAGGAATTAGTTTCTCACAGTTTTCCTTTATAATTTTTTTCGATGAGAATCGATAAGAATGTTGATAGGTACAGCATTTGTAAGGGTAGTATTAAAAAGAGACATACATTTTACATGAAAACCTGTCAGACTATTTTCATGTCGTCTGAATGATCCTAAAGCATCTGACCAATGACGGAATGGTTCAGAAAAAAGTTTGTGGATCTTTGATGTATGATTAGGAACTTTATCTCCAAATAAAACACAAGGGAGACAAAAGGCTACATCCAAGGATGGGGAATATGTTAACCATGAAAACAAATCAAGCCATGTATATTGAAAGCATCTCCCACCTGTTTTGGGAAAATTATACAATTTATCAGGTTTAAAAACATTTATCAAATTTTTATGTCAGTGTTGCTTAAATTAGCTGCCTGATCTCTGTAACTGCAGACATCATGAATGGAAGACTGAATAGGTAAAGTTTGTGTTTTTGTTGATGTTGACGCAGTAGCAGGTACAGCAATAGAGCTTGAAGTACTTGAGCAAGTAATTATAGATGAATCATTTTTAAGGCAAGAAGAAGCTATGGCAGCTGAAGAATTAACAAGAACCGTATTTGGTTTGAAATATGAAAAAAGAGTACCTTCAGATTTTACAGCAGAGTTTTTAGATGAACTGGAATGTGAAGGTACAAGTAATTTAACAGGCTTACATGTTTCATTGACAGCCTGCATTTTGGATTTTATCCCAATACATATATGTCCTGACTTTCTTTTAAACGATTTTTTAGGGATAAAAAGATATGGAACAAAGTGGGCACCATGGTCCTTAGCCTACTAGCTTATGTACGATTTCAAAAGTTTGATCCAGCCGTAAAAATCGTTTATTGATCTGAGACTATCGAAAAATGAGTGATCAAAAAAGTATAGACTGTGTCTCTTGACGTATCACTTCTCAAGGCTAATTCCCGTGAAAATGTGAGCGGCACGGCACGTGCGTGCTTGAGAACTTAATCGCGCTCGTTTATATTTTTTGATTAGATTTGATTTTACCAGGTCGGTCGACCAATCTGACCACCCTTGGATCAGCCCCTGAACTCTATTGGTCAATGTTTTTGATAAGGCATTGTGACTACTCTGTGGCAATCAGCAACTCCTGGCATATCAGAGGAAGCTGAAAAAGCTGATGATATAATATATACAGTCAAACATTGTCATATCTCAGCCAGAGGTGAAAACTCCCTGAATGATCAGGTCAAATTTTGGGTACATAAATTTACTTATTTTCATACCAAGCTGTTAGATTTTTCTCTTGTATAAATATAAAATTTCATTTGAATGACTGTTGTCTTACACCTCCACCTTTGTCGCATTGTTATATTTGATTTTTATATGTTTTCCACGCAGTTGAGTTTTTTTACTGGACCTCTTTCATCTACTTTATGCCTAATCTACGGGCATCTGCTTCAGTCTTGTGTGTGTGTAGCCCTACATAATAAAAATTTTATGTTTCATTTATTCTTTAAAATATTTTAGTCCTTCGGGAGGTATTTTCTTTTAATACTTGAGTTTCATTGTTCAGTTTTACTGTTGTTAAAATGTTCTGTGTCAAAAGATGTTCAAAATAATATCACTTCATAACAGAATAAAATCATCACTTAACCCTTTCGTTACCCGCACAGCGGGTGATGAAATCCACCCTCTATTTCCCCGTTACCCGCCCCGCAGGTGATTGAAATAAACATCGATTGTGAAAAAACACTTTAAGCTATATTTTCAAACCTTTGATATTCCGTACTAGGATAAATTTCCGATTTGGCAAAAAAACCCGCATCTCTTTGGGAGTTTTAGTTTATGATTTATCCGATTTTGAAAACAGAGCTGTCATAATGGCGAAGCTAAAAAAAAGTTACAATGATAAAGATGAAATAATTGATTTTATAACAAATGATAGTGATAATGATGATGAAAACTTGATTGAAAGCGATACAGATTTGGATTCTGATTGGGAATTTGAAGCATTTGATCCACCTCGTGCTTTTGTGAGTGAAAGTAACATTCCAAGCATTCAAATTTTTGAGAACGCTGGTGATAGCAGTGTTGCCAATGATACTGTTGATTATGTTGAGGATAATACCAATTATAATCCTGAAAGTCCTGAAAATGATATAACATCTCAGAACAATGTTGGTGAAGTTGAATATGATGACAGTAGTGACAGTAACGATCAACCTTTAGCTTCGCATGTAGCCACTGTAAGAGACAATGCGGTGTCTACGATCCATAGTCGATTGAGATCAAGAAGTGCCAGTGATGAACAAGATTCTCCTTTGGAGAGTGATAATTATGAAAGAGGCATTAGAGGACGTAGCAGAGTAAGGGGAGGACGTGGTGGCAGAGGAAGACGAGGTCGACCTAGGGGACGTGGTCTTGGTAGAGGAGGTGGCAGGCAAGGGCCAACTGGTGCAGTGCGACAACAGCCGGGAAGGGGACCAATTGTAACGTGGAACAAAATTAGAGAAGGAGAGACTCAAAGTCTCAAAACTTTTGATTTTCACGAGATTGAAGGGGGGCGTGTTAGGCTGAAAGATAACGCGTCTAGTCTGGATTATGTAGAACTTTATCTTGATGATGAGTTTTGGAATATCTTGGTTACTGAAACCAATCGCTTTGCAAAACAATTTCTCACTGACGAAAATAATAAAACAAGTCATTACACTGCTAAATGGACGCCAGTAAATGTGGTAGAAATGAAGAGATTCATTGGACTAGTGCTTCCAATGGGGATAGTCCATAAACCATCACTTCCTATGTATTGGTCCACTGACTCTTTACTTTCTACACCAATATTTTCTGCTGTCATGTGTCGCAATAGGTTCTACCTAATATTAAAATTTCTGCATTTCAACAACAATGCTGATTTGACCAGAACGATCCTGATCGTGACCGACTCCATAAGCTACGTCCATTGATTGAACTGTTTCGTGAAAAGACCAAAACTGTGTATTACCCCGGTCAGAACCTATCAGTAGACGAATCATTAGTTCTTTTCAAGGGACGTTTGCATTTTCGTCAGTACATTAAGACGAAACGTGCACATTTTGGCATAAAGCTGTATGAGCTGTGCACATCAAATAGAATCACACTGGACTTCCTCGTATATTGTGGCAAAGGGATGTTCAAGGATGACGATCCTAGTGATATGCCGACAACAGAGCGGATCCCTGTAGTTCTTATGAACAACTACTTGGACAAAGGACATATCCTATATACAGATAATTCTATACTAGTCCTACTTTAGCAAAATTTTTGATTGGCAAGAAAACTCATCTGGTTGGAACTGTCCGTTCAAATCGTTACAATTATCCATCGCAACTTGTAAATGAAGTATTGGAAAAAGGTAAAGCCTGTTTTTACACACAATCTGATGACCCCATGGTTGCTGTTAAGTATCGAGCACATAAAGACAAGGCGAACAAAAAACAAAAAGTTGTTTTTATGTTATCTACATGTCATCAGCCAACAATGGAAGATGTTAACGTTTACAATCAAGAAGAAGGCACCGTCCAAAAGCCCTTAGCTGTGAAAAGCTATAATGTCCACATGGGTGGTGTGGATAGAGTTGATCAACAGCTCCACACCCTACAGTGCCTTCGCAAATCTTATAAGTGGTACTGAAAGCTAGCTTTTCGCTTGATCTGCCAAATGTTATTCAATGCGTACAAAATCTATGTGATGGAAAAACAATTGAAAATGTCTTTTATTGACTTTGTCAAGGATACTGTGAAACTGCTAGTATCTTCACAACAACCTGAACCCCAACCTGAATTTGATTTCCCTGATGATGTTTTCCACAGGCTTACTGGACGACACTTCCCTTCATTGAAGAAACCAATGCCTGGAGCAGCCGACAAGCGACCATCAAAGATCTGCCGGGTATGCTATGCAAGAGGCAAGAGAACAGAAAAGGGAAAGCCAATAAAAACTGTCTATATATGTACAAAATGCCCTAGCCAGCCTGGTCTTCATCCAGACAATTGTTTTGAGGCATACCACACCTCGCTTGAGTACGGTGTTGTTGGTGATGATGACCACGTCGATGCTGATGATGAAGTTGAAGATTAGATTTTCATTATTTTATATGTTTAGGTTTTTTATTATTAGGACTATCTCACATTCTTGGTTTTTAGATAGGTTTCTTTTGTTCATCATTGTTAAAATAGGTTTATTTGTGATGAATGTTTTGTTTCTGCTTGTTTTGTGCATTTGATCACTCACCGCAAAGCATTTATGGTATAAGGCAAAAACCAAAAAACCCAGTCAAACCTAGGAATTTTTGGATTTTGGTTAGATTATATCATTGACTTATGACCAGGTAATGGATTTGACAACCTAGACACACATCTAAGCCAATAAATTATTAGTTTTATCTGGGTTTTGCACCGTGAACATTTTTTGGGCCTTTCGGGCTCTAATTTCCTAAATTATGCATAACTTTCCACATGTTTGAGCTTTTTCCTTCAATTTTTCACCATTATACAGTGTTTACATTATAGTTACATATTTTTCCAAGGCGCTTTTTCTCAAAAAACTTAATTTTTCGACATTTGAAAATCCGCCATTATGGTTGATATCTGCAGTGAAATTTCAAATTTTGAAATTTTTTTAGATTTTTATACTAAGTAATATGTAAGAAGAAAAGGAGCCAAATTTCATGACATTTGCTTTTGTGGTTTAGAAGTTATAGCCATTTGAAATTCAACCAGTAGTATTACAATTTTTAGGCCTGGGAAATACTGAGGTTTTTAGCTGGTAAAGAAAGGGATAAGTATTATCATTAAGTCAGGTTTGCATAGGAATTATCAGGAGACACAAGTGAGAATTTATGTTTTATTGTATTTATATTCACTGTGCTCATGCTCTTGTTTGTTTGTTTTTTTTGTTTTGTTCTTTGGTGGTCTCACTGCGTTCGTCTTCATATGTGTTAAGTTTTTGTCTCTTTAAGTTATTTCATATTCAATTTATATAGTTACTAGTATCCCGGGTAAAATTTTTTTACCTAACTTAACTTCGAAAACATTAGGTCAAATCCACCATTCCCGTGTACGTACCCCATGAAGAAAAAATAAATCTTAGAATCGCAACTCATCCCAGGTGGTGCCGCTCGCCAGCCATGTTCAGTATGCGTTGTGTCGCAGAATTTAACTCTTGCAAAAGTTTCTTTTCAGGCATTAATTTCTTAATTCATTTCTTACATTCAGAAAAACAAATAGCAACATGGCTCAGAACATATATTCATACGCAGAAGAGAAGTAACTTTAATGTAAAAATATGCAATATATATATATAACACAGAACCATTTACCCAGACATAATACATAAAACATAATAAATATTACAAAATGTGAATTGAAAACAAATCGATACCTTCTAACTGTGTTTCTTTTGTGGGGAAGTTACATTGGACAGCAACTATTAATGAATTTTTGAAATGATATATATACAATCTGTTCTTCCCAAAACCATCAACATCATGATAACAACCATGAGTTTCATTTCCTTAACGATTTACGTGCTGTTTTATTATTATCAATCTTACCTAAAAAATATTTCAATTGTATAAAATGCAGAAAAAGATAATCATGCTATGAAATAGTTGAAATAAAAAACACAACAAAAAACAAAAAGTAAATTCATGTACGCATTTATCCTAAAAATAATTAATTAAAAACACAAATTCAATGACAGACTTTGTAAAGCTTTTGATTGGAAAGCCTATAAAATCAACCAATGCTATAAGTTAATACGGGTTCAACACTCAACACTGGAGCTGAACTACATTAAGACTTTTAACGTGGGATACACAGCCAAACATCAAAATAATAAAAATAATTGAAACAATGAAATGCCCTACAAAAGTCATAATTTAATACTGAAAAGATAAAAAGTAACAACAGTAAAACATAATGCGAAACTTATATAGTACCCAGGCATAGTATGTAAACAATTACCATAACACAAAATAATGTGTAATCATCACAAAATATAAGAATCCATCCAGCAATGCAATGCAAAGCTTCTTATTTGTAGTAGCACAGTTACAGTTAGTAGTCATATCACATCACAGCAATAATTAATGAATTTTTGAAATACATAATCCATTCTTCTCTTAACTATCCCTCACAACATCATAATTTAACCATCTGCTCCATTTCTTTAATGGTTATACACCTTTTCTTTTCTGACCTAAAAGTAAAAGATTTCAGTGAAGAACAGCTAGCTACAATCCACACTACTGCAACAACCATTTCGAAGCAAACAAAAGCAAAAGATATAAATGACAGACAGGCACTAAAGAGACCAGAGAGACAAAGCACCAAACATCGTCAATAAAATATACAGTGAAATTTAATAAAAAGCAGACATGGTTGAGATGAGATAAGACAGCATGACACGTTCCCCATTTCCACAGTCATGAGAACCATTTTTAATTGATCTGTAAATAAAATCTTCTTTGCTAACTAATGGCGCGCGTTGCCAAAACAAATTTTTACTGTGCTCCCCCTTCGTTGCTCCATAACGTTCGCTGTCATCCAGCTTTCATCCAAACAATTGAATTACGTTTGACTCTTACACTTTCACATTGATAATTCAAAACAAACTTAAAATTGAAATTAAAACCATTGTTACCGTCGTGTTAATAAACATCTTTTTGTTCTAAACTTCTTCACTGCACTTTCTTCTGTATAGCGATATTGGATAGCTAAAACATAAACAAACATTAAAATACATACATAATTACTTACGAATGTGTCACCTGTTCTTTCATTAATCTATTAAAAGTTAATCATATTAGTTAATCTTAATTAATCTTATTAAAAGTTTTATAATACTTTCGTACAGACCTATTCGTTCATTCTGCACAGCCAGTTTTTAAAAACTTCACTGCACTTCCTCTGTATTCTCACCATACATTGTAAACAAACAACTAATCACTTACGCATGCAATTCCTGTTCTTTTAATAATCTAAAATACAATAAAAGTTCAACAATAAACAGTTTAATAATCAGCATGTATACAAACCTGTGTTTCTTCGTCAAGCTCACAACAGAAGTTTCTTGCTCACAAAATGATCGTTGACAAATTTCGAACGAAGAAGATTGCATTGCTGGCACTCCTCCAAAGACGTTTTTCGGCTGATTTCCACTGCGCAAACCAAAAATAATAAAACGGAGGAGCATATACTAATCGCGGAAAATAAAAAAAAATGCTCTCGCCTCTGCGTGGCTTTACGACGAAAAGGGAAAAAATAAGAAGGTTTTGACCGTGAAAGAAAAGCCAAATATATCACTCTCTAAAATAAAAGTGTGACACACAATTGCTAATTAGTATAATAAGATTTTAGTTTGATCTCGTTCACTTGTTCACTCACTCACTCATCATCAGAAGAATAAATTGTCAAATGCGAGTTACAAATGTCTCCATTTACCTTAGCAAACTCACAACCTTTGTTCTTTCTGGAGCTTATGGTCATTGTACATCTACCCTAGATAGCAAGTTCGTGGTACATGTTTTTTTCTATTCTCTTACATTACAAGCAAGTCGCTCTTTTCCAGTGCTCTTCACAATACTAGCACAAAAAACTTTTCTATCCACATCTTCATTTTCAGTTGAACACATATTATGTGACCCTTTTCAACAAGACCAAAGACTGTATGTTATTCTTGAGATGTAGATGTTTATATACATCATGGCTGCATTTATGTCCAGCTACATGAAATTATGCACAGCTATAAAAAATAGCTAACCAAATTTTTTTACATACTTGCACACCCGCCAGGTAGTAGCTTGGGTATAAGAGTTAAACTGACCATTTATATACATCATGTTCAAATACATCATGTTCAAATAAAGCCTTACAGTCGCTAAAGCTTTTTAAACTGATATATTTTTATGTACAGTAGTAGGTAGCTTTTTATAACTTATTAGATATGTAGAGAGAGAGAGGAAGAACGTTCACAACACACCATGGTGTCTGTGAAATTTTGAACCACTACACTGGATACAACCCGTTCAACCAAAAATTCACAACTCTATACAATCAGAAAAGAGACATTCAAAGTTTGAACATATAAGTGGTGCTTGGTTTATTTATACTACCATATCTATATATTAATAGCCGATTCTCTGTCTGTCTGTCTGTCTGTTTGTTTGTTTGTAAGTCACGCAAAATGGTAGATTGAGTTGTGAGCGAAATTATTTCTTTTTTTGTGTGCGACGTGATTTCGAAGCAAATACATTGCAACCCCAATCGAACGTGACTTTTTTTGGCTGATGAACTAATAGGAATACCGTTTTGTTTTTATTATTATTGTTAGTTTTATATTCCAAGGACTACGTTGACTACGTTGGCTTTGAAAACAATACATCAATTAAATACAAAGAAACTAACTGGTTAAACAGTTTGGACAAAAAGCAGCAATGGCAGAACGTGGCAGCATGTTTGCCAATGTATCCTAACGTATCCCCGCCTGACTGTCTGAGACAGGTAAACTTTCTTTTCGAGCAATCAAAATGTTTAAAAACCGATAGGTAAAAAAAAAGAGAATCATGAAACAAAATATTTTTTTTTTGCTTTTGTCTTAATTTTTTTTAATCGATTTCTTTTAATCTATTTTAATCTGATCGAACCGTTTTTTATTCACTTCATTCATTTAGCACGTGCATTTTTTTCTCCTCCGGTGTGAACTTTTTAAGAAGAGAAACCATTTTTTCACCTACTTCTGACAGCACCCATGTTAGAGCGCGTAAAACAAAAACTAATAATAAGTTGAAAAGTTTTTTTCTCTCTGCGGTTTGAGTGTATTGTTAAACTGATATTTGATTGGTTTAAAATCGTAAAGAAAAACCACGTTAAGTTCACGTTCGGAATGCATTGTGTAAAGCAAGAAAGTCTGCTGACATTCTAAATGCGACCGCGACAATGAACGGCTGAGTTAAGAACATGCAAGATTTGAAACACCACCAGTAACGTATTTCTCTTCACGTGCAAACAAGCTTTATTAAGCGATAAAGCCAGCAGCAAAGGAAGTCTTATCGCTGGTTTTAAGTGCAATAATTTGGAGCAGGTGGTGATACACTACAGGCTGAACATGGGCGGCGAGCGACGCCGCCTTGGCGGCTAGTTTATCTAAGAATAGTGTAAAGGTAACAATGGAAGTTCAAATGGATATGGACACAAACTCTTACTCAACAAGTACTCTTCATGGAAAAATAACTAAATTCTGCACAATAAAGTATGCATAAAAACATAATGGCGGATAAGCCATGATATATGCAACTCTCTTTTTTTAACAGTACCTATATACTGAAATTTACCTATCTGAACTTTATGTTTTAGTTGAAGTACTCAAAAAGGAATGGGAGAAACTAAAGGACAATTTATTTATTCATTTATTTATTTACGAATATTTTTACAGGATATGCCAAATCAAAAATCAGAAATACATACATATACATATTTATAAATAAGTTATTGAATGAAATCAACAAAACCGTGCTCTACTAAATCAAAGTATAGGAGCTATCATATAAGTGAACAGGAAAAACTCGGCTTTTTACAGAACTCTGAGTTTCATATCTTTACACAATCGTCAGCTGTACAAAATAATCACTTGAAAAATTTACAGAAAAAATGCGTAATCAGATCTTTTGACACGCATAATTATTGATATAAATAAAAACAAAGATATTGAACATATGCACACGGCCTCAGGGGACGTTAGGAATAATCTATTCAGTCTTTTGATTTATAATTCGCGAGTATATACTTGTTCATGTGGCGGCATTTTGAAATCAATTCAGTTCTTTTGTTTAGCAGTTCAGTTTTATTAGGGTAAGTATTTCCAGTTTTTCCTGCAAGCACAAGGGACACGATTTGGTTAAGTTTGAGTATGACTTGACACGTTTCACGATCGACCAATCAAATAACGGATTCAAATTTTGCTCTTTCAAACTCCAAACATACGTTGATAACGCAGTGCTATTCTTGTATTTTGCGGGACACCAGCAGTCTTTTAATAACGCATGCTTTTCTTGTTCCCCTTATACAAAGAATGATTGCCTTTATGAGGGCAAAGGACACTTTCTGTCGCACCCAGCTGTCAAGAATACTAATAGGCTGCTTCCTTTTTTCTGCTAATAATTCGATTAGCCTTTTGAAGAAAATGTGACATTCACGACCCATACCACCAAGAGCACTGAAAACAAGTGGCATAAACGAGCCATTCTCCACATTCAGAACTCTTTCGTTATATGATTTCTTTTTCTCTTTTTCATTTATTTCGTACATTTTTTTGTTTCCTTGTCAACGTAACGACCAGCTGTTGGGTTAAAAACCCTCACGTCAAAAAATGCTTTTTGGCCAGTTGTCCAGAAACCACGTGCTGAGATGTCCAGTCTCGCGTCATTCGTTCTGTTTGCTGTTCTTTCGTTCAATGTCTCACCAGAGAGTGGATGTAACTGCGGTTCGATTTTCACGTCCGGACAAACTTCTGTTAATAGTTGTGCAGTTGTGTCTCTTAAAGAATTGTGTCCCTGCGTTACGAAACCTCCTTTCTTACAGGAAAGTGCGTGCTGGAGGTTGAAAGCGGCTCCACAAGCGCATTTCTCTGGCAGACGTGATAAATTGTGTTTGTAGCGGATCTTATCAGGTCCCAGAACGATTGCTTGTCAAGGCGATATCCTTCATCGGGCAAAGGTAGTGTTGTGAACCAATAACGAAGCATCATTTTCGCAGCTGATATCTAAATGTTTTCTCTTCTCATCGCTGATGCATGTGCTTATCTTTTCAAGTGCTTCCTTGTTTTTAGTCGTCTTCCGATGCTTGATCCGGTTTTTCACAATCTTCGTCTGCTTGTCCGTGGTGCTCGTTTGACGGTTCTGGGCAATTAAGTCATCTTGCAATTGCTCTGTGATTTTGCAGGAGTTGTTGAATTCTATCGTTGCTTGCTCCTCAAGTATCGGAATTCCCAATCCTCCCATTCTTGGCGGTAACGAAAAGAGTTTTCTCTCTATTCCTGTGGGGATGATTCCTCCTGTGAAGACTGGAATTAGCGTTGTGGTGATGAACTCGTCAATTTTCTTTAGAGCTACAGATGCATTTGGAATGGTGCGCATACAGTAGTTGAAATTGAAGCACGTATAGGCTTGCTGCGGTGCAAATTCTGCGATTTTTGCTAGCGTTGTCAGTTCTTGAATCCAAGTTTCAATTTTTTCCTCCAAAAACTCTGTTTGGTAGTTTTCTGATCCAATCGTTGCACCAAGGTGTTTTTTGCCCTCTGTTGTGATCGTTATTTCCGTTCCTTCAAAGAGTTTTCTTGCTTCATCAAGATGGTTCAGTTTGACAATGAGCCACGTTTTAGTTGCTTGCTGCAAGGGGCCTGTTAGTTCGATGAAATCCCACAATTTCTGCAGGCCTTTAACAGTTCCTGCGCCGAATAGGTCATCCGCATAGCTTGCTGATTTTGCATTTGTTTCGGATTGTTCGAGATGATCAATAGCTTGCAGGATGAGTGGGATCGTAGCAATGGCGTGAACAAACATGGCTACCGGATCTCCTTGTGTGGTACCTTCGGATGATTTAAGCTCGACGGCACCAAGGACAAAAAATCGCAATTCAGCTTGATAGCAATTCTGAATATACATTGAGAGGGATGGGCAAATGACCTTAATGTTATGTAAGAAGACTCTCCTATTTACGTTGTTGAATGCGTTAGCTGCGTCAACCAAGATTACTGCCTCTGTATCGCTCTGTTCGAAGATTCTGCGTACTGCATGAACAGCTGCCTCGCAACCCGCATCTTGACCAGTGCAGACTTGCAGGGAGCCTATAGAGTCAGTCATATTAGCTGCAATTGTGTGCCTTGAAATGTTAAGTATGCGGCCGCACAATTGAAGTATGCGGCCGCGCATTTTGAGTTCACGTTAGTTTCATGATATGTTAGCACAGATAATAAACAACATGGCTGGCAACAACGTGATGCTTCCTGACTTGAGTAAATTTACCAAGGTAAACAGTTTGTATAGTTTTATACTAGTTTTATATTATACTATATATATTAATGAAGTTTCTTTTTATCATCTATATATTAATAGCCGATTCTCTGTTTGTTTGTTTGTGCGTTTGTTTGTAAGACACGCAAAATGGTAGATTCAGTTGTGAGCGAAATTATTTCTTTTTTTGTGTGCGACGTGAGTTCAAAGCAAATACATTGCAATCCCAATCGAACGTGACTTTTTTTGGCTGATGAACTAATAGGAATAACGTTTTGTTTTTATCATTATTGTTAGTTTTATATTCCACGTTGACTTGGCTTTGAAAACAGTACATCAACTAAATACAAAGAAACTAACTGATTAAACATTTTGGACAAAAAGCAGCAGTGGCAGAACGTGGCAGCATATGTTCGGTTTGCCACTAACTCTTGCCTGACTGTCTGAGACGGGTGAACTTTTTTTTTGAGCAATCAAAATGTTTAGAAACCCATAGGTAAAAAAAGAGTATCATATCAAAACAAAATGGTTTTTTTTGCTTTTAATAAATTAATTTCTTCTTTTAATTGTTAAGCGTTCTGATCGAACGTTTTTTTATTCTATTTATTCATTTAGCACGTGCCTTTTTTTTCTCTTCCTGTGTGATCTTTTTAAGAAGAGAAAGGATAGCACCCATGTTAGAGCGCGTAACCTTTTTAAAACAAAAGCTAATAGAAAGTTGAAGTTTTCTCTCTCTACGTTTTGAGTGTATTGTTACACTGATAAAAGATTGGTTTTACCAGAGGTTGTGACTTCGAATCTACTTCTGGTTGAACACAAGTTGTACGAGCCGTTTATAAGGAAATTTGACGTTTATTGATAAAGTGATACAGAGCAGGTGGACATGGGCGGCGAGCGACGCCGCCTTGGCGGCTAGTAATATTAAATCGTCTTGAACACGTTTATTTGATTTAACAACTTTATATTGCTGTCATTTGATAAAATTCACTTTTTGTCTTTAGGTGTCCCAGTTCCTTCACAGCGGAAACTTAGATTATGCATTAAACTCTTTCCTCATTTCCAAGATTGACGACTCTGTTGCAATAAAGGCAGATGCCACAAAAGTCATGGAGTTTGGTTTTCGGTATGGGGATATAATAGCTTATAGACAGTCTTCTTCTCACAATATAAATGACAAGCCCAAAAGTGGAATTCCAAGTTACAAAGAAAAAGTTGCAGAGCTGAAAATAAAAATTAAGCGGACTCATTCAGGATGAATGGATGCTATAAATCGTCCTATCAGTGTTAATAAAACTTACCAAGTAACGTTTGGAATCAAAAGTCGAGAAAACAAAAAGTATAAGCTGAAGTTCAATAAAAGCTTTACAACAGTTTTAGAAAAACCTTGTACTTATGATGACCTGCACCAAATAGCTTGTGATCATTTTCAGCCTGGTAATGTTGAAACATATCTGGCAATGTATGATGGCATAAAGCTGAGAGATTCTTTCTTAAACCTTGAGACGTTTTCTTTAACACTGAAAGAAAAGAAGAAACCATTTAAACTGTCCTTGTTTTATCCATTTGCTTTTTCATGACTGGAGTTCAAAAAGTTAGTTTCTGGAAATGATGATGCCTTAAGTAGTAGTTTTGATTTTGAGAATTTTGAAGAAAGTATCACATTTACTTCCCCAAATGCAAGAAAAATTTGTGCAAATTGTTCCTGTACCTATGTTGGTGACACCTGTTTGCGATGTGAAGCATCATCAGCATCACTGGAAGCAGATAAAGGGCAGGAGAAACACAGTCTTCCCGGTGCTAGTCATGATGCCTCTAATTACATAATAGATGGGTCCAGTGATGAACAGGATACTAATGACACATTTTCTCCATCATCTGCAGAATTACAAAGAATACGTTTACAGCGATTTGCTTCAAGACCTGTAAGGTTCCAATATTCAATTGGTGAATCATCACCTGCAGTAAGCTCTTCTATTAATAACATTTTCGTAAATGTTGATTCTGGTGATGAGGCACCAAAAAATAATGTTGAAGCTTTTGGTGATGAAGAAGTTAGTCGTTTTCTTGAGACACAAAACAGTGAAGAAGAACAAAAGATACCAACTAATTCTTTGCTATTTTAACATTAGGGCGTGGCCCAGAATGTCTTCATCCTGCAATTGTCAGGGCATTGTATGACATAAAACAACCTATGGTATTTGAGCATGTCGAAGATGCGCAAGTGAATAACATTTTGCAACCAATCGAGAATGGGGATAGTGATCCTTTATTAGATATTAACATTCTACCTGCAGAGAAGACAACTGAAGAGCGCAAGAGAATTTACTTGTTATCTGTGTTTCCTTACACTGGCATAATGGATGCATTTGTTATTGCCATGAAATTTGGTGCCGGCTTTGGATGCATTTGACATTTTGATTTCATGTTATTTTCATTGCATTTGTAACTCTTCAGTTCTTAATTCTTTCCAAGGAGTACAATTTTTGTCCCTTGTCCTTCTTACATTTTGTTTTGTGTTACACCAGATATGTTTATCTCATTGTTTTGTTCTGCATTTTCATGAATTTGTAATGCTTTATAGACACTTGAAAGCCATTGCTTATCAGAAGTACCAATGCTCTGCCCACTTTTACTGTTCTTTTGAAAACTACAGTAACAATGCATGTTCAACGCAATCTTACAATTTACAACTTATTGGAGGGGGAAGGGGCGTTTCAAAGGGACGGTGCTAAAAAGAGGAAATACAATATTCAAATACTAAAACCATCATTCTCAAGAAGTTTCAGTAGCTCCACATAAAGGTTTAGGTCACTGTCTGGGTCACCTGTGTTATAGACATAGCTAGGGTACCATTATTAGCCTCATCTTTGTACATAGCTAGGCTACCATTATTTTATTATGAAGAAGAAACACACTTTTCTAATTATCTAACATGGTGTCGCAATATCTCATCACTGCTTAAGGATTAACTGACACAAGTATTTTAGTAGAAATGGAATATCTCAAACTTCCAAAAGCACTGAACTTAAACTCCTCACAAAATCTTGCTGAAACATGGAAAAAGTGGAAAGCCACCTTCAAGATTTTTCTCCAAGCTACCGAGTCATCAGAAAAGGATGATTTGGTGAAAAGTTCAATACTCCTGCACTGCATTGGTGCACAAGCAAAGGAGCTTTATGACACTTTTGACTTCCCAGAAGGGATGGATGAAATGAACTATGATGAAATCATTTCAAAATTCAATACACACTTTCAGTCAAGAAAAAACTTGACTTTCAACCGTTACACATTCCTCGCAGCCTAACAAGATGAAGGTGAGACTTTTGATGAATACTTTACTCGTCTCCGTAAATTGAGTGAAGATTGTGAATTTGGTCCAATCTGTTATTCTCAAGGACTTAATTATCATTGGTATCCTTGATAAAAAGCTCCAAGAACGTTTCTTGCGAGAAAATGAACTAACTCTCGAAACAGTTTTGAAAAATGGAAGGGCGTGCGAAGCCTCCAAAAAGCAAACAAAGGAGTTGACCAGAACATCATCTAAAACAACCGACTCAACCACACACATAGCTGCTGTTCGACACGACAGGGGCAAAGAACACATTAACAAATGCAAATTCTGTGGTGGATATCATGCTCGTGGTTCTTGTCCTTCTTATGGAAAAAAGTGTAACAAGTGTTCCAAAATAGGACATTTCTCCAAATACTGTTTATCCAAGCCCTCAGCAAAGTCCAAATCGAAGGAAAAAAGTCAACGCTGTCAATAAGGACTCAGACTCTAGCGACGAAGATGAACTCTTCATTGGGGCAGTTAGCAGTGAAGATATTGAACCAACCGTAATCTCTGCTCCTGAATCTGAAAACAATTCAACCGAATGGTTAATCCATCTCGAAGCCAACAACTCTGACCTGGAATTCAAAATCAATCGTCAACCTTGTTCAAAAATCGCGCACATACCCGACTCTCTTCATCATGGCCAATTATCGGACTCCAGACATATATTAAACTAAACCTCGTCAAACACATACACGAAATATCAAACCGACTCCCAGATTTCATCAAGGAATTCTCTGACTGTTTTGGTGAACTAGGAACCGTAAACAAAACGTACCGCATCTACCTTGATCCGTCTGTACCCCTGTAATTGATGTGTGCAGAAAAGTACCTATCGCTCTCCAAGATCGCCTAAAGGAAGAACTTCTCCGCATGGAAAGACTCGGAATTATTACTTCTGTATGCGAACCAGCTGAATGGGTTAGCTCAGTTGTCACCACTCCAAAACCGAATGGTAAACTCTGCATTTGTCTTGACCCGAGTAACCTCAACAAGGCAATCCGTCGCCATCACCACAACATGCTAACCTCCGAAGAAATTTTCTCTCGTATGTCCGTAGCAAAATACTTCACGAAACTTGATGCTTCAAATGCATATTGGCAGGTACCATTGGATGATGAAAGCTCAAGGTTATTGACATTCAACACACCACTTGGACGATACAGGTACCTAAGAATGCCATACAGTATACATTCTGCCAGTGAAATATGTCAGGCAATTATCTCCCAAATCATCGACGATACTCCCGGCGCCAGAAATTGTCAAGATGACATTATTGTCTGGGTTTCAACCCCAGAACGAATCCTTCAATCGTCTCAAGAAATTGGTCACAACCAGTCCGACACTGAAATTCTTTGACCCAAATCTCCAGACACGCGTGTAAGTGATGCATCAATCCAAGGACTAGGTGCCATTCTCGAACAATGCCATGGTGATAAATGCTATTCTGTTGCTTACGCTTCTCGCTCGCTAACTCCTGCAGATACAAATTACTGTTCTTTAGAGAGAGAGACACTTGCTAACGTTTTTGCATGCAAAAAATTTCATGAATATGTATATGGTCGTCAGTTCGTTGTTATCAGTGACCATATGCATCTGAAGTCAATTTTGAACACACCGTTATCAAAATCACTCGCTCGCCTTTAACGATTCCGCCTCAGACTCCAACGATATGATTTTACCGCCCAATACCGACAAGGGAAACATACGCACGTTGCTGATACCCTCAGTCGCGCTCCACTTACCGATTCGTTTCCTGAACTGGAACCGAAAGAAATCAAAGCACATATCTACTCAATCTACTGGAACCTGGAACCGAAAGAAATCGAAGCACATATCTACTCAATCTACGACAACCTCCCGATCAGTCAGAAATGATTCGACCAGTTGCGGAAGGAATCAGAAGCTGATTAGACACTTCAGCTGCTCGAAACGCAAATCCAGAAAGGATGGCCAAGCACCTCAGATTCACTACCAAAATCCATAACACCGTACTAGTCAGATCACACCAGCAGCAACACAGCAACCACCCAAGGAAACGACAAAGGGGAAACCGCTGAAGGAACTCTCACCAGGGGATGCAGTCCGATTCCACGATGGATCCAGCTCGTAACAACGTGCAAAAGTCATCCCTCCAACTGCAGAACCAAAATCCTACCTGATCCGCACTGACAAAAACACCACGATCAGAAGAAACCGGCGACACTTGCTGAAGACAACTGAACACTTCAGCGACTTCGGTGATAGCTCTGACGTTAGCCTCGTTGGCCAATGTACACCACCAATCTAACCACCGGTAAATGACTCTGACTCTGATGCTACAGTCAGATACGAACTGAGCGATGATGAAGTTCAACATCAACCACCAGTCCAGCTGCCAGAACCAGAGACTGCCATCAAAACACGTTCTGGTCGAACTGTATCAAAACTTTCTTATTTGAATGATTTCGAGTAACACTAAAAGGGGGATGTTATAGACATAGCTAGGCTACCATTATTAGCCTCATCTTTGTATATAGCTAGGCTACCATTATTTTATTATGAAGAAGAAACACGCTTTTCTAATTATCTAACAACAAGGTATTTCAAGGTATCTGAACATAGCAGAGAGTAACTCGTATAAATTACTGTCAAGCTTGATTGGGTGGTGGTCAATACCAATGACTGACCTTACTGCAACAATATCACTGGCATCAATGATGTACCCTTGTTTCTGGAAACCAACGGTAGAAGGTACATTGAAAAGGCTTCAGGAACCCCTCCTGGTGCTTGAGCAGACTGTCTGATACTTCTCGTGTTCCACATACGCACACATTCATTTAGCTGAGCTTGAATTACAGGCATAAAACTAAAAATAAGCACTTCTTTGTGAAGTGGGCATGCAGGCTCATGGAGCCGAACTTTTACCATATCATTAAAAAAATTGATCCACCAGGAGAGTTTAAACTTCTTTAAACGTGGCCAGAAAGACTCGATTCTTTGATTACGGGTCGATTCAGCGTAGAGAAAACTGCTGTTTCTTTTTGTAAGAAACTTCTGTAATTCTTCGCAATAAATGTTTTCTGTACCAAGATCCATCCTTAGGGTGTCAGGTGCGGTACCAATTCGGGAAATGAAATCAATGTAAAAATTAGCAATGACCAGAGGATCGTTATTTGTAGTAGCAGCCACAAGGCATAAGAGTTTGCGACTAAAGCCATATATGCAGCCGTGTAGTGCAAAACTGAAACGTGTAGTGCAAAACTGAAACGCTTTAGTTTATCATTCCCATCCATATGTAACACATCCATGGGTCCATCAGTTAGATGGACTTTTCATTGTTTTATTCCTGCGTGACTTCACGCCAGCAGGGCTTACTTGAACAAGCATTTTTCGGACATCTTCTCTAGAAATGTTAATATTATATTTCAGCGAAGTTATTTCTGTGATTTGCCTGTAACGCACATTCTGCACGAACCCTATAAAAACAGAATACTAAATACAACTTGATTAATGCGGAAAACAGGAAAAAACAAAGTTCTAACAAGTCACACACCAATCTCATTCAATAAAACATCATGTGTCATATCGTCTACATTTCTTCTCCTTGTATCCAATTTTTCTACATAATTCCTTCAACTGCCTCATTGTCAGTGCTAGTCCATGATGTTCATTGATAAGTGTGCAAACATCAGCATACTTTAATCTTGGTTTCACTTGGACGTAAAACCTTACTAATTCTTCAACCTTAAGTGGAATGTTTGGAGGTAATACCACATCCATTGCTACCATGTTGAAATGTAGCTCAATTTTTAAAAGCCTTTTTAGTCAGGTAAATAAGCACAACGATACTTCAAATGGTGATTAAAGCATAAAAATTGGCACAGTTGTAGAGAATCAAATTCTACTTTAAAAAATTGACAGATCCACCTGAAAAAAGTCACGTGACTGCTGACTTAAGCACTTTTTTGCTGAAATATTTTGTTTCGAAAATGGCAATGTTTTATATATCGTTGGAAAGGAAATTTAATTCTGAGCAAAAGTCTCAATGCAAACACGGTCTGAAAATGACGTCATCAAAAGTTATTGATGTTCTAAAAACCAATGATGACATCATCAATTTTTGGTGAAAAATGAGTTTTTCAAAATACCTTAACCTATACATCGTTGGAAAGAAAATTTAATGGCAAGAAAATGTGTGAAAATCAATTACAAAAGATTTACTCGTCCCGGTGTATTAATCTTCGCTTGTATGAAAACATCAGTCCAGCCGCTTCCTTCTAACCAATTTCCTAGAGCACTCAAGAAGGCCATTTCAAGCATGATGAAAGTATTTGAAAACGTCTTTGAATATTGCCATTGTATCTGCTTAGCTAGTGCATGTATCGGTTGATCTGCAGTTATTACGGCTGTCTGTGCTGGATTTAGATCAGCTGTAAGTTCACGTACTACTTTCATGCAATGATAGACCATGGCTGGCGAGTTAATAGATTCTGTTAGCAGTAGTAGCAAAACTGATGTATCTTTTGTGCAATTAGTCAGATGTAGATTTTCTGAACGGTAGGCAGAAAATGATATTTTCTCATCCGAAGTTGTGTTTGTATTCCTTAACGAAGAGAACCAATCATTTCCAGCTTCTAACGGTGATGGAAGTCATCTATGTTATTATCGAGTAAAGATGAAGGTTTTGTCGGATATTCTGCTGGTTTTCCACTGTTAATTGGTTGGATTGAGATAAATTTATCAGGTAACGATAATTTACCTTTTCGCCCTTGACATCCACTGTCTATTTTGCGGTAAGGTTCCAATGATCGGGTCCCTGAATGTTGGAAGATAGAAATACTAGTACCATGAAACGATGTGTTAGCTGTTGTTGAGGAGGGATTATGATCTATGTTATCTATCGCAGCTGTTGTGAATACTAACTATTCCTTCTTGATTATATTTAGTACACATTTGATAGGCAATAGATTCTTGGATTTCCTCCACTCTGCTATATGAAATGCTTAGCCCATTCGAGTATAATTCATCATCCAAGGACTTCTTTCGTGTTTTTGCATGAACCATCAAGCCTATCTTAACAGGCAGAGGAGGCTCGTTTGTTTTACAATGTCAAATGTACTTAGAGTTACGCCGATTGAATTTTGCTGCATTAAAACGAATTAACTGAGCCATATTGATTGCTACTGATTTTTCAGTGCTTGCTTCTTCAAGATTAGCGAAATCAAGTGAAGCAACGGTCCTTGAACAGTTTTCTTTTGACATTCTTCCGTGCGGTCACCGTCAAACGTTTCTTCATTTGCAAAAAGATACTTTCGAACTATCCTAGCTGCTTTTGAAATAACCATCCCATCATCATTATTTGAATTTTGCGAAAGTTCAATCAATGCCTTCCCGATACCTTCTTCAATGCCAGCACCACATATTTTCCGCCTTTCTTCTCCAATAGTCCTGGAACTTGTCGAAGAATATCCTCTTTGAGTTCCGTGACATTTACATTCTTAATTTTGTGTTCTGATGCCCCAAGTGCTCTTAACCTTTCCTGGTACATGCAGCGTATATCTTTAAGCATGAACAGAGGAGTATACGATTCACCTAATATTTTTTCTTCAATGATGCCAATAACCTCGGAAAGAGCTATACCTGTGGAAAACAGTTTATATAATGTATTATGTTCATAAATCTAACACAAATACAAATATTAATTCTACCACTAAAACTAATAATGCTAAAAGTTTATTTTGTGCTTTGGTTACTTGTTTTGATAAAAACCTACCTGCAACAATCACATAAATTCTCTAAAACACCTAGCTACTTGATCAAATTTGACAAACTAAGAAAATTTAATAAGTTTGAAATAACCTCTAACCTGACACTATATCGTCATTGTCGTCTAACTCCTTTTTCTGTGTTGCTCTATATCTGTTACTATAAGCAACTAAACATTTATTGTGATACTTAGGCTCTGTCGCTACCATATCTCCTTCGACTAGTTTAGCCAAAATTTGGGAATCACCTAATATTTCTGCAATACTTTTCAAACAAAAAACGATCTGATTGACTATTTTGTCTCATAGTGGTAGCAAGTTTACACGTGACGCACTGAGGTACCCAAGGGACCAAAAAAATGTTTGATTTATGGAAAGTTCAAATTACAGAGGTTCGAATTATATAAACTGTATAAACTTTTTTTATCTTTAGATGAAGAAAATTTAGTAAGAATGTCAACCATAAGCTTGAATGTTAATCTAGTTACAATTGAGAAAATTAATGAAGCCTTAGAAACTATCGATTGGAACCTGTGTTTTATTTGCCAAACTCATCCAGCACATAAATAAATAAATCCTTCATCAAAGAAAGGTATGATTTGCTGCTTGTCTAAAACTGAATCTGTATCGTAAAAGTGTTTTCGTTAAATTTTTGTAAACAATTCATCTACCCAGTTATGTATTTGATATATTAAGGATTTGACCCTGAGAAAAATTCGTACCACACCGTTGCCGAAAATCTGAAGCAGTTTGAATTGATTTGTGAGCTGCCTCAAACTCTGCAGCGGAGATGTTCAAGGTTTAAAACCCATGATGAGTTGGTGAGTTCCTTTATTTCAAATGAGGCTGTTTTCCATAAACATTGTATAGCAAATTACAACAAAGGAAAGATTTCCCGAAAGAGAAAATTACATGAAAGGATGAAGTTTGCATGAGAACAAGAAGATAATGGTTGTGGAAATGATATCAGCGAAGATCAGGAGAGTTCTCGTAAAACACGAAGAAGTCTTGATATAAAAACATTTTCAAATGCATGTTTCTTTTGTGACTGTGATGATGGCAATACAACTCTCCATTCATGTATGTCAATCAAACTAAGCAATAAGATGAAAAGTATTGCAGAAATATTAGGTGATTCCCAAATTTTGGCTAAACTAGTCGAAGGAGATATGGTAGCGACAGAGCCTAAGTATCACAATAAATGTTTAGTTGCTTATAGTAACAGATATAGAGCAACACAGAAAAAGGAGTTAGACGACAATGACGATATAGTGTCAGGTTAGAGGTTATTTCAAACTTATTAAATTTTCTTAGTTTGTCAAATTTGATCAAGTAGCTAGGTGTTTTAGAGAATTTATGTGATTGTTGCAGGTAGGTTTTTATCAAAACAAGTAACCAAAGCACAAAATAAACTTTTAGCATTATTAGTTTTAGTGGTAGAATTAATATTTGTATTTGTGTTAGATTTATGAACATAATACATTATATAAACTGTTTTCCACAGGTATAGCTCTTTCCGAGGTTATTGGCATCATTGAAGAAAAAATATTAGGTGAATCGTATACTCCTCTGTTCATGCTTAAAGATATACGCTGCATGTACCAGGAAAGGTTAAGAGCACTTGGGGCATCAGAACACAAAATTAAGAATGTAAATGTCACGGAACTCAAAGAGGATATTCTTCGACAAGTTCCAGGACTATTGGAGAAGAAAGGCGGAAAATATGTGGTGCTGGCATTGAAGAAGGTATCGGGAAGGCATTGATTGAACTTTCGCAAAATTCAAATAATGATGATGGGATGGTTATTTCAAAAGCAGCTAGGATAGTTCGAAAGTATCTTTTTGCAAATGAAGAAACGTTTGACGGTGACCGCACGGAAGAATGTCAAAAGAAAACTGTTCAAGGACCGTTGCTTCACTTGATTTCGCTAATCTTGAAGAAGCAAGCACTGAAAAATCAGTAGCAATCAATATGGCTCAGTTAATTCGTTTTAATGCAGCAAAATTCAATCGGCGTAACTCTAAGTACATTTGACATTGTAAAACAAACGAGCCTCCTCTGCCTGTTAAGATAGGCTTGATGGTTCATGCAAAAACACGAAAGAAGTCCTTGGATGATGAATTATACTCGAATGGGCTAAGCATTTCATATAGCAGAGTGGAGGAAATCCAAGAATCTATTGCCTATCAAATGTGTACTAAATATAATCAAGAAGGAATAGTTAGTATTCACAACAGCTGCGATAGATAACATAGATCATAATCCCTCCTCAACAACAGCTAACACATCGTTTCATGGTACTAGTATTTCTATCTTCCAACATTCAGGGACCCGATCATTGGAACCTTACCGCAAAATAGACAGTGGATGTCAAGGGCGAAAAGGTAAATTATCGTTACCTGATAAATTTATCTCAATCCAACCAATTAACAGTGGAAAACCAGCAGAATATCCGACAAAACCTTCATCTTTACTCGATAATAACATAGATGACTTCCATCACCGTTAGAAGCTGGAAATGATTGGTTCTCTTCGTTAAGGAATACAAACACAACTTCGGATGAGAAAATATCATTTTCTGCCTACCGTTCAGAAAATCTACATCTGACTAATTGCACAAAAGATACATCAGTTTTGCTACTACTGCTAACAGAATCTATTAACTCGCCAGCCATGGTCTATCATTGCATGAAAGTAGTACGTGAACTTACAGCTGATCTAAATCCAGCACAGACAGCCGTAATAACTGCAGATCAACCGATACATGCACTAGCTAAGCAGATACAATGGCAATATTCAAAGACGTTTTCAAATACTTTCATCATGCTTGAAATGGCCTTCTTGAGTGCTCTAGGAAATTGGTTAGAAGGAAGCGGCTGGACTGATGTTTTCATACAAGCGAAGATTAATACACCGGGACGAGTAAATCTTTTGTAATTGATTTTCACACATTTTCTTGCCATTAAATTTTCTTTCCAACGATGTATAGGTTAAGGTATTTTGAAAAACTCATTTTTCACCAAAAATTGATGATGTCATCATTGGTTTTTAGAACATCAATAACTTTTGATGACGTCATTTTCAGACCGTGTTTGCATTGAGACTTTTGCTCAGAATTAAATTTCCTTTCCAACGATATATAAAACATTGCCATTTTCGAAACAAAATATTTCAGCAAAAAAGTGCTTAAGTCAGCAGTCACGTGACTTTTTTCAGGTGGATCTGTCAATTTTTTAAAGTAGAATTTGATTCTCTACAACTGTGCCAATTTTTATGCTTTAATCACCATTTGAAGTATCGTTGTGCTTATTTACCTGACTAAAAAGGCTTTTAAAAATTGAGCTACATTTCAACATGGTAGCAATGGATGTGGTATTACCTCCAAACATTCCACTTAAGGTTGAAGAATTAGTAAGGTTTTACGTCCAAGTGAAACCAAGATTAAAGTATGCTGATGTTTGCACACTTATCAATGAATAGTTTGATTGACATACATGAATGGAGAGTTGTATTGCCATCATCACAGTCACAAAAGAAACATGCATTTGAAAATGTTTTTATATCAAGACTTCTTCGTGTTTTACGAGAACTCTCCTGATCTTCGCTGATATCATTTCCACAACCATTATCTTCTTGTTCTCATGCAAACTTCATCCTTTCATGTAATTTTCTCTTTCGGGAAATCTTTCCTTTGTTGTAATTTGCTATACAATGTTTATGGAAAACAGCCTCATTTGAAATAAAGGAACTCACCAACTCATCATGGGTTTTAAACCTTGAACATCTCCGCTGCAGAGTTTGAGGCAGCTCACAAATCAATTCAAACTGCTTCAGATTTTCGGCAACGGTGTGGTACGAATTTTTCTCAGGGTCAAATCCTTAATATATCAAATACATAACTGGGTAGATGAATTGTTTACAAAAATTTAACGAAAACACTTTTACGATACAGATTCAGTTTTAGACAAGCAGCAAATCATACCTTTCTTTGATGAAGGATTTATTTATTTATGTGCTGGATGAGTTTGGCAAATAAAACACAGGTTCCAATCGATAGTTTCTAAGGCTTCATTAATTTTCTCAATTGTAACTAGATTAACATTCAAGCTTATGGTTGACATTCTTACTAAATTTTCTTCATCTAAAGATAAAAAAAGTTTATACAGTTTATATAATTCGAACCTCTGTAATTTGAACTTTCCATAAATCAAACATTTTTTTGGTCCCTTGGGTACCTCAGTGCGTCACGTGTAAACTTGCTACCACTATGAGACAAAATAGTCAATCAGATCGTTTTTTGTTTCTGTAAATAACTGATTCAATCTCTACAGGTTTAATGGTATATTATTGTTGCTTTACTAAGAAAAAAAATTTATTATATGATGTAATTTGCAATATTGATTAACCCAACTCAGCTTCCTTTAACTCTTTTGAATGACTTTTCAGACACCCATGCTAGCAAGAAGTTTTCTCGCCATCGAAATTCCTTTCCAACGATGTATAGGTTAAGGTATTTTGAAAAATTCATTTTACACCAAAAATTGATGACGTCATCATTGATTTTTAGAACGTCAATAACTTTTGATGACGTCATTTTCAGACCGTGTTTGCATTGAGACTTTTGCTCAGAATTAAATTTCCTTTCCAACGATATAAACATTGCCATTTTCGAAACAGAATATTTCAGCAAAAAAAGTGCTGAAGTCAACAGTCACGTGACTTTTTTTTTTTGAACTGGAATTTGATTATCTACATATGTGCCAATTTTTATGCTTTAATCACCTTTTGAAGTATCATGGTGTTATTTTAGCATTATTGACCTCACTATTTACAATACCTTCAAAAGCCCATATTCAAGCATGCGGCCGCACAATTAAAACACGTGGCCTCATAGCCAAAGACTGTACTTTACATCCCAAAGGCGCATTTTTCGCAATTTTTTCTCTTATCAATGACAACAAGTGGGCAAACCTAGAAGGTATCAATCTAAATTGCTTAGAAAAAGTAATGATGATCATGTAGTCTCATTTCCTGTACTAGTGTATGGTATTCCTCTTTTGATGTTCTTTCAGAGAATATTTCTTTAACCCAAATTCGTCCTTTTCTCGATAAATTTTTAAAAGCCTTTGCTCTTCTTGCTCTTCATCTGCGACGTCTTCTCAATAAGAGAAGCATTAACAATCACCTTCTGTTAAGAGCCGCCATTTTATTTAATTTTAATTTCCGATTTCAGCAACCAATAAAAACGACAAAACAGTGATCATGTGTCAAAACAAATGTTAAAGGAGTGGTATTGTCATTTCAAATTTTATGACAAATTTTAGTTTAAAAAATGTATAGTTAACCTGCGTTAAAGATTTTTTTAAAAACGTTTTACTTCCGAAGATATTGAGTTTTTAATTTTTTTATAAACCCCCATCTTTTTTTCTGATGAAAGGCGTGTGACGTCATTGAAGAAGTTTCATTCATTTTTACTTGTTATGTCAGTGCTAAGGAGCGTATTAGTTTCTCATGTTTTCAAAAATCATGAGTGAGAATTCAAGTGAAGAGGAATCAGATGTTCTTAGCGAAGATGAAGAATGTAGCAATGAGTTTTATTCAAGGATTTCAAAGAGAATTTTAGCAGTTTGAGCAATATAGTTTTGACCCAGTTGCTGTAAAGAACATGAAGAAGTCCGGATGATGATTTTGATGACGAAAATGCTTTACCGGAGAGAGTTGGCAACAAACAGTGATGCAAATGTGTTGCAAAGAAGTTTATGCGATCGAAGACGATAAATTTCAAAATAATTTTTTGTACAAATCAAAACGAAAAAAAATACATGCAATATTGAGTTGATCATTGATCGTAGTAAAATTCATATATTGAAAGTTAACGTTTTTCCAATTTTCCGTTTTCCGTGCAGGAGTTCAAGAATCAATAGCTCATACTCATATGTAAACAATAATGAAATAATCGGTGAAACGGAATTATATTCAAATGCCCAGTTCGAAGAGAAACACGAAAACAAAAATCGAAAAAACACTTGCACACAGAAAGTAAAAGTTCGCCTATGTATAACGAAAAGTGTGGATAAAACATTTAAGTAAAACTCCTTATAACATCTTTACCATCAAATTTCTTCCAAAACATGATTCTTTAAAATATAAGTGACGTAAAGATGGAAGATTGGCCTCGCTTCAACTTTGAAATCCAAATTTTTTTTAAATATGAATTTTAGGTAATCTAAACAAACTAATGTTCTGCCCTTTGGTTGAGTCACTGTCACATCCCACAGCAGCACAAATAACCATGTTTTTCATTAGATTTAAAAAAAATACTTAGTTATTGCTTGAATTTCAAAGAACACTCGCTCGATTTGAATGCAAAACATCGCATCAACACTGAATATAACTTCTTCAATGACGTCACATAATTATTACTAATTTATTCAGCGTTTAAAGCCTATGTTTTAAAGTGGCATTTTATAGCGAAAAAAAGACTTTTTTTTCCAAATTAAATTTATTTTGTAGTATCTACATTAAAACAAGGGATATACGAAGAAAAAAATTTTTTTGAAATTTTCATGATACCACTCCTTTAAAAAATAGGCATTGCAATAGTTTCTTCAATGGTCGGACTGCTGCTATATGACCATGATTAAGATTTCAACCGTAAATTAAAAAAAAAAAAATCTCTAAATTAAATGTGTTGCGGAATAGGCAAAACAAATATATTAACGATAGCATGAAGATGAAATAGATGAAAATACGACGCAACTGCTCTACTTTCTTGTCTGGAAATAGTTTTCTCTTCTCTGCCTTCTGTGTTCTGTATGCTACTCAACAGAAATATCCTCCATTCGACAGATCTTCCGCTGATCAACAGTAAAGGAGATTGGCCTATCATTAATGATATGTGGCCTTTTCACAAAACCCACTTAGAAACTTAAGGACCTATACTATCTTGCAAAACATAGCATGCCTTTTGATGACTCATAGTAAGATGTTTGGCAACCTCATTACCTCAACCTTTGTCACAGTCTAAAAATGTTGCATTTCATTCACCAACAGGCAGTAGCCACATTGCTTCTGCTGCAGAAACTCTTTCTGTAAAGTCTAAAGCAATCCTTTTCGTTGCTTTGGTTTTAGAGGATCAGCTTCCAGAAGTTGTAGATATGTCAGAGCAAATCCTCTAAAGTTATTACCAAATCAAATATCAGATATTGATTTATGCTTGGACTTCTCTGAGTACTCCTGAGATAAGCCATGACTTGAAAATTTTAAGTCAGCATAACACCAAACACTGTGTATGCTAATCATTCTTTCTTTTGCACCAAAACTTCAGCTTAACTCCATTCTCATCTTCTCTTTCAAGCCAGTTATCACACCACTTCACCACCTTAATCTGACTATTTCAATCTTAACCTTACAAACTACTAAAAGGAATTACTTTTTAGTTTTAACTAGATAAACAAATGAAGTTAAGCTCCACACAGATGAAGGAACACTTTCTTACCTCAGACTTAAAACTATATAAAAGACAAACTGATAAAACTAAACATAACTGACAGTTTGGGTGAAATAATGAATAAAATGACAAACCATAGAAAAATTGTAAAAAAGAAAGCTTTTCAAAAAAAATGAAATAGAAAAAACGCACTTGATAGCCTGTTATACCCTAAACAAAACCCACCAGTGGAAACTAAAAATGGTAATTTTGACCTAACTAGAAAATCTTTCAAAGTTTTGGCCCTCCAAAAAGAAACTGAAGTAGACATAGTTGAGTGATGTCATTATATAAGAAAAATCCATGAAATACTTTAAAATGATAATAAAATAACATGGTTACCAACAAGTGCTCAAGATGAAAAATTGTACGATATTCTTGTTTTGAATGCTACACAGAACTACCAACCGTTAGAATGTGAACTTATTGTGGAGTGTAGCTTTTTAACGTAAACGGAGCTCATTTGGCAAGATCAAATATTGTCATCAAAATACTAACAGAGAGATGCATTTTGGCTGCCGTAACTCGATGAAACTTCCTACAGGGTCATACAAAAAGTGCAAATTGGCTCACTTACATCAGATTTTCCAAGTAGAATTCACTCAGATAACATGCTGAATGCGCTTGCAAAAAATTTTTAAAGTATGTCTTTTAGGCAAATTTATGGTACATGGATTGCTTACCTAAAAGCAAAGTTGTCATTCTTAGTTAAAGTTAAGTAGACATTTTTCCCCTTTCCTCGGGAAGGCTTTGCTTTGAGGTATGTTTCCGGGAAACCAATACCTTCCATGCTATTAATTTAAGTTATGGATGGGTATATATTGTTTGTTGACCTTTTTGACAATCTCTTATATTCTAGAAGTAAGGCTTCTAAACTTTTCAAAGCACACTAAAATTTGTTGACTGAGCATCAATAATGTTTTCAACAGCTTGATCATCATTTATTATCCATTCCTTTTGCTACTACGTTTCAGCCATTTTTATTTAGCCTTTTGTGTTTTTTGAGCCACTCGCACAAGAAAGAGTTTATTTCCACACAACAAACCGAACATCATTTGCAATGAGACCACTTATACACCACAAAATTTTGTTAGGTCCTTAGAAATTTTGAATTCTTATTGTTAGTTGGAAATGTAGCGTATTAGGCTTTACTCTCTGTCTGGGGTAGTAAGATATACAGAAAAAAATTGACCTTGATTTTTTCTAATGTAATCCACTGAGTAAAAATCAAAACAGTATACATCATAATGGAATTTGAAAGGGTAAAATCTCTGTCACTTTGGGTAAATAATCAATCTATTAGGTACCTCTATTCGCCATAAGTTTTTTAATAATAAAAACATGAACATTCAATTAATTTATTTCTTAAACGAAACTTTTCGTAAGTATATCTCTTACATCTTCAGGTTAAAATACACTGTTGTACAGTGTTTTTATTATCAAATTGAACTGCTTTACAACAAAAACTGTAAACAACAATTACCTCAGTAATGGCGGAAAATTATTGTCTGATTCACTATTCAATATACAGCAACAACCATGAGTTGGGGTGAGATTCAACTCGGTGGGGCGAGATACAACATTCAACAAAATAATTCAAAATTCGAAAACAACATTGCATATCTGAACCAAGATGTAATCTATACTACACTTTACAATAAATTTTTTTATATATTTTTACAAATGACGAATGTAAATTGCCATTGAGCTCTTCAAATCCCAACATGAGTTAAAAGACTTCGTAAAGCCGCACATGTTTGTTTTTATACCAGCAATTAGGATTTCTCAAAGACGGTTTCCATGAAGTGATTTCCACCCTATGCCCAGCCACCTTTTCGCTCTTTCAAGCGTGTTTATAAAAGCTACTAATGCGCAGGTCGTATTATGGGTTGCATGAGCGGGAAGCTATGTAGTGAAACAAACTGAAGGAGATGCCAGCCGGGTCAACCGGGACAGCCCGCCTCCATATGAACAGCCCATAGGACTCATCCTAATGGGCTCAGCTTAACCAATTTGCAATGTAGAAACCAGGCATTCACTTTCATTTTCAAGCAACCACGTGTGTTGCTGTGATTCACACAATAAGAACCGCTGACCATTTATGAAATCCTACACAAACCTGATGTGAAAATCTAAAATTTTAAACTATTTCTTATGACAACTTCTACCATCGTATATCAAAATCTAACGAACCGAAATGAATTTATGAAAACATTTTTCTCACAGAGAAACTAAAACAAAATTTCCATTGGAAAACATGTTTTGTTCAGCGTGGTTATTTTGACGTCAAAACATTTGAAGCCCGTACAACGAGATTGATGGATCATGACATTTTAATAGCCAGAGTCTCTTTAAATGGTAATCATTCATGAATTTTTTGATTGCTTTAAATCTTTTTTGTGATGTATTTGAGTTACTGACCAGATCTAGCTTGATTTTGGCATGTTGAATCTCGCCCCACAGTTGAATCTCGCCCCAAATCACTGTACATTGTAGTGTTAGAATTTATAACATTTGCCCTGGTGAAACTTTATAACACATCTTTGGCTAATAGGATAATGTAGCTACAGTTTTCAATGAATTAAATAACTGAAAAATAAACAGTTTCTTATTAACAATGAGGATCAATTAATTGGTTTTTCTATAGCTGTACATCTTTGTTTTACTAATTGAGTTCATTCTAATAATATAACACTAGCCGCCAAGGCGGCGTCGCTCGCCGCCCATGTGCACCTGCTCTGTGTCACCCCGGGACCACAATAAACCTCATATTTCCTTAAAAACGGCTCGTACAACTTGTGTTCAGCCAGAGGCAGATTCGAAATCAAATATCAAATATCAGTTTAAACCATGGTTCCAAAAACCCCAAATTTCATGATGTGCTATTTATTTACTTTTTAAAACCAATCGTTTTTCACTTAAACAATACACACAAAACGTAGAAAGAAAAAACTTCAACTCATTATTAGCTTTTGTTTTAAAAAAGTTACGCGCTCTAACATGGGTGCTATCAAAAGTAGGGGGGCAAATGGTTTCTCTTCTTAAAAAGATCACAAAGGAGGAGAAAGAAAGGCACGTGCGAAATGAATGAAGTGAATAAAAAACATGTTCGATCAGAAGCGCATAACGATTAAAAAAAGAAATTAAATTATTAAAAGAAAAGCAAAAAAATATTTTGTTTCATGATACTCTTTTTTTATCTATCGGTTTTTAAACATTTTGATTGCTCGAAAAAAAGTTCACCCGTCTCAGACAGTCAGGCAAGCGTTAGTATACACTGGCAAACTGAACATGCTGCTTTTTGTCCAAAATGTTTAACCAGTTAGTTTCTTCATATTTAGTTGATGTATTGTTTTCAAGCCAAGTCAACGGTGATCCTTGGAATATAAAACTAACAATGATAATAAAAACAAAACGTTATTCCGATTGGTTCACCAGCCAAAAAAAGTCACGTTCGATTGGGGTTGCAATGTATTTGTTTCGAACTCACGTCGCACACAAAAAAAGAAATAATTTCGCTCACAACTCAATCTACCATTTTGTGTGACTTACAAACAAACAAACAGACAAACAGAGAATCGGCTATGTTCATCATGCGTTGACTTCACGAAAAATAAAATTAAGGAATTGGCAACGGAAAGTGTCCCATGTTGTAGAGCTCGAAAAACTGATCAAGAAAATGTATGGGATCGTTCCGCTACGATCAACCGTTACAGAGATATCATTGTTCAAAGATTTTGATGACGTCACAGACCCCTCCCCAAAAAAATTAGACCCAAATTTTTCGTCACCCCATCGCCTGTATCGCGGAACGTCGCATTCGATTAGGGTCTCAATACAATGGTTTCACACTGACGTCGCGCACAAGAAGAGAAATAATTTATGTGTGATCTTACATTGCTGACTCCCCGATTTCTTTCGCAGTTCACATCTACCATTTTGCGTGACTTACAAACAAACAAACAAACAAACAAACAAACAGAGAATCGGCTATTAATATATAGATTACATAACATTAGAAATCACATTAATAACTTATTACTATCATTTTGTGAATGGGAAATTTTATGTTGTTATTAATTTATATGTTTGTTTTACTATTTCAGGTGTATATATATCGCATTATCAATTTATATCTTCAGATATCTTCAGAGATAATTCATTTGAAAGGAACAACACATTAAAGCATGTTTTAAATTGAATTTTCTTTGACTTTTAAAGTTTCAATTAAGTTAATGCTGATTGTCATCTCTGATTTAATGTAAACAGTTTTGGAAAAAGTTTGGAAGATGCCTGTTGTATTTCTTGTTTCAACTTCCTGATCTTCTTTATATGATAATATTTAAGTGTATACTATTTACGCAGGATACTTTTACAACTGTGAGTGTCAAAAAATTTTGAATCTGTACTTATGTATTAAAGAACTGAAAATTATTGATTCATAAAGTATTTTCTTTTATCGTTATTCCTTCTCTTTTCCATCTCCATCTCACGTTCACATTATCAAATTCTAAGAAAAACAAAACACTATCAGACTATTAAGCCTGACCACATTTTGACTATTTATATTTTGATATGCTAGTTATATACTTGATAATAAGTTGCTATGGGCTAATTGTGTAATTTTCATCAAATTACCGCATCAATACGAGGCGGGAGTACGGTTTGGTAAAATTTTGACATTTGAAATAATATACGGGAGTATTTTGAATAGCAATATAACTAAAAAGTACATTGTATTGATAAGTTTACATTGCATTAATGTTTATGGCAACAAACGTAACATTCTTTTGATTTGATATGGATGCGCATTCACACACACAGTTACAAATTTAACTCGCTCGGTATTTGTCTTGTCGAATGAAAATCCGGCTTTCACGAATTCCATATTTTCGCTGGCAAACGGGTGATTACAAGCACCCACTCCGCAAACATTATATATTGATACATAGAAATGAATAGAAATCGAACAGTTCATTTAAACACGAAATATCCACGAAATTCTGTGTTAATTTAGACACAGCTGCACATTACAATTAGTGGATCTCATGTAGGTCAATGACCTACAATTCATGCATCGTTGCCTTGTTTCCCAATCTGGCCAATGATCCAGCCCGTCTTTATGCACATCTACTGTGGGAAGTCCTTGAACTTTCTTCCTCTTAGGAATCGTAGATGCTCGGAAGCCGCCCAGTCGGCACCAGACGTGTTTTAGGCGGGTTTTTTTAAGTCTAGATTACGTCTTTAAAAAGACGGATTTATGAGACGTCTAAAAGACATCTTTAAGACAACTTGAAAATGCTTGCAGTCTAAAAGATGTCTAAAAGACGTCTTGGTAAATGTGGAATTTATTTCGCTGTTCGTAAGATGTCTTTCAGACATCTGGATTCCAGCGAAATTAAGACGTCTTTTTGTAGACGCGTTTTATACTTCTTTTAGACGTTTCTTTTCTTTCACGCCAATTTTAAATTTTCTATACTTGAAGACGGGGGGACAAAGGCGAATCTTCGACTTGTATTTTTTGAAATAGATTTCTTTAGTAATTTCATAACTAAAGAAATTGTTAATTTGTTTAAATGTTTGGATCATAAAGCTCTTTTGGCTGTGTTTATTGATAAAGAACTTCCTTTTTCTACAACAATATATTCTATAACAGACGTCTTTCAGACATCTGGATTCCAGCGAAATTAAGACGTCTTTTTGTAGACGCGTTTTATACTTCTTTTAATTGTTTTTTTTCTTTCACGCCAATTTTAAATTTTCTATACTTGAAGACGGGGGGACAAAGGCGAATCTTCGACTTGTATTTTTTGAAATAGATTTCTTTAGTAATTTCATAACTAAAGAAATTGTTAATTTGTTTAAATGTTTGGATAATAAAGCTCTTTTGGCTGTGTTTATTGATAAAGAACTTCCTTTTTCTACAACAATATATTCGATAAAAACATTTTGATGGAGAACAATTTTTCATCGTCTTGAAAGATTTCGACAAGTGCGTGCATCAGCTATATCTCGTAAGTAAACATTTTATATTTTATTCGGAGTCAGTTGTGGCCGTTGTTGTGCTGTGTCCGCTGTGTTATGGATAGCATAGATATATAAACAAATTCTTTTTGTATTTCTATGGTTATAGTAACTAAATGTTCATTCTGATCAACAGAAGAGAATGGAGGGCTGGCTTAACTTTACTTGGTCATCCTCATGAAAACAATTCATTTTTACATTTGGTAAGAACTTCATAAACTTAAAGAATGTTTACATCAATGATTTTGGTTTTAACATTTTGGAAGTGCATTATTTCTAATAGACTTGTTTTCTTGTTTGGCTTGTTGGCTGTGCTTGGACTGGAATATTTTTGGCTTGTTGGCTGTTTGTTATTATATAAATTATCACAAGATACTTATTATTATAATACTCTTTTGTTGTTTGGTAGGTGCCTTATTTATTAGCTTTAATCTGTAATTATAATTGTAAACGAAATGTTTCCATTTGCATATAGCCAATGGTTAAGTTGTTTCATCATTCATTGATTTATCACTTGAATGCATATAAGTGTAATAAGTATTATTCAAATATGTCAACTCGCACACTTTGAGTGTTGTGTGACACACACATTTTGGTTATCACACACTAATTTTTTTTGAAATTCCTTATCTGAAGTAAAAATTTTTGTGGAATGTTCAAGTAGTTCTCTTCAAATCTTCAAATTTGCTACTTTTCATACAGTACTGTTGTTTCCAGCAATTTACTGAGTGCATTTTATTGCAATATAGAGTATAAAATTTCAAAAAGTTCTCTAGTATGCCAACCAAAACTGCTGCTTATAAATCTCACACACATTTTATTTTTCAACATTGATGTATCTGATTATTTGTATCTTGGGTAAGAATTTCTTATGGGTTTTAGTTTCGAACAAAATGCACCCTTGTGTCAACAGATAGGTGATTATGGTAAAATCACAGGTCATGTTAATATATTAAAGCCAGTACTTGTAAATAACAGTTCTCAGTTGATCTATAATAGCATAGTATAGCTTTTAGGAATTTTCAGCCTACCTTACTTTCAGGAGGAGAATTATGAAAGACACAAAGCTATGTCAACAAAGACGCAGATTAAATAAAAAAGTCTCAGCATTATTTAGTGAAGAGTACAACTGTTTGTCAGACTGTTCTTCAAACTTATATGAATGCATGGAAGTTTCTGAAGTTGGAGAAGAAACTAATGAACTACTTGAAGTGGAGGAAGAATCCCCAAAAATGCGTGACAGTTCTGATATTGAGGATGTTAGTTTCCCATTGAGTTCTGATGGTGAAGATGAGAGTCACCATTCAACTTTAAAGGAAGATCTTTACAGTTGGGTTGTTGAAAGTGGTTGTTCTCGTGAGTCCATTAATAAGCTTTTGTTAATCTTGAGAAAGCATGGGCATGAAGAACTTCCTAAAGATGCCAGAACCCTTTTAAATACCCCCAAGAATGTGCAAACTGAATCAAAATGTGGAGGCACTTATTGTTATATCAGCATTGTGAAAGGAATCAAACAGTGCTTGAAAATTTACCCATCTTTAAAACAAGCATCTCAGCTCTCACTATCTGACAATATTGATGGATTAACCTTATCCAAATCTTCAAAATCTCAACTTTGGCCAATACTAGGTTCATTAAATAATACTAACTATTTTTTTCATATTGCTCTCTTCCATGGCACAACCAAACCCAGCTCTCTTGGTTCATTTTTATCTGACTTCTTAAAAGAAAGTGAATCCCTTCTTACAAATGGCATAGAACTCCATGGAAAACACTTCACTTTTTGTCTAAGCTCCCTTATATGTGATGCTCCAGCAAGGGCATTTCTAAAATCCATAATAAGTCATAATGGATATTATGCTTGCGAAAGATGCACCATTTAAGGTGAATATTATCAAAACCGAATCTAACGAATTCCCGGCAAGAACTGACGAAGGTTTTCGTAATGGAAGTTATTTACAAAATCATCAGAAGGCAATAAGTCCATTAGTTTCTGTCTTGGGATTTGACTGCATAAGTCAGTTCCCTCTTGATTATATGCACATAGTTTTACTTGGTGTCATGAAAAGAATGCTCCAGTTTTTGCTTAAAGGTCCCTCTATTTGCAGAATTTCAAATAATCATGCTGATCAAATTTCGTCAAAGTTGCAAAATCTCAATGGATGTATGCCTTGTGAGTTTAATCGACAGCCACGTCCACTCACTGAACTACCATATTGGAAAGCCACTGAACTCAGACAATTCCTGTTATACCATGGTGTTATTGTTTTAAAAGGAGTTGTTTCAAAAGATGTATATAATCACTATTTGGCACTTCATGTAGTTATGTCAGTGTTACTCAATGAAAACAATGACAAGCGAAACAAGCTGATACCTTACTGTCAAATGGTTTTCTTATAATGCTCATCATTTCTATGGTGACACTGTGAGACAATGTGCATTCTTTGATAAACCTCCCAGATTATTCAATTAATTTCCAATGCTCCTTAGATGAATTATCAGCCTTCAAATTTGAAAATTACATGCAACACTTAAAGAGAAATGTAAAAACTGTCAATAATCCACTTGGACATATAGTGAAGAGGGAGCATGAATGTCAAATGTCAGTTAAACCTTCACCAGAAAAGTTTGTCATTAAGTCAAAGAAATTACAAGAGTCTTGCTTTAAATTAACCGATGGAGATTTTTGCTTCGTAGAAAGTATGAATCATGATGGGACGCTAATCTTATTATACTAATTCGCGTTGTGTGTCACACTTTTATTTTAGAGAGTGACATATTTGGTTTTCTTTTAACGGTCAAATCCCTCTTATTTTTTCCCTTTTCGTCGTAAAGCCACGCAGAGGTGAGAGCGTTTTTTTGATTTTCCGCGATTAGTATATGCTCCTCTGTTTTGTTATTTTTGGTTTGCGCAGTGAAAATCAGCCGAAAAATGTCTTTGGAGGAGTGCGAGCAATGCAATGTTAATCGTTCGAAATTTGTCAACGATCATTTCGTGAGCAAGAAACTTCGCGAAGAAGACGTGTTTCTTTTTGTATACGAATATTTTAATTTAAATTTGATTGTTTTAGCCAGCAAATCAACGAAAGAACTGACGAAGAAACACAGGTTTGTATGCACGAAGGTATTGTTATTATTATAAAACGTTTTATTATCGTGTTTATTGCTAAACTTTTACTCTTATTAATAAAAGAACACGGGTGGCACGTGTAAGTGAGTTAGTTGTTTGTTTACAATGAAAAATCATATTTAGATATACAGAAGAAGTGCAGTGAAGTTTTTAAAGATTAGCTGCAGAAAGTTCGAACGAACAAAAGGTATTATTATAAAACTTTTATACAGAAGAAGTGCAGTGAAGTTTTTAAAAATTGGCTGTGCAGAACGATAAGACTTTTATTGTTTAATATTTAAGATTAATAAAAGAACAGGTTTTTAAATGTTTGTTTACGTTTTAGTTATCAAATATCGCTATACAGAAGAAAGTGCAGTGGAGAAATGCAGTTTCATGTTTATTTACACAGTAAGGAATGGTTTTAATTTAGTTTTGAAAGATTAATTGATTTAGCTTTGAGTGGATGTCTCAGTTATTCTGTCGTTTAGTATGTGTATATGCTGCTGGATGAAAAAGAAGCCGAGAGAAATTTGTTTTGGTAACGCGCGCTATTACCTTAAGGGAAAAAATTTTCGCGGGAAGAAATTTTCGCGGAATTTAATTTCGCGGTTGAAATGGTAAAAATGGCCGATTTTCGCGGAATTTAATTTCGCGATTGACCAATTTTAACATGTTTCGCGGAATTAAATTTCGCGGTTTTCGATTTTCAAAGAAACACTTAACAGAAAAAATGCCTCCTTTTTTGCGCTGTGAATCGTTTTTTCTTTTATTATTTAACATACAAAACTAAAATCGAATTTTTGCGGAATTTAATTTCGCGATTGAGCAATTTTGACGTGTTTCGCGGAATTTAATTTCGCGGTTAGGGGCAAAAATCGCGAAACTAAATTCCGCGAAAATTTCTTCCGCGAAAATTTCTTCCCGCGAAAATTTCTTCCCTTAAGGTATTACATTAAAAATGGTCCTACAGCTATGAATGTTTTTATTTCTCATGACGCTGTGGAAGTGGGGAGTGTGTTATGCTGTCTGATTGTATCTATTGTATCTAATTTATATCAATGCTTGATGCTTTTGTCTGCCTGCCAAAAAGTACAAAATCTACTGGAAAATACAGAAAGTTTAGCAGTTTTTCCAAACGAAGAGAGCAGTTTTATGTATTTCACTTAAAAAAAATGGTAGCGAAAGTGTTTTATAAATACCTATGTATGTTTGTGCTGGAAAGTAAATAAAGTATTAGTAATTTGTTTACAGGTATGAATATAGAAGTAAAGAGTTTAGAAGTGTTTGAAAATGTCTACAGAAGATGATCAATGCTGTTTAGTTTATTAACATGTGAATTGGCTGTGAAAGGTATCCCATTTTGTTTGAAGTTCAGCTAAAGTTAAAATAGTATAAATCTATTTAGTTATAACACAGTTGGTATGCTGGATAAATAAGAATAAAGGGTTGTTTAACTGTTGTGAATTAGCCAGAGGAGATTTTAACTCAGATTAAAAATGTGGTTGTTTTCAATTTTTTATAAACTCTTTAGATTATATCATTTCAAAAATTCATTAATGGTTGCTGTATAATGTAACTTCCACACGAAAGAAACACAGTTGGAAGGTATCGATTTGTTTTCAATTCACATTTTGTAATGTTATTCAATGTTTGGTTTCGTATGTCTGGGTAAACAGTTCTGTGTTTTATATTGCCATTTTTTTTACATTAAAGTTACTTCTCTTCTGCGTATAAATATATTATTCTGAGCCATGTTGCTATTTGTTTCTGTTTTTAATCTTCTGAATGTAATAACAAATTAATGCCTGAAAAGAAACTTTTACACGAGTTAAATTCTGTGACACAACGCATACTGAACATGGGTGGCGAGTGACGCGTACATACCACAGGAATGACAGATTTGACCTAATGTTTTCAAAGTTAAGTTCGGTAAAAAGTTTTTACCCGGGATACTAGTTTATTTATTTATTTATTCTAGAATATTTATACAGGATAAGATGCTTCAGCGTATGTGACACTGCTATCAATTTATGTCCTGTGAATAAATTAAAATAGAATATTTAAACAATATATTACAATAAAAACTAAGGTTAAAAGATTAGTCAAGCTAAAATATTGAAAGCAGAAACAAGCGGTCAAAAGCCATTAAAAGGTATGTAAGAAGCCACGATAGAACGACACAAGAAGCCACAATAAAATGACACAAATCCAAATAAAATTAAATTCCCATAAAAAACCAGACAGAACAACAAGTATAGAAGTAGAGAAAACCCACTCCACAGTTCCGCTTCCCAATCAACCACCAAAACCTTCTTCAACAGAAAAACAGTGATAACATTATTTTTCAATACTGTTTGATAAAACAAACAAAAATAACTCCTCTTTAAAAACATAAAAATCATCAATCTTTCTTAATTTTACTGGTAATGAGTTATATAACAATACGCCCATACAGTAGAAGGATCCGCGGGAATATTCCAGTTTGATCTTCGGTAGTACGAGGAGACAGCCATCGTTTCTGGTATTCTTTCCATGGATTCTCTTTTCAAAATAATTTGAAAAGTTCGAACAGACATTTCCATCCAAACATTGTCTCACTACCTCACATGCTTTGATAAACGTAGTATCCAACGGCGATAACATCTCTGATTGAGCATCTTTCACGACAGTAAGACAGCGTATATGGAATGATGTCAACCTTTTTTGTTGGGTCATTGTTTTATTGAGATGTAATAGACTGCCATACGATATAATAGGCAGTATCATCGATTGGTACACAGTTTTTGCTGCTTTGCAACTCAGGAGAGGTCGAATTTTCTTTAATAGGCGTAATCGTGAGTTGTATTTTTTCATCACGAGATTAAAATTCGCTTCAGGGTTCAGCGTAGGAGTCAATGTAATACCCAAGTACTTGTAACTTGTAGTGACGAGGATAGAGTTGTATTGATAGTTTATGTTAATGGTTTCTCTCTGTGAATTAAGTCTTTTTGCAGTCCCAAACAGCATAAACTCCGTCTTCCCTTTCTTCAAGTTCAAACTCAACTCGTTTTCTAAACACCAGTCTGCAATGGCTAGCATATCAGCAGATAATCGAGATTCTATTATGAACGGATCCTTGCCAGCAACATAGATTACAGTGTCATCGGCATACTTTATTAGTTCACTATGTTTCAAACAGTCTTGGAAATCATCAAAGTATAGTATGAATAGTGGTGGCCCCAGTATGGAACCTTGTGGAACTCCACTGAAAACATCTCCTTCGTCAGAATTGCAGTGTAATGAAGAAAAGAAATCTTGAACATTTGTATGAACAACCTATTAAGTCAATAATTCTTGATAACTTCTTAGTTAAAGACAGTTCTGTGGGAAAGAGAACTGTCCTAAACACAGCTGATCTATCAAGTTAAGTTGTATGTTTACCTTACAAAGACAATTAGCAAGCTTTACCATTATGCACAAAATGGAGAACGATAAGTTTTAAATTTTCCTAGGTATGTGGAAACATTGGAAACATAGAAAACATTAGTGTTGTGAAAATTTAAAGTTGTCTTCCATATGTTAGAGCTATTATACATGTTTTATTCATGGTGAAGGTTGTGCTAAGATGTTAAACACAGTAAAATCTCATAGCCCTAGCCTCAATTTGTTTTACACTTCAAACTTAATTGATGTTTCAGCAATGCAAATATCTATATCCTAATACGCGCTGTGCATCCAGTTTTTAGTTTAGAGAGTGATTATCTTGGGTCGTTTTTAACGGTCAAAATCTTCTTTATCGTGGTCATATAGCGGCAGTTAGACCGTGCATGACACATTCACGATTAGTATAAGTGGAAACCCTCACAGCACATTTGATCGCTCAAATGTTTTGATTGTTCGCAAGATCAAGAATTGATAGCGTTGACGTTCGTTTGCCAGCAAGTTTTCATTTGCTATTTTGAAAAAGAGGTAATGAAACATACGAGAGTAAAAAATCTCAAGACAACAAAGTTAGTAACGCAAGTATTGCACGAAGATTTATTAATGTTTTTAGGGTAAGTACGCTCTTGAACCTTTTTTGTTTGTTTTGTTTTTTTATAATATAATCACTTCTCCTTTAGGGAAGACCAATAAAAACAATGAAATTTGAAGAAATGAATTTTAAATCATGACGTTCTGGGTTGGTGAAGAACAATATTCTATATTAATATCCAACCTTAGCTTCGTAAAAAGAGAATCACTCGAAGGTATTAATTTGTTTTGACACATTTACGACTTACGGGTTTGGCTTTTCAAAATAGCAAAATAGCTTCTGTTCACCTTGGATCATGGGTTCCATGTTTATGTTTATAGTTTTATGGTCCGCATTATTGACGAACACTAACAACACTAACACACTTTCTATTTGTCATTTTGTAAATTAATTTTTCTACACCATTTTTAAGACGTCATTTTCAAGAATTAAAATCCGTAAAAAATTTTTACACGGGTTACTAGTTGTTGATCTATTTGTTCAATGTTCAAAATCTTTTTCAATCTTCTATATATTAATAGCCGATTCTCTGTCTGTTTGTTTGTTTGTTTGTAAGTCACGCAAAATGGTATATTGAGGTGTGAGCGAAATTATTTCTTTTTTTGTGTGCGACGTGAGTTCGAAGCAAATACATTGCAACCCCAACGTGACTATTTTTGGCTGATGAACTAACAGGAACAACGTTTTGTTTTTATTATTATTGTGTTAGTTTTATATTCCACGTTGACTTGGCTTTGAAAACAGTACATCAACAAAATACAAAGAAACTAACTGATTAAACATTTTGGACAAAAAGCAGCAGTGGCAGAATGTGGCAGCATATGTTCGGTTTGCCACTAACTCTTGCCTGACTGGGTGAACTTTTTTTTGAGCAATCAAAATGTTTAAAAACCGATAGGTAAAAAAAGAGTATCATATAAAAACAAAATGTTTTTTTTTTGCTTTTGTCGTAATAGTTGTCTTAATTTCTTTTAATCGATTTCTTTTAATCTATTTTAATCTGATCGAACGTTTTTTTTATTCTCTTTATTCATTTAGCACGTGCATTTTTTCTCTCCTCCCGTGTGAACATTTTAAAAAGAGAAACCATTTTCGACCTGTTTGATAGCACCCATGTTTGAGCGCGTAACTTTTTAAAAAAAGCTTTTTTACAAAAGCTAATGAAAAGTGGAAGCTGTTCTTCCTACGTTTTGAGTGTATTGTTGTACTGATCAACGATTGGTTTTAAAATATAAATAAGTCACACATAATGAAAAACCTGAAAAATAGTTAATGTAACACTGATGTAACACTGACTGCACACCAGAAGTTGTGACTTCGAATCTTTTCCAAGTTGTATGAGCCGTTTATAAAGTAATTTGCCGTTTATTGATACAGTGATACACAGAGCAGGTGGATATGGGCGGCGAGCGACGCCGCCTTGGCGGCTAGTATAATTGAAATGAGTCATTGTTCAGTGGAATTTCTTGAAAGTGGGAGATGCAAAATGTCTGCTATTCCTTCTTCCTGGTTGGTTGGACAAGAGTTGCTTTGGCCAAAAACAAAATATAGTTATTCCAAGTTGGGGCATCGCCAAAAGAAGGGTGGCAGAGGCGACCTATCAACAAGATCTTGCATAGAGGTGAGTGAAATGGCGAATGTATAATATAATGTATAATAATAATATCTGTATTTAATTTTCAATGTACATAACTTTGTAATTTTTGTAAAGGCACTGAAGAACAGTGCAATGCAATTCCCAGTGGGATGTCTGACTCTGAAGATTCAGATGCTGATGGTGATAAGGAAAATAAAACAGGTGTCTGTCGAAATCGTTAATCTTAACATTCAAGAATAGTGAGATTTCTAATATTAAGGTTACTGCAAAGGAAAAAATTGGTAAAAATCACATTTTCTGATTTTTTGATATTATTATAGAGCGGAGCTTAATTTTCCATATGCAGTAAATCTTTTTTGTCAAAAGTGTTTTTATTTCCCAAAATACGAGGAAAAACCATTTTTGAGAGAAAATTCTGCAGGAGGGTTTTAAATAAAACATGTAAATATTGATCCTTACCTTCAGTATGCATTATTAGAATGAATGAACTTTGTAGTTAGAAATTATTATTAAAAATTTTACGCCATGAACAGACAACGCTATCAAAAAACGCATTTACTGCCAGTAGAAAAAGAGAACGAAAAATTTCAATGAGAAAGTTCAATGACGAACAAAAATTGTTGCTGAAAGAGCAAGATGTAGGTTCCTGGTATAAACAACAAGAGCTTATCCAAAAAACAGAGGTAGGAGAAGAAAAAGACACAGGATCAAGTTCAAAAAGTTATCAGAAAATCAATGTTTATTTGAACAATTCTGAGAGTGATAGCAGTGATGGGGAGGAAACTTCAGAAAATGAGTCGTGATGAAAATAGCAACGCTGGAAATCATGAAGATGTCCCTCAATGTTCATGGGTGATTGATTGCAAATTGATGCAAGAACATTTGAACGAGGTTGCTGTGTGAGAGAAGTGTGGAAACGCGTAAAAAATTATTGAAAAAAACATTTTTTCATGGTGGCCTGGGAACGAAGCTGGCATTTCATTGTTATAACAAGGACTGTTTAAGCTCATCCGATGAAGGATTTTTCACTTCGAAAAAGATCGGTAAAATTTATACCATAAATAGACTGAGTGTTTTGGCTCCACTCTTTTTATCTCTGATAGTATTATTTTTCTGCTTGACGTTTTTTCAGTTGACTGATTGTCTCTATTTGAACTTTTCTTTTTCCTTTGTAACTTTGGATTACTAATGTTTATGTTTTCTCCTCCACTTCTTTCTACCAATGTTTCAACACGCTAGACATGCGTAATAATTTCATTTCATATTTATTTCGCGCCCTTGCACAATTCTCAAATATTTTCTCTTTTCCATTGAGTTAATCTAATTAGTCATTGCCATTAGATTGTTGAGAAAGAAAATTTATAACAATAGAGCACCATTGTTTATCATGCTGAAAGTTTCCAGCTGAGTAATTTTTTAAAACCGCGTTTTCTCAAAATTAAATTTATGTAAAAATTCTACCAATAAGGAGTTCCTGTGACACAAATATTTATCGAATTGCTAAAATAATTATACCCACGTGATCACAACAGACTGTAGAACAAAACGGTGTCACAGTTTTTGAAATAATTATGCCAATCAAAAATAAATCGTTGCTTTAGCTTTGGAGTTAGCATAATTATGTTACTTAAAACTTCTTTCATCATAACTTTTGAAAGACTTAATTATTTAAAAAACGCTGACATGGTTTTTGAGTTCGATCTTTTGGGAACATGATGCAATAATCTTTAGAAAGAAATTTCAAGAATCTGTGTCACAGGAACTTGTCAAACACAACTACAAACGTTTTTGTTTTCAGCTCAAATTTCAAAAAAATGATTAATTTACCTTTTTTGCAAATTAGACCATCTTTTAGAGGAAAAACAGAGCTTTTCAGAAATATATACTTTTATATAATAATTGTTTAAAACTTGGGAATTATTGTGTAAAAACCAAAGGTGTGCATTTTTCCTTTAAAGTAACCTTAAGTGCAATAATCATAATCTTGATACAGCTTTCCATCTATAGTTACGTCACAGAGTACGTCTGCACCACCTAAAGCTCCTATGCCGGACTTTTCATGCTCTCCAGTGAAAAAAAAGACTAGGTTATTTGCAACATATTTCTCAATAATACTATGAGTATATCTTCTGTATAATGGTTTATAAAGGACATAATATTTAGTTTTATTCTTAGCTATCTCATTATTTAGATTATCGGAAGATGTTGCATTGCTGCCATCTCTACCAGGTGGAAGTTGGTAAGAATTCATTACACTATTATTTTCCCGAGTATAAACTTTTCCAAATTTTTCCAATTTTTACTAATTTCCTTGAGATACATTCATGCAAAAACATCCTTATTAAAGTTTAACCGTTTCTTTTTGCTTAATTTTTTCTCAAAAATAACCTCATTTAGTTGTATGATGTTTTGTCACAATCCATAACTGAAGGCTGTACGGAGGATAATAGAGTACAAGAAGAGAGACTGTAATAACTTAATTTTATGTCAAATTGCAATTTTCCTAACATCATTTAAGAAAAAAATAAGCTCTTGTCGTGTTTTGCTTCTAACATTAGAGTTGACGATGATGACATACTCAGTTTAAACCATGATGATTCGTTAAATCTTAAATGCAGGTAAAGATTTTTACCCCCCTATATGTTATTTTTTTAATTGTGCATATTGCTCCATTCTCTCATCATTTTGTAGTGAAGAGGATCCGTACGGAACAGGGAATGGCAGCAGATTAAAGAACATAGAAGGTATCAATCATTTATTTTAGTCATCCGAATAACACATATATGTTTGTTAATCTTTTGTTGATTCAATTTTAGAGATGTGTCAAAAAATATTGTTCAGGCAGAACAAAATGTTTAGGCTGCTAATGAAGTTGGAGGAGAGGTTTGAAAAACGAAACAGTGTTGCTGCTGTTGAACCCTTTTCCATCATCAACACCAACGACGACCTTAAAGAAATGGAAGAGGCTTCAAAGTCAGGAGCAACGTGAATTCATGGTGGGTGATAATTTTCAGCTACTGTCATTCTACTATCTATGATCTATCTTCTACTGTCTATCGTCTCTGTTAGACAGAAAAACAAGATGTTAGGTTTTGAAAAGCTTGACCATTGAAGAATTTTTTTCGAAAAAGGTATATGACTTCTCTCCATAGATCCAACACATAATTCAATTGGGTGGAGTGGATTTCCGAGAAGCCACAAAATTTGCTATGAGCAGGTATCTGTTTTATCTGAAAACTGCACTGTCAATGAAATAGTTCTCTATTTTGATACCAATAAAAGAAAAAGACATCAGTATCTTTATCAGTATGTTTTTTTTAGAATATTCAGGGGCGGATGCAGCATTATTCGGTAGGTTCAGCTCCACTTTTAAAATTCCAAGAAGAAACCCGATTTCCCGACTTATATCGGAATAACCTGATTTATGGAGAAATGCTTTCTCAAACGGGGGAACTTTTAAAAATTTACGGCCCTGTGTAGCAGCTAGTCATTGTGAACCCCAAACAGCCAAATTAAGACTCAGTAAACATTGTAGTCATAAGAATGGAAACTAGAAACAATCTTTATTCAATATAAAAACAACATTATAAATACATCAATATCAAAATAAATAGAAAGCATATTAAAAATGAATATCTCTTTATGTACAATGTAATAAAAATATAGTTTGCTATAAATAACGAAATTTCCTATTTTACGCTCCTCAGTTGTAACATGCTAGTTTTCAGGAGGGAACTCCCAGTTTTAAAATTAAATTATTTCATTTTTCATAATCCAAAAGAAGAGCATTTATCTCAAAACAAACAAAACCTCACAAATTCATATAAATAACAAAATAGAACAGTCAAAATTAATAACAAAAACATATAAAAACAATCTAACAAAATGACCGTAAATTTATATCAAAACTTATTTTTCCATGTAAGTGAGTTTAGTTTTAATATAAATTTACGGTGCTGTTATAAATAATGATTCCCCTCCCCTCATTTCTATTGTCTTTTCCTTTTCCTCCCTTTCTTCTTCTTCCACGTGCTCTTCTTTCACTGCCACCTCTTCCTTTCCAATTAAAAGTGGGTCGATCAGCCCCGCCCAGTTCTTTCCATTTTTGAATGACCTCCTTGAACTTGGGCCAGGGTGATCAACCCTATACTTAAGGTAGTCTTTATAAGTAGAATCTGAAATAGAAAGAAAACTGTTTAAAGAAATCGAATAAATGAATCGGCCAATGAAGTGAAAATTTAAGTTACTGTTCGTTTCTGTTGTAGTTGTTGCTGTAGCAAGTGTTGCTGTAGTGGGAGTTGCTGTAGCCGGTGTTGCTGTAGCGGGTGTTGCTGTAGTGGGTGATGATGTAGTGGGTGTTGATACGGGTGATGATGTAGAGGGCGTTGTTGATGTTTCAGGTACAAAGACAAAATGCGAACTTTAAGTTAAATTTCAGATATATATTATGGTGACTTATAACATATTAGTATTAAAGTCATTTACCATCCATTTTCTTGTTTTTTTCTAATTCCTATATAAAATAATATGTATATAATTATCACAGAAAACAGCTAACAATACAGTTGTTGTTCACCATTAACTTTCAGTTCATGAAATCTAACTTTCATGGATTTAGATTTCACTTAACAGGGTGCACCACGTGAAGGTAAGTCATTGGATTTTGCATCCCAAAAGTATAACTGTATGTAATTGCGACTGTAAGCGAGCGAGGAGGCATAGTAGTTTCAAGTGATAGGCTAATGTCAGTTTCCGATTTTGTTCTTCATCATCATCATCATCTTCATCCTCCAACTTTCGGGTTGACGTTACACTGTGGAATACAATTATTAGCTGACTTTGCCATTTTCCTGTTTCAAAGCATGATACTGTAAGTGGGAGACAGAATGTTTTTCTCTTTCCTAATTTATTATTATATTATACTATGTTATTTAGGAAGGTTGTATGCTAAAATTGCTTAGACATTTTTCGTGTTACTTTTGTGTTGTTATAGTGAAGTGAACGACAAGGATGTTAAAGCACAGCTTGATATCCGAAATTTTGCCAACCATACATTTTATTTTTGTATATATTTTAACTCTAAATTTTTGTTTAAATAATTTTGTTTAATGCACTGATTTTTGGCGGATCTTGCCTTCAAAAGATTTTAATTGGATTTCTGTGTATACAAGAAAGCCATATTACAAATTGTCATTCTTCGTGTTTTTCTTCTTTGACTGTCTTCCAAACCTAGTGTGATCATGATCAATAAAAGCTATATATTTTTTTCTTGTTTTTTTTATGTAAACTTTAGCTATTTTTTGTTTTAAATCAAAGTTTGAAACAAAATGGATTTTTCGCTTTAATTTTTTTTTTTTAAGTTTTTTTTTTTTTTTTTTTGGCTCTTACAGAATGTTTTTAAATCTTATTTTAATTATAAAAATTATAAAATATGTATCCATGGTTTCAATTCACACATTTCTCTTGTTTGTAGCAAATACTTTCTAATATTACTTGTTAAGCCTTATTTACACTTTTGAAAGTTATATTAGCATTAGTGTAACTTAGACCTAAGAGATACCATAAAGTAACAAAGTTTTGTGCATATTTTCATCTGTTTAAGTGTAGATCTATTTGGTTTGCATATTGCAAGTTTGAAATGGCAAAAACTGATTTTATCGAAATATTTAAGCATATAACTTTTGCCTCATATCAGGTCCCAAATCAACCCAAACATTTTTTTGCGGCCAAAAACTTGTTTTCGTTTCCGCTGTTAATGTATAGCTTGCTGTCTGTATATGTTGGAATGCTTGAGCGCGGGGGCATTTTTAGCTAACGCTACATGCTATTATACTTCTTTTCAGGTGTTGCATAGCTATGTATCATGGAAAAAACCCCGATGTAACAAAGTAAGCAATCAGAAGTATTTCCAGCTATTGTTGTGCATATACAGTGAACAATCCAAAAGTGCCACACAACAAAATACTTCTTATTTTAGGCTATAATGGAGATGACTATAAACATGGCAGCTAAAGCCATGTGACATGAAGTCTAGTCAGCATCCCTGTTTTTCAACAATCAGAAGTATTTCCAGCTATTGTTGTGCATATATAGTGAACAATCCATAAATACCAAATGTCCACACAACATAATACTTCCTAATTTAACTCAAGGTGGGAAATGACTATAAACAAGACAGCTGAAGACATATAAGAAAGGATTAAGTCAATTTCCCAGCAAAACAAAAAGTAGTATACACAGTTCATATTAATGTTCATTTAATTTTGTTCACATATACTCACCATGTGAAACGCAATCTACGATTATTTAACGCAAATTTGTCAATCACTGCTTTAATGTCAGGAACGATTTCTTTATGGATATTCATCAAGGCAATCCCATTCAAGCGATCATTAACCATTGTATTTTTGGTGTAATCTTTAAGCCTTCTCGAAGCTGAAAAAGATCTCTCACACTCACAAGTTGTAACAGGTAAAGTGCCTAAAATTCTCAAAGCAACTTTAATATTTTCAAAACCAGGAAAGTTTATTACTTTCAGAGTTTCCAAGACATCTTTTGGTAAACTGCCAGAATAGTCTCTCCAAAACTGCTCCCATAACAATATTTCATCATCTATAGAAATAGGACTTGGCATGTCAATATAAAAATAAGAAAATACCTTAATTTTTCAATCCAAGTATCATCATCGCCAGACCATAAGTTAATTTTCTGTGGCAAGATGCTTAATCCATGCAAAGGCAATAAGCTATCAATATTGAATCTCCTATCCAGTTCTGTATTCAAATGATCTAACACAGGAACTGTTAATGTTCGTTTATAATATTCAGATGTACTACTTGAAGGCATATTTTCTCTTGTGGTTTGCCTTGAGCATGTTCTTCTTTTGGTCTCTTTTACATCTAGTTTAGCTGCTACATCAACAGCTTCAGCATATCAGGAATCGTGTCACGAATCAACCTCAATTCTAGAGAACTCTACACAATTTTTCAATGTGTTAATTTATTCTGAACCAACTGAGATGTCTATAGAAGAAGACTGCAGTAATGTAGTGACATCTTTAGTAATTGTAAACGCATGTCTAGTGATGATTAGTAACAGTATAAATTCAAAATCTTTAAGGCTACGCAACAGTGGAGAAGCCTTACAAGATGTATCCAGACTACATACCTTATCAAGATTTTCATCCATTTCTTCAAGTGTTTTTACAATTGGTACAAAAAGTTCCTGAAATATTTCTTAACCAACCAATCTAGTGCAACAGACATCTACGAGCTTGCTTTTTCTGCTGTCGAGATAGAATTGGTTTACGTTTGTTCTGGGGATGTCAAGACGAGGAGGAGACAAGTTAAAAAAATATGTTACCTCTGTAATTCTATCCATCACCTTTCTCACCAAAGGAATGTTACATACCTTCAAAATGCAAAGATTTAACCTAGGGCTGTGACAATGAGTGTATAGTGCTTTATTGTTTAAAGCGCTAATTCTAGTCTGAACTCCACTGATATGACCAGCAACATTTGAAGCACATTTGAATTTGAATTTTTGAATTTTTGAATTTGAATTTTTTAGCGAAGTTTGCTTCGTTCTGTACGTACTTTTACGATCAAAGATTTCAATCCGAACTTTTGAAGCATAACTTTCATTCAAGTATCTTTATCAATTATTTCCTGACACTTGCTGTTGGTTATGTTTTCATCACTGGAAATTAAATCTCCAAACACTTCATTCACTACTTTGGTTTCTTCCACACTATAATTTCTCCTACAACGGAGTATCGAGGAAGTTCTAATCTCGGGAGAAGAAGGGGGTATAAACTCTATGTCAGATATGTCATACAAACCATCTGCATCTTCAGTACAATCGGGTTGCGTGGTTTGACCATGTTTAAAACATTTTTTACTCTTTGACTGGTTTCATAGGCATGTTTTGCCCCGGTCCACCTGCTAACTCCCAAAAGCTATTAAATTGCTCTATCACCATACTGGATGTCATTTGCTTTCCAGTCCAACTGACAAACACAGGATCGGTATCTTCACACGCGAGCCCATCTAAAGCTCTGCGTACATGATCCACATAAATTCGTAAAAGCTGCAGAACTTTTTTCGTAACGCTCAATAATGCAGGACCCTTGTATCCAGTTTGATGTTTTTTTACAGCAATTATGTAACCCTCTCCTGATTCTCGGATTGCATTCAGTTCTTGCAAATTCATATTAGCAATTGCTCCCGATCTACTGGCATTGTCAAATATCAAAGTAGATATTTGATATATTATATATTATATAGAAAAGTATTGTTAGCTCATTTATGTTATAAAGTTTAAACTGCTACAAACTGCTTTTTACTACAATTGGGGATTTCCCTGGACATTTTTATGAGATATTTAATTGTTTACATTTCTGAGTAGTTTGTGGTTATAATAATAATATTAGGGAAAACCCCTAATATTTATTAACTAAACTTTATATAGGGAAATACCCAAAATCATATGATTTTTCATGTTAATATTTTATGAGAAAATAATTAACAGGGATTTTCGCTTATGATTAGGAGGAATACAATTTTGGGCCAACATCCGCACTTTCCTATCTCTTCAGTTTAGAATGTATGCTTATTTGAAAGATCTTTAACTAGAAGATATGAGAAATTTAGTTTCGGAAAAAAAGAACTTGAATAGATCTCGTTTGAAGTGTAAATAGTTTTTGAGATTTTTTGTTTTCATTCAGCTTTTGATCTAACTATATTGCTACAGTATTTTTACCAGTTGAAGTGAATGAGTTTCTTTTGTATCACTTTTGATTATACCATTGAGTTATCTAGTAGACTTTACATTGAACATGGATTGATAATGGACAGGAAGCTAAAGAACTAGCTTTTAACAAAGTCGAATCATTTGCAATTTCAAATCATTTGCAATTTCATATTACTCAAAATGTAGATAACAGACAATCATAAGAGGTCCATAATTAGGGAATTGTCCTAAAGTTGTCCTAGCGTTTTAGTCTTTGTCCTAAATTTTCTCAAACTTTGCCCTAAAATGTCCAGAAATACTATCTAAAATTGTCCTAAATTCATAAAAAAATTACTTGATTTTGCACTGGGAGGTCTGCAAACCTGACTTTATATTGTGACATTACTTGATATTAAGTTTTTCATAACTGAAAATTGCTAATGGGCCAATTTTTGATAATTTTCAACAAATTATCACATCAAAACGAGGCAAGGGAGCACAGTTTGTTATTTGTACACTTAAAGTAATAAGGTCTTTGAATCGCAATATAACTAATGTACACTAATATTGATAGGATACATTTCAAAAAAACTAACAAAAATTACATAATATTCTTGCAGCGGTGCAACTTCCTTATCCCAAAAAGGAAATAGCGACCTTTCAGTTATGGATTAGCGCCCTTTCAGTCATGCGTATTCATCTATTCAACTCGCTCTTCGGACTTTGTTGTCGTCGACAAAGGTATCAACAGCCCTTCGAAATATTGCTGAAAATTTAAAACGATAAGAGTATTTTTGCGTAAAATGATGTATCTAAATTTATAATTACAAAGTTACTCTTCGAAGATGACTCTGAAACAACACAATGTTGTGAATGAATATCCGGCTTTCACGCATTCGATATTTTCGCTGGCGAACGGGTGATTCCACGCACCCTTTCCGCAAACCTTATATATATTGATCAAATGAACAGGAAGGATTTTCCATAAGTTCGATAATTGTTTGGTTGTTGTCTTCAAAAGCAGGTTCGATAATTGTTTCCTTGTTGTCTTGAAAAGGAGGTTCCATGAATGTTTCCTTGTTTTCATCGAAAAGTTTGATCAATTTTTCACTGTTTTCTCCAAAACGCTGCTTAATAATATCAGTGTTTGCTTCATCATGAGGTGGTTTGATAGGTGCTTCAATTAAGTAACTATAAAGGATCATAAAAATTGTACAAAACTTTCAATAAGTAACCGACCTAAAGTAACGGAAAAAATGCACATACATATCACAATCCTCATTCTTGCTTAAGCAGTTGGTACTTTCTACAATTTGTAAGTCTATATCACAGAAATCTGTCTGAATATCATCAGTTTCATCTACAATTGATTCATTTACGAACCTAAAGAGTCACTATATTGAGTCACTAAAGATAGATTAAGCTTTCCATGTTAATATAAGATAATGTAAAATATTGCAATACTCATTAAATGTGACGTTCCAGGGGATTTTGATAACAAATGATAAAACGTTTTAAAACGTTTAAACGTTTTACACCTTGTTTAAAAACGTTTTTTCAGTAACGAAAAAACGTTTTCTTGTCATGTGCGCAACGTAGTAAACGTTTTCGTAAAAAAACGGGTTTTTTTGTTTTCGAAAAAACGTTTAACGTTTTGACATAAGAAAAGATGAAAATGAATTTTAAGTTTTGTTTACAAATAGCATTTTAGTTACTCAACTCGCTCAAAACACTTTAGCCTTCCGCTGTCCAAGAAAAGTTCCTAGTTGGTCTGGAATCAATGGAAAATAGTCGTCCAAGGACACGTCATGAATAATTACGCTATAAATACGTTAGAATTTAAATCCTGGAATACGGTTTAATCCATAATACATAATGTCAGTAATAACTGGTGGCTGTAATTCGTTATTAAAACCAGTTATAATACATTGTGTATAACCATTCACTTGAGAGAAAAACTGGAAAATTTATCAGAAACACGTAAACGAAAGGCATCTAATGATGAGAGTCCTACAGGGGGGGATGTCTAAGCGAAATACTGGTAGTGGAACGATGTCGTACTTAATGGCTAAGCTAGATTCTAATAACAAATGGAAAGAACAGGAGCTTGAGTTAAAGAAACAGTCAATAAATCACGACCTTCTTGTACAAGAGAATTTTTCGAAGCTCTTGGAGCAACAACAGCAATTAAATGTAAACCAGCAAGAGCAAAACAAATTGATGGTCCAGCTTATGGCCACCACAGTGAATAAAATCAACTCAGAGAATCAAAAGAAAGATTGATTTTATATTGACTGTTGATTGATATCATTGATAAAAAGTTAGAAATTTGTTTTGTTGTTGTTTTTCTAATTTTAGTAATACGAATATGTATTTCTATGTTCTAATTTGATATTTGAAGCCTTCTTTTCATTTGCCACAACTTTTAAGCCTTGACGAATCAAGGTAAAGTTTTTACAGATGAATTGAAAAGAATAATTTTTTATTTAGTTCTATTTTTTTTCAAAAACACAAGGGTTTTTTTCTCAGCATTAATTGGAAGAATTCTGCCAAAATTCCCTCAGCGAATTTCCCTCTCTTCTGTTAGTATTTGTTATCTATACTTATTTTGCATTTGTCTAAATTTATCTATAGCCTTCCTTGTCATCAGAGTTTTTACAGGACCTTACAGGACTATTAGTCCTTATAATATTTATTTGATATAACATATTCTTTTTTTATTTTTTGAAGAAACCTGGCCATAGATATTTTTATACTGTTGATATTGTTTTCATGTTCATATACACTGTTACATATGTTTGTTATAAAGAAGGAAACAAGAATAAACTGAGATTATGCTTTGTTTATATATTTTAAGCAAAATAATCCCAAATAGTTAGTGGGTCAATATCGAAATAAGTAAATGATTGTGAACCATATAAGCAAGTCCGTGCATTGGTTAAGAGACCACACACTGAATACATTTTACCAATAGAGGAAAGTGCAAACTTCAAATTCTTTTTGAAGTCCATGAACTTAAAAAAATTAGTCACATCGCCAAAAACCCATTCTACTCCAATCCTACACTTGCTCATGGCCTTGTTGTACTCTTTTTACTGATGGGTTAGATTAAGTCCCTGGAAAGGCTTTTGCAATTCGAATCGGCCAACATCCCACTGTCATGCCTTCTTCCCTCCACAGGACCAAACAAGTTTGCCATTGGGTGCTGCAATAGATTGGAATTTCAAGGCATGCACCCTTTTATGGCCATTATAGACAACTCTTTGTAGTACATTGGGTCTACATACAGGCATCACAGTACCATCTACAAACCCCCAACAGTTGTCAAGGGGTGCTCCAGTTTGGTGGATTGCATTGGCAAATCTTTGCAAATTAGCTGGAGCCAATTCTGAGTGAAGTTATGTATTTTTTGATGATGCATGTTATAGATGAAATTAGTCATCTCACCGGCAATCATCGAAAGTTGGGGCTCAGGTCTACCAAATTTTGGAACCATATCATCAAACCTAATTGGTTACGAAAATCTTCTAAGTAAAATACACAGGGCTTCGATCCCATTAACATGCAGTCTATTGTTGAAAACAAAAACGTCTGGAATTTGTAGAACATCTTTCAGTACATAGACATCGTTCTTGAAAAATCTGAAATCAGCCTTGCATTCGTCATCTGTCAAACTGTCGAAGTCAAAATTGTAGTTCCAAAATGGGAAATCAGGGTTTTTAGAGTGATTGAGATCATATAACAAGGCAAATTCATCGTCATCAATCACATCACATGCATGAGATATCAGCAAAGCATCCCTTACATCCCTTAAAGCCGGCATTTTTTGTGTTTTTTGCTTATTTTTTCTATTTTCTTGAATAAATTCTTTCTTGAAGAATAAACAAATATGGCAGATTTTTTACGCAAAAAAGGAACGTCGCCCAAATATTTCGTACGGATCTGTAATTACAGGACACCTTCCACTGGACGCCTTCACGGCTTTTCCCAGACTCACGGCGTCCCCATAGAAGGCGTCCCAGGCGTACGGTCCCTAATCTAATCAGAGGGGGTGGCCACCAAAATACACTAAAATGCAAGAAGACAATAACACAAAAGAGAAAATTATCTAATTATTCAATACATAATGTATCTGCATATTGTGATAAGAAGAAACCACTGACGAGGTTTTTATTGTTGGTTTAGAAGTATGGCACTTAGTTCCAGGTGACTAAAAGAAGATTGAAAAAAATTCCAACAAGTCATGGATTGGTAGGTAATTGAGTGTATTCCAAGGATTTAGTATTGACTCAGGGTTTAGATAGAGTGCCCATTGACTTTCTTCTAGTATTAAATTCATGTGATAGATTAGAAAATTTGATAGTACTCTGAATGTGACGAGGTAACTGATTATTGAGGGCTGAATGTATGAATAATACATTGCAGGTTTTGACAAGATCAAAGATAGTAAGAAAACCAAGTTTAGCAAGGAGAGGTTTGGAAGAGGTGAGATGAGGATAGAACATGATAATGTATACTAGCAGCAGATTTTTAAAGTAGGAGGATACGTTTAGTGATAAAAGATTCTTTTGATGGTTAAGCTATAGGTATACAGTTATTAAAGTTGACTCTGTGTATAAGCTATGAGAGACTCAAAAAATAACGAACTAACTTACTCCAAACGTTCTCCATCGTTGCTACCACATATCATATAATTTGGATTTTGAACCTGAAAAAATAAGGATAACAATAGGGTCTTCATTTGATCTTAAATAACAAATGTTTAAATCCTTACAACTGTTAATGAATTGTCTTCTTCATCCTCTTTACTATCATCACTACCATCACTTTGCCCATACAACAAAATATGTTCCAGCTAAAGAAAAGCTTATATATATATTTAGAATTCCCTCTTGACTACCATGCCATATACAAGCATAAAATTTACGTACATCATCCTCATCAGTTGAACCATACAGTTTCGATAATATTAACTTCGTTGTTTCTGGAGCAACTACTTTCAGGATGTAATTCAACTCCTGTGGAAATTAATGGTATATTAATATATTTAGATGGATATTTGTGACCGTCCAGGGGATTTTGAAAACAAACGATAAACCATTTTATGGTTAATAAGAACAAAAGAAATAACGATATTTATTGTTCTTCAGCAATGTTAATAGGATACTCAAGTAACGTTGTAACGCTATCACTGAAACGGTAATATCGTTTTTGTAACGTTATAATCTTTAATCAGTAACGTTATTACGTTTTATTGTTATAGTTATAATGATATCATTTTTTGCCAAATAAATTCGTTTCCTGTTAGAAAACAGATGACAGGCAACAGAACAGGAATTGCACTTTAAAATTATGCCATTTATGTTTCAAAGAATAAATAATCTAATGAGTTTATTACAGTTGGTATCGTTTGCGAATAAATTCGCCTCTTGTTTAATAACACACGACAGGAAACACCTTGAACATTGTGCTTTAAAACTATCCCGGTTATGTTTCAAAGAAAAAATAATCTTCAGAATTTATTGCAGCTGGTAAAAATTGGTTTAGAAAAACTGGTAAAAAATCGATTTAACAAAATTTAATACGAATAGGATCAATCAAACATGTATTGCTTTGTTTTAAGGATTTCAACTAACATCAGTTTCTTTTGACTTGTTTGCATATTAACATGAACTGATTACCTGGTTCTCATTAAGTAAAAGATAAAAGATACGACAGTAACTTCATATACTACTACAAATAGAAACTGCCTGCTATAATTCTGCTATAAGTTGTTCCACAGGATTGCTATTGCAATCCCTTGGGGGGGGGGGGGGGGGGGGGGGGGGGGGGGGGGGGAATGTTGTATTTCTAGAAGATGCATTTTCACTCAGGGAAAGTTTTCACCTAAAATTTCCTTTGTGAAACTTTTTTTAGACCACAACAGCATTAATATTTTTGTTAAGATCTTGGATGGCCGCATACATACTCTTTATGGGAAATTTCTTAAATATTTAAATTTGGCTTCATGCTACCCCCATGAGAAAAACATTAGGAAGATCTTTTATTTGCATTGCATTGCATTGCATTGCATCTTTATTTTCAAAAACATTCGAATACATACCGACTGTTCATGTATGTAAACATTGGATATGAACTCTCTGATGCTTTGGCTGAAATCACGTTTTGGTTTTATATAGTTATCTTGTTTTGTTTGATAGCATTGTAAATAAAAGAATTTTCTAAGATAATACATCCTTCCCTGAAATTCAAAACACACCATCATAGCTGCCAGAGAAAGTGTTAGAACTGTATAGGGAGGCAATTCCTGAAAAACAACCTATTGTATATTAAATTGATCGGAGAACGAGTTAATTGTTTACTTCAGAAATGGAGTGGTCTTCCATTTAGTTTATATCAAAGTGTTGTAAACTGAAAAATCTGAAAGAAATTTCATGGTGACAAGAACTGCAAGAAATGGTTTTCATAACCGTTTAATGTTTTATCGTTAAGTGGTAACGTTATAATCGTTACAGTAACGTCACTTTACAACAACTATACAGCGTTATAAAGTAACGTTATTACAAATAAGAATATCGTTATGTAACTATATTTTTTTTTATTTCCCATTTTATTTACCGTTGGTTTTACATAGTTTTTATCTAATTTACACCAACAAAAATAGATTAAAAACGTGAACAAATTCTACAATAACAAACTACAAAGATCAATTGCTTTGAGGGATGTCTTGAGAGAGTTTAGAGACACTGATGATTTCAAACTGTCTGGGATACTATTCCAGAGCAAGCTTCCACGAAACAAAAAGGATTGGGTACCAAAACGAATGGATTTTGCAGGTGGTATGACAAGGAGATTACGGTTTCGCAGAGAGTATTGTACCGGTTTAAGAGCATAAAGTGTTTGCATGAAAGGAGGATTTAATGAATTTAGAGTCTTGTATATCTCACAGACAAGAAACCTAAGGTGTGTCTCATGTACTCTTACGAGTTTGGAATTTTGTAGTAAAGACTCAAAATCAGTTGAGAAGTCATTGTGGGCAGCTCGTAAAGCCCGTTTTAGAATGTTATCGATTTCTCTGGATTGAGATTTACTACAAAACATCCTAATTAATGGAGCATAATAAAAAATTGATAAAATGTATGAATTTATGAGTAATAACAGTTGGTCACGCTTTAGAAAACCTCGAATTCTGTTTAGGCTATGTAATCTACGTTTCGCCCTGAGACAAAGGTTCGATATATGCCCTGAGAATTTTAAAGTGCTATCGATGTAGATACCCAGTAATTCGACAGTTTCTACAGATTTGATGGTGACTGAGCCAATGTTGATAGTGATTGGGTCTTTATCTCCTAGAACTAGCATCTGGAACTTTTTAGGATTGGCAGCTAACATGTTTGAATTGAACCAAGAAAGTGTGCTTAAGAGGTCACATTCTAGACTGGACTGGACTTTGGCCAAAGAACATGCACACTTGAATAAGGTATTATCATCTGCAAAGTTACAGATGCTAGATTTTTTAATTACAAAAAATAAATCATTTAAAAAAATATTAAATAAAAGGGGTCCTAAAATAGATCCTTGGGGGACTCCTTTCAGTATTTCTAACCACAAACTATAGATCGTCGTAATTTTTGTACGCTGAAAACGACCATTTAGATAATTCCTTAAAAGTTTTAGACTTTTGAAATCGAGTCCATAGCAAGCAAGTTTGGCAATCAAAAGATCATGATCAATGCAATCAAAAGCCTTAGACAAATCAATTAATAATGCACCAACTTTGCCAGATTTTTCTAGGCATTTTTGCCATTGGCCTATCATGCGAAGGAGAGCATGTTGGGTATTATGCTTGGAGCGGAACCCACAGAGAACGGGATGTAAGATGTCATCAAAATGTTCATTAAGCTGAATAAAAATAATTTTTTCAAAGAGTTTTGAAAATGCTGGTAATACACTTATTGGTCTATAGTTTTCCCTAAGAAACCTATCCTCTTATTTGGAGATGGGAGTGACATCAGCAAGTTTTAGAGGCTTTGGGAATGATGAGGAAGCAAACATTTGATTTATGCAAAAAGAGATAGGGCCAGCGATAAGGTCAGGAACCATTTTTAGTATTTTGGTTGGAAAAGGCCCACTTACACTCTTACGTGAATTCAGTTTAAGAATTTCACGAAGGACCTGATCCCTTGAGACCTTTTTGAAAGAAAAGGTTTTTGAAAAATTTTGCTCCTGAAGAATTTTGATACTTGGATGGTTTTGAAATTTTCGCATGATGGAGTCAATGATATTTACATCATCATTTGTCATATCTACAGAATCAGCTTCATAGGGAGTTATGTTTAAATTTTTAGTGACGTTTACAAAATATTTGACCAAATGTTTTATCGTTTGTTATCAAAATCCCCTGGACGGTCACATATACATATAATGATTTCAATCGAAATATCTATATCAATGGGTAGTCTTCATACTTTAAAGGTAGTTTTTGAAAAGTTTTCTTTTATGTATTCAATAATTATATTTGCATGTTCATCACTGAAATCTGCAAACCCAGAATGAAAATCTAGGGTACCTAAAGCAAGAAAAGAATAGGCTTTTTCTTTGTTATCACTTTGATCAGTAGTGTCATCCAAAAATAATACTTTCTACCTCTATCTTTTGAACTTTTATTATAAAGCTCATGTCTGTAAGAAGATTTCTAAATTTTAAAACAATTTAAAACCATTTTTGTGATAAGGACTTGCCAGACACACTCAATTCCTCATTTTTGGATTATCCAAAGCAAAGGTATTATAGACACAGTAGTAAAATACCAGTAGGGACGGGGCGGGGTCGGATCGTCTGTTGTACTGTACTGTGGGTAAAATAAACTAAAGACTCAAATAGACGGTACAATTTTCTAGATCAATTTTCTAAAAATAATATTGATCGGAATATTGATGAAAAAACTACACGTAACAATTCAAATTTCATTATTGTTCAGCAACTTAATTGATTTGAAATTTTTGAAAACATACACACAGCAATATACAAAACAATATGAGCAACAATTTATATGCTCGTATCGCGCGCCATGAGTGACTGTGAAGAAGAATTAATACTGAGTTCGTTATTATTTTGCAGTGGATTTATCCTCTGCAGCCAAAGAAAAATAAGAAGAAAACGAAAGGTATGGGTGAAGGATTGGCTCCTTCATAGAAATAAAAGAGGAGCGTACAATACTATTTTAAACGAATTACGTTTGTCTGACTCCATTTGGAGCGTTGCAAGGTATTTTTGAAATAAAACGTAATTATCCGACATGTTGTTTTTGTGTGTTTTCGTTTTGATTTCCTTCTTTGCAAGTTTTCAAATACTAATCAGAACGTTTAAAATCAATAGAACATTGAGCAAAAATAGAACATGAATAGAACATTACCAAAACTGGTAAAAACAAAAGGGCGCAGGTGGGTCTTCTTTGAAATAAAATTGATCCGTAGCGAATAAAATCAAACCAGTTTGATATTATTCAAATCAATTTTGAATATTGATTTGTGTTTTTGCGTCATGATTATATTATTGGTTTGTAATTTTTAAACAAAATACACATTGCAATTCAGGATCAATATTAGATCAATATTATTTTTAGAAAATTGATCTAGAAAATTGTACCGTCTATTTGAGCCTTAATGCTACTAAATTAGCAAGCTACAATAATAATATTATTTAGCAACAAATCTTACCACACCATTGAAAATACTTTCAATGTCACGACGGAGCTCTTTTAACAGAGACTTTTTTTGCAGAAGTTCATTTTGTCATGCTCACAATTAAGAGAAGGAATGAATGCGCCAATATGAATGTGAAACTGCTTTACAACAAAAATGTATATGCTTCGCAATATAAAAAGTTTACATGAGGGCAACTGCCCTCAAGTTATTTACATGAGGGCACAGAACGAACATAAGGGCACTTGAATTAACATAAGGGCATGGCGATATAGACAGTATTGACATAAGGGCAAACAAATTGAAACTAGGGCAACTTTTAGTACTTACTTACTTACTTACTTACACGGGTCTATCTGTGCAATATCACAATACTTCATAATAGTACTTGACCACAAGTACACAATGGACAATAAGCAACATCTATCTGAGCTGTGTGGAAGTCTAATCTGCCAGTACTAGTTCGTCCTCAAGCATAGTGGTCAGGGTGAGGGTAAACTTAGATCCCATAACGTCTAGCTTGCCAAACGACAATGTGCGGCCGCTCCCAGCGTTGGATCTCTCACAGTAATAGTAGCACTTCAAAGTCTACAACTCAAAATGTGAGGCCCTTACGTCAAAGTCAGCGCCCGGCTTGTCCACTGGTTGTGGACCGCCCTGCTGGCTCACTGGTAATGCCCTAGGTTGGTACCAAGGAGAAACAACTTACTTACTTACTTGATCTCGATCTTTGAGCCCTAAATCCTCCTACGGCAACGAAGTTTAAGAAATTGAAAGTATCGTATTACTTTGTTCATTTCAAATGCTGTAGCACAAAAAATTAAGAAAAAGTCGTTTTTATTGCAAGATTTTATCAAAAAATTTGATTTTACGTCCGAATTTGCTGAAAGTGTCAGTATAAGAGAGTAGATTGTTGATACTGATTGGTTTTAGGGCAATCGTCTTGTTTCAGTATAATTAGTTACTTGCATGAATAGAAAGTCTTACCCTGGATTTGACATGTAAGAAAGCCTATAATTACATAGTTTCCATTGCATTTCACCTTCCTGAACCACTTCTTACTTAAAAATTTGCTACTTGAAAACTCCCTTGAAGGGGTACCTTGCAACGGCAAGGTTAGTCTCAATCATCAAAGATTACCTAACAGTCTTAGAGATGTTTTTAATCACTCTTTAACTGTTACTATGTTCAAAGGCAAAACACTTTTTTAAATTCTTTTGAACAGTCCTTTTTGGACTAAAATAATTAGTCCTAAAATTGAAAAATAGGGCATATTTATTGATGTCATGTTTTTCTGTGCTATAGGAATGGAATAAAACAAGAGAGTAACTGAATGTTCGCATTCATCCTACTAATAAGAATATAGAAATGAACAGCCCAAAAGCCTTACTAATATTCGTGCAACAAGCCAAAAATTAAGTTTTCGAATCGCGTATATAATAATATTTGGAAATTAGGGCACCTTTTATTCCAAAATAATGGCAACTTTAGAAGCTTCTATCTTTCGAAGTTTTTGGTATCAAGCTTTGGCTTCATACAACTTTTTGTTCCTAACTGCTATGCGGATAGCGTGATATGAAGCAAATAGAAAAATCCAAACAAAAATTCAACAACGTTACCATTGAAACTTTCTACCTACTAATACATCCCTTTGGGGGGACAAAATCATCATCATCATCTACGCCGGAGCTTTTGGATTCTTCTTTGGAGCTAACAGTATATAAGCTTTTCCGTGACAAGGGTGCTTGCTTTTCCACATTATTAGCTTTTTCAGATTTGGTTTTCCTTGCAGATAGCGGAGTTTGTCACGAATTTGTATCTCCCACAGAGGGAGGTCACAAATCTGATCTGCTTTCGATCGCACAGTTTCCAAAGTAATCGAATTTGATGTCTTCATGTCTTCTCCGTAAATGGATGTTAATTGGGAATCTAAATTGGCATCACTTTGTCTCATTATGGCATTCATTGCTTTATTTGCTTTATATGTGTTAGCAACATTCTTAGCTTTTACTTGGAGGAAAAATGATTTTGTTGCTGTTTCCTCACTATGACACATCATGTTGCTAAGATCCCTTTTAAGTTCAGGTTTTGTACCATGACACTTCGACACGAAACTTTTTCGAATGAAGGTTGTGGTGATTTGGTTTTCCTTTCTTTTCACTAAGTTCTTATTTACAGCTCGAACGAAAAAGCGACTGAACTGATCACCAATCATTGATGAACTCATGGGTTTTCCTGACCAGTTGATTTTGAAGTCGGTTAAAGTAAATGCTGCACAGTTCATAAGTTTCCGCAGAAAAAGCCAACATTGCCGGACCTGATGTTGCAGCTGTTTTGTGATTCTTCACAGGAACCACATATACAGTGGGAAATCATAAAAAGCTAAAATATTGTAATAAAGCTGCGTTTACACAAGGAAAACTTTACGTTTTTACAAGCTTGAAATTGAAAGTTTCATTTCTAAAACTATTTTACAAACTTTTAAAAACTTTGAATCATGCTTTTTGATGGGGGATTTCTACCCAGAAACTGCTGTCTAAAAGCCTGAATAACAGCTACATAACTTTTCGTCTCATGAAACTTTTTTTACCACGAAAGTTCACTGCTGGACTGTTAAGTGCATAATTGAATGAATTTCAAAAAAGTTTGTTTTATCGCTTATAAAGGTTTTGGAAATGTTTGGGAATATGAAATTATTAAATCATAATAAAAAATTTAAGGTAAGTTTACACAATGAAAAAAGGTTTGTGTCTTTTCAAAAAATTTCATGGCAAAATTAGCACAACACCAACAACAGTGGTTGTTTCAACGAAACGAAAGTCTAATTGCTCGCTAAAAGTCTGTTTTATTGATCATTACAAAATTAGCAACCGTATCAAAACAAAAAATACTTAATATTTTTTAAAATAAAATTTTTTATAAACAACAACTTATATTTTTGGAAAGCTCAAAAAAGCCTCTTTCCAATTGTATAAAACCGCATTGTATTGTTAAAAACTCGAAAAGTTATTTGTGTTTGAAACAAGGTGCCCACTTTCTCGTGGACACACTGTATTTCGCTTTGGTCGAGTTGAGCTTGTCCGAATTCTTTTAAAGTCATATTTCGAACAGTCCCGGGGCGACACGAGTTTCCCAATATAAGCGAACTGATAAGGTAATCTCTGCATGTTGTGAAACGCTGCAACGGCAGTTGTTGATTCTAAACTTTTGCTTGCTTCAACCACAACTTAGAATTGGCTACCGTTTCCGATTTGTCAAAAGTTAGCATCTCTTCCTCTGTAACAAGATTGGAGAGATCCTCAACCTGTCTTTCAAATTTCCCATGAGCGGCTTTGTCTTTGTATGTGGAACTCCAATTGAGGGTCGTCTTAATTAAGCGACTACACTCCTCAGTATTGGTTGTTAATCCTTCTGGTTTGTCACAAATCACGAACTCGTAGAAGAAACGCAGTGAAATAAGATAACTTTTTACTGTTCCTGGAGCTTATATAAACTGATGAGAAATTGGTTCCTGATTAATTTCTTATCAAATAAGGTAGATACATTGAAGTCATCCGGGCATATGGTCTTCAGTATGAACAACACCTGTTGTGCCTGTTGATTAGCAGATCGTTCAGGTTTGAGCCGACCATCAACACTCATAAAAATTAAAATAATATAAGTGGAACAATAACTGTAGGAGATTGTAGTCACATTCATCTGAAATGACACATTTCAACAACAATTAAACATACGTGCCTGTTCACAGAATTGGGAAATGTATGTTGTTGGCAAAAATGTTGTGCTTGAAAATTCTCTAGTGCATCCTCGCAGCAAAAAATCACACACAAATTATCGATAAAAGAATTACATCTTGTGTGCATAAAATTTGCAGCGTGTTTTAAAATCAATTAAATTAATTTCTGTCAATAACGCATTTCGAATGAAGACAAGGCGCTGTCGATGTTGACTCTCATTCCCAAACAAAAATTAGGCAATTACCATTCTCACCATCCTGTTGGTGTGTCTCTGTTTCACCTTTGATGAAATGTGCGGTATCTATAAATTATACATTGTACATTTGTGTGCGAATACTGATTGTGAAAACATATAGCAAAATCAACGGCAACCAAGTATGAAGTAAATTAACAAAGGACATTTGCTGTTCCATTTAGGGTATGAAAAGCAAAGTAAAGGTGTTAATGTGCGGATTTAGGGCGCTACAATTTAAGATTCCAATGGGATGAGCATTAATCATCGGGATCTAACAGTTTAGTTACTTACAACTTACTGTTGTCACATATGGTTGTTTGCTGCTTTGAATCTTCAAACTGCACGGGAACACCTATTGATAATATAACGAAAATGAAGGGTAAGAAAACTACTCCGATGAGCTGTTAAATTCAGAAGAATTAATTCAAATTAAAATGTGACCTAATTTCCGAATCATCTTTTTCTTTCGCTTTTCCTTTAAGTCCACGGTATCGTACAATTTACATTCAATAAAATCTGGGTCGCTACTTCCCTCATCACTATCAATTATGCCCAAACCCCGCTTTCTTTCATTAACAGAGAGGTCTTTGACTCCATTCTTCCGCATAGCTTCCTTAACATCTGTAATCTCTTGTTTCTCATCTTCGCTAGAGTCATCTTCGCTAGTAACAGCAACAGAATCTTCTAATTCTGGAACAGCCGATGCAATAATTCGTTTTAAGATAACTTTATCTTTAATTTTATGCGTTTGTCTCAAATGATTACCAATACGTGCAACAACCTGAAAATATCTGGTAAAAACTTTCATTCCAAACATTTCAGTTCATTATCATTATCACATAATGAAATATCTGTAGCTTACTTTGGTGCAGCTTCTTACAGGGCATGCTTTCCGAGTGTAAACTTTCCTTTTACTTTTTCTGACCCCATCAGGTAATGTTTTTTTTTCTTATACATATTCAACTGACTTGTAACACCTGAAGCCTGTTCTTCCTTCATACCATGCATTGCCATCAAATGTTTCTTTAGATCAAATCTCTCCATTTCACATATAGGACATTTTGATCTCACTTTACCAGATAAAGAAACCGCCTTTTTCTTAGCAGCCCATAATTTAAATATCTACATTGAATCACAAAGAACTATATAGAATTCTCGAGATCATGTATCATACAATACCATTTGTTAGCAAAAATTTGATTTTTAATGTTATAGAGAGCCATAAATAAAAAATAAATCATACGTACTTTTGAAGCTTCTGAGAAATTGTTTCCAGTCATTGTGGTTTTCATTGAAGCAATTAGCTACAGTTGAAAAAGTATCTTTAAAATTCTGTTATTCATAACATAACATTAGGAATACCCAACTAAGAAATGAGATTACCCTTACATTATCAACATCTTGAACATCACTGCTTATCTCCAAAGCTTCTACTACATTTTCGTTAACAGGGCCATTAATGGTAACAGATGGCAACTCCAATGCATCGCTGTTTTTCTCCAAACCTTCTCCAAACCCTTCCACAACAGAGCCATTGATGGTAACAGATGGCAACTCCAATGTAGTTATTTGTAATCCGTCAATATCACTTCCTAAATGCAAATACGTAAAATGATCAATTTTAGAATGAACAGAAAAAAGTTTCCTTGAACAGAACAACCAATAACATTTACCAGAACTATCCGTATTTGTATTGAGGTCATCTCCATAAAGTATTATACATTCAGCCTAAGCCAGAAAAAGTAATCAAGTAATTCTGAATCAGCATTTCATTTTTCAAGCAGGTTTACTATCAGTGTAAATATTTCAAATCAAATGTGTACAGGATTAGCAAAAAAGACGTGCGAAACAATATCAACCTCATCCATCAGTAAACTTCTCACAACAGATATAATCTTTTTCAAAGTTTCTGGTAATAACACCTTCATAACATTATCCAAGTACTGAAAAAATGAATGGACATAAAAGCTTGTTACTATTAATTGTTACAATTTTAAAGTTATAAGTTTAAAATTCAAACATTTAGCATACTCTAGGATTATTCTTGCAAAACAATTCAGTTAACACATTTAGTACACGTTCACTTTGACTTTGATCAAATTTTCCAAACCCAGCATTTGCACGAAGTGATGCTTTACAACATATGTGAAAACAGTAGATAATATAGCATGAATTTAATATTCTTTGTCATACAAACTCATAGTTACCTTTTGCAGAACCCCCTTGTTTATACCATTCATGTCTGCTGCAGGACTCCTACAGACATGATTTAGAATGATAGATAACAAACATATCACATTAAATGTCTCCTCTGATATAAAACAAACCGTAAGAAAATACAATTTCTATCTCATTTTATGTATGCATCTATATACTAATTACGAGTGTGTATCCGCTTTTTTTCACGCGCTCACTCTCTAAAATTTCGGGTCGTTTTTGCGACCATTTATTCATAAAAGCGTGCCAGACCACGGTTAATGTTTTTCTACGATTAGTATAAGGAAAGATACCTTTACATTGCATTTTCATCGTTTCAAATGTTTTGATTGTTCACGAGATCAAGAAACAATAGACAACATTGAAAGTTTTTTAAGATATATTAATGTTCTTAGGGTAAGTACGCTTTAGAACGTTTTTGTTTGTTTGTTTTGTTTTTCATATAGTAATAAGGTTTAATAGGGTTTCTGCGTCATTACTTTTCAAATAATACTATAATAACTAGTATCTTGCGTAAAAGTTTTTTACGGCTTTAATTTCGAAAAGAATCTGCAGAAATACGACGTGTTCCCGTGTGTGTACCCCTTGACGAAAATTTTAATTACGGAATTGGAAATGGAAAGTGTACCCATGCCATAGAGCTTGAAAAACTGAGCAAAAAAATGTATGGGATCATTTCGCTACAATCAACATTTGCAGAGATATCAGCGATCAAAGATTTTGATGACGTCATAGCCCAAAAAACGTCAGTTATCCCTATTGGTTCTTGAGATATTTCCCCAAAAACGTCGCGTTCGATTGGGGATGCAATGCAATGATTCCCCGTGATCATAAAACATCTGACGTCAAATGATGCCACGTGCTATTATACTAATCGTGAATGTGTCTTGCGTGGTTTAACCGCCGCTATATGACCACGATTAAGAAGATTTTGACTGTTAATAAGCATTAAAACAAACACTCTCTAAGTTAAATGTGTTGCACGCAACGCGAATTAGTATATATAGATAGATAATATATCATGGTTTTTAATCTTGACGTTCTGGGTTCGTAAAGAAAATCGCAATTGTTTAAAATTCACATTTTGACTTTCGCGTTTGGCCTTTATTTACACTGGGGTTAGGATTCCATCAACAGTTGCGGCGATTTTAATCTTTTTTTTGTTTACCTGTACACTCAATTTATTTTTACTACTGCATATATTGTATCGTGAAAGATTTATTATGAATATTTTTCAGTTCTTCTGAATAAAAAGTTCTTCTGTTCATAACTCCAGTGTTGAACTAAAAATGCTTTAGCCGGAATACCTGGAGATTTTTAATTAAAAGTGTGAAGAGTGTTTTTTTTCTTTATTGCATTTTCTGCACAGCGCATATTTTTATTTTTGGTGGGTTTCGACTTTTTTGTTCTGAGCTTCAGTGTTGATTGCATACCTGGAAAAATGTTTGATCTAGATTGCGTCTGTTTAAGTGAATCATTAAATCAGGGGAACCATTGCATTGCCTCTTCAATTAGATGCGAAGTTATTTGGAAAATAAAAGAACTTCTAACAAAATAACTTACATATTTTATGGTCAAGGAAATTGACAAAGGGGTGACAAACAGAACTTTTACGTCACTAAAATGTTTGATCAACGATATCTCGATAACGGTTGGTTGTCGCTTAACAATCCTGTACATGTTTCGGTATATTTTTTAGAGTTCAGCAATACAGTTACAACTTCCAAATTCGATCTCTCTAAATTTGTAGATCGAATTTTATGGTTCCTATACCTTCTGTTTCTTTTTCTTAAGGTTAGGCTTTAGGGAATTAGAGAGAGTTTACAGTACTTACAACACTGATGCACTTTCTGTTCGTTATTATGTGATTTAATTTTTTGTCACCATTTTTTGAGACATCATTTTCAGAATTAAAACCTGTAAAAATGTTTTACACGGGATGCTAGTTTTATGTATAAAAAGCTTAAACGAGTACAATACACTAAAATATTTTTTTAAATTTTCATTTTGAAGCTTTGTCTTCATTCCCGCTCTCGAAAATGTAAACAAGATCATAATGGCCACTGTTTACGTCACAAAATGTAAGACCTGATCAGTGAATGTGAGCACTTCAAAAATTGTATGTTTATGAAAGAATGAACACCCTGATTAAGTTGTGATGAATTTTTATGTTAGAAAGCAAAAGTTTACATTAACTCCATTGAATCTTTAAAAAAAGATTAAGTAGAGTTAAATAAAGTACCACTTTATTTCAAAATGCTGAACTCGTCCCCAAAAAATATTGCAAAGCAGGAATTCTCTTCCCAAGATCATGACAATCTTCAAAAAAGTACAATAGCCAGAACATTATTGATGTTTAAAAAAACTTTTTAGCAGATATAAAGACTATGTAGAATATTGTGTATATTATTTAGTAAGGATTACTTGAAGTAAATAAATGGGGGTCAACCATTATTTTTAATAAAGATTTTGAAAATATTTATTTCGCTATGTTTTTCCTTTTTCGTCGGTCTTCATCGTACACTTTGTGATGTAATGAGGTGTCCGCGTCAGTAAGCCTGGCACTTTCACTATTTTCATCATTTTCTCAAAATATGGCTGTCAAAGAAGGCTCTTCCAGCTACGATTATGAAAATAGATGTTTGAATATGTAACCTCTGTGATCAAATATTTCAACATTGATGTGATTTAGTGATTTAGTGAGTTATTTAGCATCAATATACAAGTACTTTGTTTTTTATCAGACGTAACCTTTAAAGCTTCAAGCATAACATTGAAAGAAATGTATTAATACCTTTCCTTCGAATATATTCTGCCAATATGTTCCCATGTTGTATACAACATCTTTCAAGACATGATCTGGTATAGCTTTTTCATCCCTATAAAATATTAAATTAAAAGATCATTCTGCATTTACGTATCAGGAATCTACCTAAAATAAATAATATTTTACATACTTGTATAAGGTTAGGTCGATATTTTCAACATAACCATTATTAGCATTATCTTTTATTAACTGTAAAATCATTGTTAAAATTAAATATGCCTGTAAAATTTCGTAGATAGATCCAAAAGCACATGAAATCATAATCTGAGATGAAACAGGCTTACCTCATTAACTTGTAGAGAAGTTGCTATGTCCACATCTAGGGCATTTTTAGCCTAAAACAATTCAATTGGGAAAAGTTAAACAGTTTCAAACACTTGATAACAAAGTAACCTATTTAATTTTAGCACAGACAACACAAGTTTAAATTTTTGTAATAGTGTGGAAAAGATTTGTCACAAAATAATACTTACACAACAATTTGCTAGTTCTTGTTGATGTAAAGAATCTGGAATTTGACCAGATTCACATAATATCTGTCAATAATTGATATTCTATCAGAATACATAACAAATACAACACAAATAGAAAAGAATAGAATGGAATGCAATAAAGACATACTGAATTAAGGGTCAAAGGTCTCAGGTTAGAACCATCCTAAAAATAAACAACTCGATCACAAGAAAAAAAAATAAGATGAGTAGCAAGGAAGATAACCACATGACAATATGCATATACTAGTAACCTGTGTAAAATTTTTTTACAGGTTTTAATCGATGTGAGCTGAAGACAGAGAAAGGCTTAGTATCATGAATTTTAGTATGATAAAGTTCCTCAATTGTTTGGAATGTAGAATGTTTAGAATGTAGTATCCCGTGTAGAACAGCGTGTATAACACAGGTTTTAATTCATCAAAAATAAAAATACGCGCTGTGCATCCACTTTTTTCACTTTTTACATTTTTCACCCTGTAAAATAAATTGAAGAGGCAATGCAATGGTTCCCCATGATTAAAAATATGATCTGAAACACATAAAAATATTCGTAATAAATCTTTCACGATACGATATATGCAGTAGTAAAAATTAATTGTGCGTACAGGTATACAACAAAAAGAACTGTAACTGTTCATGTTCAATGTAAATAAAAGCCAAACGCGAAAGTCGTAAAAGTGTCAAAATGTGAATTAAAAACAATTGCGATTTTCTTTTTACGAACCCAGAGCGTCATATGATCAAAAACCATGATATTCATTTCTTTATTTGAAAAGTAATGACGCAGAAACCATATTAATACTATAAAAAAAACAAAAAAAACAAACAAAAAGGTTCTAAAGCGTACTTACCCTAAAAACATTAATAAATCTTCGCGCAATACTTTCGTTGTTGTCTATTGTTTCTTGATATCGCGAATAATCAAAACATTTGAAACGATTAAATGCAATGCAATGTTTTCCCCTTATACTAATCGTAGAAAAATATTAACCGCCGTGGTCTGACACTCCATTATGAATAAGTGACCGCAAAAACGACCCGAAATTTTAGAGAGTGAAAGCGTGAAAAAAGCGGATGCACAGCGCGTATTAGGATATGGATACCTTTTGCCAAGATAAACCACTCAATCCATAGCTATACCTATGAAATCAGTTTTTCAACATCAGTGCTACATTTAGATAGTCATCACAAAACATAATGAATAGAAGCATTATTGTTTATACAATAGTTCTATGGTTTGTGTCTTCCCATTGCCTTTTGCCATTGCATGTGAGGTCACATGCCTATAAAGGTAATGGTGCTGTTTTGAAGTAGATCAAACAGAAATTACAAATAACGGCAATGTAAGAAACGCTGAACTACATTTTTTTTGGAGTCTTTTTTTACAGGTATGTCGGTCGCACAGTTGGACATACCTTAAATCAACGCCTGCCTACCTTAACTCAGTGCCTTCTTTGATGTCTTTTAAAGCATATAAACATAACGTAGGAACAGCCGAATGTTGCAGGCCCTTCATTTCTAGGATCATTTTGCAAAAATTCTGTTCAATGTAAATGTGATGTAAACCAGTTTTTAATGTTCTATGTTAGTTTTATGCCAGTGAAAACCATGTCTTGTGTGTATTGTATGTGTGATGTTCTATGCTACTGTACTCTCATTAGGGAATTGTTATGTGTTAATTACTTTATGTTAATTACCTTTTTTATACAGTTGTTTTTCACATTTTTCAACTCACTTCAAATCAAACCTCACTTCAAAATAAAACCTCTGTCACAGCAGATCAATTTTTATTTTATTCATTTTCAACTATATCCAGGCACACATCAATTTCACATGGCAAGCTGGTGAGTTTATGTTAATATTTTTATGTTAACTTTCATGATAACTTTTTATGGTTGAACTTTCATTTTACAATTACTATATTTTGCTGGGCTGTTGCATCAATACTAAAATGTTAAAAATTTATATTTCAAAAGGACGATCATGTCAATACAACCACAATAATATAAATATCAGGCATGGAAATTTGGCGGAAACAATCGTTATCGTTATCATGTTGTTTACACAATGTTCAAATGTCAGTAACGGTCCATTATTTCCCATAATCATATTTCTTTTTTCCTTAGATAATCACAAAGTTTGTGCTTTTTTATGTTTAGTTTTCAAAATTTCATATAACTCAGTTTTCTCATAATGAGGTATGCAATCGTGCTAGCGCTCACATACAACGCTCCCAGAGCCTAGTTAAAAACATACTCAACTATTTATATGGACTAAAACATGCACAACTTATTAAATTAGTTTTCATGCTCAATTGATAATGAAGGTAACGAGAATTCGTTTTTCATGATGCAACAAATTTCCATGCTTGATTATGAAATAGATTCCTAAGCTCCCTTAAATGATAAAAAAATTCTTGAAATATATAAACATTTCATCATTTTGATGGGAATTTGGATGCCATATGTAAAACTAAGTTTTATGTGGCTATTAAGATATAAATATGCAAGTTCTGATATAACCAATCACCTGAAATCCTTCCCTTGGAATTGAAAGAAGAACAAAAAACCACCCAGGTTGTTCTTTTCATAGTGTTCTTCACGTTCCTCAGCCTGCTCTTCTGTTATCAGTTCACCTGGATATTGCAGTAAGAACTCTCCCCTTTTAACGAATCTTGTACAAAATATACCAAAGCCTATGTGTAGTAAGTAGAGAAAGGAGAGGAAAGAACACAATCAAAATATTTAAAGAACTAGTATCCCGTGTAAAATTTTTTTACGGGTTTTAATTCTGAAAATGACATCTCAAACCTGGTGTCGAAAAATTAAATCACAACATGATGAACGGAAAGGGTATCAGTGCTTAAGTACTTTAAACTTTAGATATAGGAGTGCAGAGCAGTCGTCTTAAACCCATCAAAAATAAAAATACGCGCTGCGTGTGCATCGGCTTTTTTCACTTTGTAAAATAAAATGTATCGATTGAAGATGCAATGCAATGGTTGCCCGTGATGAAAAATCTAACGTCAATACGAAAAAAAACCCACTTCTCACCCTTTTAATTAAGAAACTCTAGGTATTCCAGCTAAAGCATTTTTAGTTCACAATCAACACTGGAGTTATGAACAGAAAAACCTTTTAATCGGAAGATCTGACACACATCAAAATATTCATAATGCATCTTTCATGATAGTAGTAAAAATAAATTGTGCGTACAGGAAAACAACAAAAATGCTGGATAAATAAACTGTGTTCTAACGTCCCTGTTCTAACTAAATAGATCTATAATATTTTAACTTTGGTTTAACTTCAAACAAAGAGAATATACCTATCCATACTAATTCACATCATCGTGTTAGTAAACAACAACATCTTTTGCAGCCATTTTCAAACACTTATAAATATATAGATATTTCATATCTGAAAACAAAATAATAATACTTTAAACTACTACTAATTTAAACTACTACTTTCCTACTTACCTACTAAAACATATACTTAAAACGCTTTCCTCTGATATTTCTTTTCCACTGAAATTACGCTACCATATTTATACACTGAAAAACATAAACTACTTTCTTCGTTTGGAAAAACTGCTTTTATGCTTTATGTGAGGTAACTTTCTCTATTTTGCAGAAGATTTTCTACTATAAGTATGCACTAAATACCTCTGTAAACTTTCTTTTCTTTCCAGTAAGTGTAGTAAACCTTTCACCTTTCACCTTCGTCTGCTTTGTGCTAAACTGTCTGTAGACTAAGGGATTTACTAACGGATTCCGTCGGCAACCAATCAAAATGGCGAAAAAGTAATTTCTTGCGTTTTGATTGGCTTAAAAATAACTGACGTTAGATGCCCCGTGCTATTATACTAATTGTGAATGTGTCTTGCGTGGTCTAACTGCCGCTATATGACCACGATTAAGAAGATTTTGGCCGTAAATTATTATAAAAGCCATCACTCTCTAAGTTAAATGTGTTACACACGATTGCGGATTATTATAAGTAGATAGTATAACACATCACACCTGGATTTGATAATAATCAATATATAAACCTTTTGCTTAATTTGATCACGTCAATGGCTTATTAAAACCATAATTAAGCACTTATGACAAATACAATCTTCACCAACAACCAACTACTTACCGATGTTATCGTTAATCCTTTGCTTTATGAAGCATTTTTCGTCCTTGAATCCGTTCTATATTGAAAAGATGCAGAAATAATAAAAGTAAAGTAAACAAAGTCACTAGTAAGGCATGATAAAGGTGTTCACATACATCCTCTAAGTTCGACATTATCTTTCTTTCTTTCTTTGTAAAACCAGATCAGATGTGACACTAAACTAGAAACTAGAAGCTAATCTCCTGTCCACAGCACCGCAACAGAAAGAAGTAACCACAAGAGTCGTGTGATTAATCATGAAAGTGAAAAAACTACCGCCAACCGAACATAAGAATTGCGGTTGGATTTCGGGCACCAAATCGAAAAACGGGCTTCGGCATTTGGATTTAAGGCGCCACGAATAGAATTTCGGGCTCATTCGCCCTATTTCCCATCAGAAAATGAATTTTGGGCCATGCAATTGGATTTAGGGCAACTGAAATCAATAAATAGGGCGACCGTGATTCCTTACTTACTTACTTGAAGTACTAGAGTTCATGAACAAAAGAGTGAGCAATAACCATAATGAAAAACATTCAATTATCCTTGTCTTTGTTTATCATTTGAGCCATAAAAGCCATTATTTGCATGTTTCGTTGCAGTAATGCTGCAAATGCCTGAGTTTGCTGAGTATGCTGAAACTGTTTTTCTTTCAACTCCAATTCCTTTTAACGAAGTTTTAATTCATTTCCTTGTCTTCTTTTTCACACTTTTCTCTCAAATAATTTAATGTTTCATTCCCTGAGTTTCGGAATTATTCTCTTCCTTATTGTTTTGTCTTTTTCATTCTTTTGTATCTGATAAAGTTTCTAAGTCCTCCCTAATGCTTTCTGCCAACTTTCAATCATTCTCAATTTTTTTGTCCGCAGATTCTAGTTCTTTTTCAATCTCCTTTTCTCTGGCAATAATATCCTCCACAGCCTGATTCAATAAAGATATTTGTGGATTTACACCCGAGGCAGCTTTTTCTATACGTTCTTTGCTTACAAAGTTAGCTCTGATCACATTATACCTTTCTCTGCAGGCCTTTTTATCTACTTTGAATTCCAGATTTTTTAAAGCGATCAAATTTTCAGCAATTGCTGTCCAAGCACTGCCACTTTCACGTGTTTGTGACTTAAATCTATAGGGTTCAAACAATAAAATTTCTCGACAGAGGCACTAATCTTTTGGTTCATTCGAAACCATGATTTTCTTCTTTGTTTTTTGCTGTTGTTGTTGTGATTCTTGACTTTGTGGCTGTAAGTCAGTCATTATCAATTGCAATATTTTTTATTTTGTTTCACAATTAAAGCTTACCTCCTACAAAAACATAAATTACTCTCAAAACATTCTAAATAAACTCAGAATTCATTAATAAAAACACTAGTAGTTATGCCTAAATGACCAAACAAAACAGATAATTTTTTAATCGCAACAACAACATTGTGAGCAACGTCGCCATCTTGAAAACACTGATCGAAGCTTCGCGGGAAATGATGACGTCAGAGCGGTAACAAATTTGCGGACTGATTTTTGAAAGTATAGGAAAAGATGCAAACCCCCTATAAACGTTTACTCTTCTAAACAAAAAGCTCACTAATCTCTTGAAAATTCTTAACTCACCTTCTGTTGAAAGATCGATACGCACTTTCTATTCGTGAAACAAATCTAAATATTGCTATCATGCCGCGAATATGTGCAGTGCCTGGTTGCTACCATAGATCGACAAATAGTAAAAAGACGTTCTTTTCATTGCCAAAGGATGAAAAATATGCCAAAATTTGGATTGCAGCTATTAGAAAAAAAAGATTGCTCTGATGCTTGATCCAAGCAGAGATTTGAAAATTCGTTTCCAGACTTCCGGTAAGCTGCTTACATCAACAATTGTGTCTTAATACTTTAAAGCCCTAAAGCCGGATCTCCACTAGACGAAAAAGTTCGCGCGAAGTGATTTTTTTCGCGACGAAAAAATCGTCAAGTGGAGGTCACTCTTAAAATCGTTTGAAAAAGAATATTAATATCAACAGTTGTGTGTCCTTCCACATTGTCAGCCATCTTGAAACTGGTTATGATGGTCATGTTCGAAAATTGGAAATTACTGCAATGTCATTGGTTTAGAATTTGACTATCGTTGTTCGCATGACGAAAAGTTAAAGTCATTTCTACTTTTCGTCGAGAGAATATCTTCGCCGCGACGATCAGTTTTACTCTTCTGCGCATGTGCCGTCGCGAAAATTTAAGACAATCGTCTTAAAAATCGTCTAGTGGAGATCCGGCTTAATGACATGATTTGAATAACGTATCAAATTACCACGACTTCTGCTTACGGGCACTATACCAACCAAGTTTCCTTGGGTGTTCATCAGAACCCCGAACAAATCAAACAAATCAAATGAACAAATTATTTTTTTTTGTCAAGGCAACAACGTTGAAAGAAGGAAAAATAGTTCCACGTTTCAAAATAGCGTGGAACAAACGAACAAAAAAATTTACGGCAATGAAAGTGAAAAAGGCTAAAAGCTATCAATTCATGAAAGGTTGCTGAGAACGCATATTTCAGGGCAGTGTTGATAAAAAAATATCATCCGAAAGAAACCGCAGTTTGAAACGAAGAAGCGAAACAATCATTGAAAATAGTACAAAGTACACTCGTTTGAATAAGACGTTTTGTAATTCAAACTTATTATTAACTTAATCGCAAAAGCCGGTCGATTTGTTACCGGTCTGACGTCACCATTTAATTTCCGAGAAAACTAGTTTCACTGTATTTTTGAAATCTTTACAAAAATATGGCGGCCAGTACAATAACTTGAATTATTGAACTATGTTTTGCTTTTTATTTCGGTGAGATATTCTAATTAACGGAAAGAATATCAAATTCCGAAACTATATTTGATGTATGTTTAATATATTTTATAATGATTTTGTGTGGGAGGTAAGCTTTAAAAACTGTGAGAACATAAAAATCCTTACTAGATTGGTTATCAACAACCCATCGTATCAATAAATACTTACCCATTAAAAAACATGCATCATCTTCATCAAAACATACAGAGAATAATGTTTACCACATATGAGCATGATAAAACAACATACTGAGCTAATAAGAATGTTTGAAAAATAATTCCATAAAAATAAACCTATATCAACTTAATTTTTGTGATGTTTGTCTGCACTCTGCTTCACGTTTTTGCTGATGGTAATGTCATATCTTTCATTTCATTTACAATATCTTATTATAATAATCCGCGATTGTGCATCCCACTTTTATTTTAGAGAGTGACATATTTGTTTTTTTTTTCACGGTCAAATCCTTCTTATTTTTTCCCTTTTTGTCGTAAAACCACGTAGAGGCGAGAACACTTTTTTTGATTTTCCGCGATTAGTATATGCTCCTCCGTTTTGTTATTTTTGGTTTGCGCAGTGGAAATCAGCCGAAAAACGTCTTTGGAGGAGTGCGAACAATGCAATGTTAATCGTTCGAAATTTGTCAACGATCATTTCGTGAGCAAGAAACTTCGCGAAGAAGACGTGTTTCTTTTTTTATACGAATATTTTAATTTAAATTTGATTGTTTTAGGCAGCAAATCGACGAAAGAACTGACGAAGGAACACAGGTTTGTATGCACGAAGGTATTGTCATTATTATGAAACGTTTTATTATCGTTTGTTTACAATGAAAAATCATATTTAGATATACAGAAGAAGTTCAGTGAAGTTTTTAAAAATTAGCTGTGTAGAACGATAAGACTTTTATTGTTTAATATTTTAGATTAATAAAAGAACAGGTTTTTAAATGTTTGTTTACGTTTTAGTTATCAAATATCGCTATACAGAAGAAAGTGCAGTGGAGAAATGCAGTTTCATGTTTATTTACACAGTAAGGAATGGTTTTAATTTAGTTTTGAAAGATTAATTCATTTAGCTTTGAGTGGATGTCTCAGTTATTCTGTCGTTTAGAATGTGTATATGCTGCTGGATGAAAAAGAAGCCGAGAGAAATTTGTTTTGGTAACGCGCATTACATTAAAAATGGTCCTACAGCTATGAATATTTTTATTTCTCATGACGCTGTGGAAGTGGGGAATGTGTTATGCTGTCTGATTGTATCTATTGTATCTAATTTATATCGATGGTTGATGCTTTTGTCTGCCTGCCAAAAAGTACAAAATCTACTGGAAAATACAGAAAGTTTAGCAGTTTTTCCAAACGAAGAGAGCAGTTTTATGTATTTCACTTAAAAAAAAATGGCAGCGAAAGTGGTGTTTTATAAATACCTATGTATGTTTGTGCTGGAAAGTAAATAAAGTATTAGTAATTTGTTTATAGGTATGAATATAGAAGTAAAGAGTTTAGAAGTGTTTGAAAATGTCTACAGAAGATGATCAATGCTGTTTAGTTTACTGACATGTGAATTGGCAGTGAAAGGTATCCTTTTTTGTTTAAAGTTCAGCTAAAGTTAAAATAGTATAAATCTATTTAGTTATAGCACAGTTGGTATGCTGGATAAATAAGAATAAAGGGTTGTTTAACTGTTGTGAATTAGCCAGAGGAGATTTTAACTCAGATTAAAAATGTGGTTGTTTTCAATTTTTTATAAACTCTTTAGGTATATAAATTCTGTCATCACGTTTGTGTTTTTAATTATTATTCATAAGGTAGATGTGAATGGATTATGTATTTAAGAAGTTCTGTGCAATGAAATGTTTATGCATTATTTTGTGTTATGGTAATCGTTTACGTACCTGGGTATATATATAAGTTTGGCATTATGATTTTATTTGTGACTTTTTATCTTCTGGGTAAATTTTTGTTTTAAGGATAAATGCGTAGTTGAATTTCACTTTTTGTTGTTGTTGTTTATTTCAATATTCTTATAGCATGATTAGGTTTTCGGTATTACAATTCAAGTATTAATTTTTTAGGTAATAATAAAAAAAAGCATAAAGAAATGAAACTCATGGTTTTAATCATGACGTTGATGGTTTTGGGAAGAACAGACTATATATCATTTCAAAAATTCATTAATGGTTGCTGTATAATGTAACTTCCGCACGTAAGAAACACAGTTGGAAGGTATCAATTTGTTTTCAATTCACATTTTGTAATGTTATTCAATGTTTGGTTTCGTATTTCTGGGTAAACAGTTCTGTGTTATATATTGCCATTTTTTTTACATTAAAGTTACTTCTCTTCTGCGTATAAATATATTATTCTGAGCCATGTTGCTATTTGTTTCTGTTTTTAATCTTCTGAATGTAATAACAAATTAATGCCTGAAAAGAAACTTTTACACGAGTTAAATTCTGTGACACAACGCATACTGAACATGGGTGGCGAGTGACGCGTACGTACCACAGGAATGGCAGATTTGACCTAATGTTTTCAAAGTTAAGTTCGGTAAAAAGTTTTTACCCGGGATACTAGTAAATAACATAAACATGATAATCTTAAGAAGAGAACTTTTGACATGGACTTGAATTTGCTACTTTGGCCAAATTTGACAAAAAATTATCTTCAACTTCAGGTAGACGGTGAAAGTTCAGGGAATCACTTAGTTTTACACATGCACAGGTGTGAAAAACAACGTCACAGCCTGAAAATCCCATCCTGAATGTTTTCCTGTCCTGTTTGCTTAAGGTCACTACTATCTGCTTGAAGTGCTACTCAAAATTGAGAAACACAGAAACTAGGGGACACAGACCTGATCGTATCACACTGACATGGGTAGAGCACACAGCCACCAACTGCTTTGTCTGCAGCTATCATGGTAGAACATAGGGAAGACCAAAAAAATTCTACAAAACAGAATACGTGTATTTATGTTGGGATGTTACAATTTCCTTTGCATAATGTATGGGCTTACTGAAGCTAATGGTAATACCCTAAAACCACTTAATTGAATTCCAAAGTTTGAAAATCAACGTTAAGTAAACAATCCATTACCCATTATGTTTCAGGTCGACACTGATGCCTTTTTTGCGAAGTGTCATCAGCAGATATGCAAAAGTCATCTCTAGAAAGTGGGAAAAGCAACAACAGAACATTACAGACTCTGGAAAGAGATTAAAATGCATTCTATAAAGCTGGTGGAAAGTAAAAGAATTTTAATAACGTTATCCACAGTCCATACTTCAACATATCTGTAAATCAGCTAAGCAAAATTCAAACCACAATGGGAAATATGTTAACAAAACAATTACCATTACAGGTTGCTCCTCCAGTTGTACATGTATAGCTGAAGATATTGACAAAACAGATAGTTGAACTGGAATATACAGTTACTGACTGTAAAAATGAAATTGGACTAAATATGCCATTTGGTAAATTCTTTCCAAATTTTAGAAAGTAAAGTTTATATAAGAGATGCTGTAAAAAATAATTTCATTATGGGTCTTTTAGTTTATGACACCATAGCAAGAAACTTTATGTTGAAACCCAATGAAGAATAAATAATTAGAAGTACTTACAAGCCTGGACTTGAATATATAAAGAATAAAATGCACCAAACTGTAATTTATCTCTATTTGGTCTGTAAAACAAGAGTTAGATTTAGTTTGCAAAAAACTAAACCAAACAAGTCATTGAGCATTCCAATATTATTTTCAGAAGAGAGAACTTGATTTCTTACTCAAAAAAATATGTCATATGCAGAAGCTGGACCTTTTGTGAAAAAATTGGATGAAGTATTGTCCCAATTAAATGTAAAAAGGCAAGCTTACCATGGAAAAAGTTTTGTAGGAAACCATGTTCACAAGTTGTTGAAGGTAAAAGAAAGTCTATATATTAATCCTTGATTCTCCGTCAGTCTGTCTTTTTATTTGTTTGTCTGTCACGCAAAATGGTAGATTGAGTTGTGAGAGTGATTATTTTATTGCATTTTGTGCGACATCAGTGTGAAACCATTGTATTGAGACCCTAATAGAGCGCGGCGTTTAGGGAAAATTATGTTGGTAACCATAAGAGATAACTGATGTTTTTGGGTTCCACGATACAGGCAATGGGGTGACGAAAAATTTGGGTGTAATTTTTTGGGGCTCTACAAGATGTTAGCACTTTTCATTCTCAATTCCTTAATTGCATTTTTCATGAACTATTTGGAAGATGACACAACACAGGCTGAACATGGGTGGCGAACGACGCCGCCTTGGCGTCTAGTCTATCAAATTTGTACCATACACAAGCAAATTTTGATAGACAAATTTATTTGACTTTTATAGTGACAGTATTATCAAACTTTGTAATGCATCACTATAACCCATATTAGTCGCTCAGCTCCGATGTGCATACTGATACGATCAACTACAATAAACAGTTTAAAGGACTGTTTTCTAGATATTCAGTTAATCGCAACTGGATGAACTTGTGTGAGATTTTTAATGAGAGAAAGTCTCCAAATTAGGTATTATTAAAATGAACATGTATATTATTATAATTATTGATTCCTATAAAAATCAAATCGGGAATATAATATAATATATAATGTCTTTAAGTGAGGGCTGATCCCTTATACGGTATGGAGTTACCATACACTTAGGTTCAGTTTTCATTAAAATTTATTTTTCTAATAAGATTAATTAATTAATCTATCTATCTATCAAATTCTCAGAATGAAAAATAATCAAATGAACTGAACCAACAAATAAAATTTAGACCGTGAATGGCTGATTAGCGCCCACTTACTTGAGCTTCCGGATAGTTTTTCTAATTTGTGGTTCAGGGAATAATGGGGTGTTTCATGCGGTCGAGTGTATGGTTAATCCATACCATAGTTTATTTGTTGTTATCTAAATGAGAGTATTTCCTACTATAGCTTAGGTAGAGTTGCTGTTAGCTCAAGAAACTTGCGAATGACAGTTTAGTCGTACATACTGTTGGCTGCACACCTCGGAATTTAAATTCAATCTTATTTTTATATTTTATTTAGATTGTTACTTTTGGTTGGGATTGTAACAGCAAGAACTCTTACGAATTTCTCATCGTTTATGATATCACAACGAGTGTCATGCATCCCTAAAAATTCACTTTTTGGAAAATTCAATAAAACAAACTACATATAGAGATGCAATGCACTTGCTATTAAAGAGGAAAATTATTATTTCCAAGAATAAATGAACTAAACCATATAAATCACACTGGAGGACTGTTAACGAAGTGGTATCACACTCGACTGAAAAACTAAAGATCGTTATTTGGAACATGTGAGAAACATTCAGCTAGGGATTATGTCTTAGCAATATTTCTTATATGCTATATTATATTGTTGTAACACTTTTTTTCATGTGAATTTGTGTTTCTGTTGAATATTTGATACTAAAAAACTTTTCATCATCTTATTTTCACACAAGATTTGCACACATTCTTTTCAAAGTTAAACTCGGTAAAAAGTTTCACCCTGGTTTTAAGAAGTAGTTTATACGGCCGATCTGACGTAGCGTCTAATTCATATGTTTGAGTTCAGCATAAATTCAGCATAAAGTTCGCCATCAGTTTATAGGCAATTAATGGCGAACTTATCACATTTTCATTTTTTGAAAATTTGCTTATGGCGGTGAATACATAGAAATATAAACACATTTCAAAATAGCCGCATTAAACCGAAGACAACTTCTTATGTGTCTGCTTGCCATTCATTGAATACAAAAAATGTTTACTACGCAGAGAAGAGAGAAGAATGTATATGGTCATTCATTTGCTAAATCACCTGAAGCTTTTACTACTGGACAATATAATCAAAAGGAGACAAAGACGAAAACCAAGATCATGTCGCCGTTTTCTCCGAAATAAAGACTGGTGGGAAACTGTAAGAGATACATATGACGACAATAGATTTTATGAAACAATTCGAATGAGTCACACAACGTTTTATTGCATTTTAAGCAAAGTAAGTGACCAAATAAAAAAAAAAGAGTTGTAGAACAACCATTCGCTCCAGATTTTAGACTAGCTGCAACAATTTACAGACTGTCTCGAGGTGACTATATCTACACAATCGGAGAAATGTGTGGATTAGCTAAAGCTACCATTTGCACAATTGTTTCCGAAACTTGCAAGGCGATAATTGATACGCTATGGGATGATAACGTTAAGAAGTTTTTCCCAAAAACAGAGGAAGATTTCAGGCAAAGCATGGAAACATTTGGAAAAGAATGGCAATTTCCTTACGCGTTCGCTGCCGCAGAGGGCTCTCATCTACCAATAAAATGCCCTCATGGAGGAGCCCAAGCCATGAAACAGTACTTCTATTTTAAGGGATTCTATTCAATTGTTTTGATGGCATTGGTTGATGCGGAATATCGTTTCATATGGGTGTCAGTTGGTGCACTCATGACTCTACTCTGACAATCAACTGACCTTTGGAAAAGGATTTTTGAAGAAGTCATTCCAAACATCGCCCAACGAGTGGACAATGTTGACATACCACCCCTAATTTTGGGAGACGGTGCCTTCCCTCTGCGCACATTCATGATGAAGCCTCATGGAGACGCTGTACTACCAGAAAATAAGCGTTATTTCAATGTAAGACATAGTTAAGCTAGACTTGTTACTGAAGGGGCATTTGGAAGGTTGAAAAGCCAATTCAGGGTCCTTTTCCGCAAATGTGAAAGCCATAACCTTTGTATTGAGCGTGGTGATGTGTAGATTTTGAAATGTTTTTAAAGAAATATCAACATATCTCAGCAAGTAATGATGAAGAACTTATGAAAAGTTTGGAAAATTTGGGTTCATTAACTGCTGTGTAAACGATACATCTTGCTGAGATCCCATTAAAACTGGAGACAGATCATTCGGTTGATGAGAAGACATAGTTGAATTTGCTCTAAGATTAGTCATTCCATATCGAAATTGATTATATGTTTTAGGGATAGGCAGGGTTACTGGTGGGGTGACAGGGCGTGATTGATATATGAAGGTACCCATTATCTTCAAAAAGGCATCATCCCTTGCAGCTTGTCGCTAATGGCGCTTACGTTGTGTAGTTATTGTTACTGAAAAGCTTATCGCTGTTTCGCTGTTTTTCTGCTGTATTAAATTTTAGTTTATTTGTTAGTTTATTTTGATTGTTACTTTATTTGTTAACTAATTTCTCCTTATTTTCCCTTTTTTAATGCCAATACCCTTGCCAGTGAAATTCTTCTGTCCTGTCTCTGAAAAGCTAGTTCCTGGGAATTGTAATGCTATTTTTTGTGAAAGCTGTTGCCAGTGGTTCCATAAAAAATGTAGTCAACTAAGCACCAGAGATTTTGATTCCCTAGGTAACTCTGAGCACTCATGGCTATGCCAAACCTGCATTTCTGACATTTTCCCTTTTCAGAACACAAATTTTGAAACTACTAATCCCCTGCAATTCAATAGTATTGATCTCCAAGACTTCAAATCCTTATTTTCCGACCTCATTTCTTTAAGCAACTCAAACCTTGATCCTTTTGATGACTTGACAATAAACAATTTAAGCTGTAAGTACTACGATTGTGATCAATTTCAAAAGATTGAGAATAAATCTAAGTCTTTCTCTGCTCTTCATCTTAATATTGCTTCTCTTAACGCTCATTATGACGAACTCAGTGCACTTTTGACTCAATTAAATCTCCAGTTTGGAATAATTGCCATCACTGAAACCAGAATTAAATCTAAAACACCACCTCTGAATTTTGAACTTCCAAATTATTCTTTAGAACACACTCCTGCTGAATCTTCAGCTGGTGGTACGCTCCTATATATTTCCAACTGATTTCCCTATAAATTTCGCTATGATCTATCAAAGCTATTATATAAACCGAAACTTCTTGAATCAACCTTTGTTGAAATCCCTCAAGGAAAAAAAGGCAATCTTTTAATTGCCTCAATTTATCGTCACCCCTCAATGTCAATTGAAGAATTTAATGATGATTTCATAATACCTCTCCTTGAAAAAAGTAGCAGAGAAAATAAAACTCTTGTTTTGCTTGGTGACCTCAATATTGACTTGTTGAAATATGATATTTCTCCTTACTCTAATTTTCTTGATACTTTAGGCTCTTTTTCAATTCTTCCTTCCATTCTTCTTCGAACTAAGATAACTTCTTCTTCTAAAACTCTCATTGATAATATTTTTATCTCTTCCTCTAAGTTTAAAACCCTTGCTGGTAACCTTTTATTTAATATATACGATCACTTAACACAATTCATACTTTTGTTCAACGACGCTAAACAAATTTTATCAAATCAACCGGTCTACAAATGTGACAGGTCTAATTTTGACAAAACCAATTTCATTCTAGACTATTTTGAGATTGACTGGGATGAAAGACTTAAGCTGACTAATCGTGACGTGAATTTTTTTTTTTTGATAATTTTTTGTTACAGTTAACAGCCTAATTGATCGTCATCTCCCCCTCATCAAACTGACTAAGAAAACAAATCAAATTCTTATCAAAACCTTGGATTACACCAGGGATTAAGAAGTCTATAATAACCAGGGATAAAATTCTCAAACAATTCATCAAAACATCTGATCTAACATTGAAATCTAAGCTGCACAATGATTATAAACGCCATAGGAACCAAATTGTCTCTCTCTGCAGAATTAGCAGAAAACAATATTATTCTGAATACTTCAGATCAAACCTTAACAACATCAAAAATATATGGATTGGAGTGAAAGAAATAATTTCTGTAAAATCTTCTCAATCATCTAATTCCTTCTCCTTATCTATTGATGGCTCGGTTACCTCTGACCCTTTTATACTAAGCAATGCCTTAAACAACTGCTTTTCTTCTATCGCTGATACTATAAGAACCACTATCCCTTTCACATCAAAACACTTCTCTTCCTATTTGAAGCAACCCGAAAAATTCACCAAAACTTTAGAATGAAACCCCTGCTGAAATTACTAATTTAATCTCATCCTTACCTGATAAAAAGGCTAGTGGTCCTTTTAGCACTGATGTAACCATACTCAAACTCCTTAAACATGAAAAATCTTTAATCTTTCTTTTTCTCTGGTGTGTTTCCTGCTCTCCTTAAAACTTCTTCAGTTGTTCCTCTCTACAAAAATATAGGCTCTCCTTTGGAAATCTCTAATTACTGTCCTATTTCACTTCTGTCCAACAATGAAAAACTATTAGAAAAACTCAAGTACTCTCACCTTTCTTCTTTTCTTGATCAACATAAATACCTGTACGAGAGACAGTTTCAGGAAAGGGCACTCCACTACTCATGCCTTAATCAACATCACTGAGCCCATTCGCAAAGTCCTTGACGAAGGTCAGTTTGGTATTGGGGTCTTTGTTGATCTCCAAAAAGCCTTTGACACTGTAGATCACGAAATCTTATGCAAAAAACTTTCATACTATGGTATTCGAGGCGTCACCAACAGATGGTTTAGGTCGTATCTTTCCCAAAGATCACAATTTGTCAAAATATTAAACTTTCAGTCTGATTTCAAAACCATAAGTCATGGCGTTCCACAAGGGTCTGTTCTTGGACCTTTACTCTTTTTGATTTACATCAATGATTTACATTATGCTCTCGCTTACTCTGACATCTACCATTTTGCTGACAATACTAACCTCCTCCAATTCAACAAGTCATTGAAGTCACTGAACAAAAGAATTAACATTGATTTAAAACTTCTTTCTAGTTGGCTTAATGCAAATAAAATCTCTCTTAATACCAGTAAAACTGAGTTTATCTTATTTAGACATAAATCAAAATCACTGAATTTTAAACTCAAGGTCAAAATTGGTGGGAGGAAACTACAACCTAGCCAGTTCATTAAATATCTTGGTGTATTTCTTGATGAGGATCTGTCCTGGAAAAAACACATTCATGAGCTTTCAATTAAACTTCGACGAGCCAATTGTGCACTGAGTAAAATTCTTCACTTACTGCCTGAATCCGTTGCTCTTTCTGTTTACCATGCAATCTTTTCCTTACATATGCGCTATGGCTGCCAGGTCTGGGCCCTGCATGAATCTACTAATAATAATCGCATTCTCCTTCTTCAAAAAAATGCAGTTCGTCTTATTACCTTTTCTTCCTTTAGAACTCATTCTTTTCCTCTCTTTTCTAAACTTGGTCTCCTCTCGATCTTTGATTTGACAAGAACCCTAAATATTCTTTTCATTCATCAAATTCTTAATCACAAAATTCCTGATCACATTCATAGTGCTTTCAATTTCTCCAAATTATCCCATTCCTTCAATACCAGAGGCAAGTCAGCAGGATTTCTCTCTAAACCTAGTATAAACACTAGCGTTTATGGTATCAATTCTTTCTTATATCAATCAATATTTTCGTGGAATCTTCTCCAATCTACCTATAAACACATCGACCTAGCTTCCCTTTCATATAACCAACTTAAAAATCTCGCCATCGATTTTTTTCAAAGTCACTACCTAACTTGCAACTAGCATCTCACGATTGGATAAGTCCTGGCAACAGTTTTTTTTGGTTTTTTTAACTACCATTTCATTTATCTTTCTCTTTCTGTTGTATAATATATTTTCACGTAGTTACATTTTATTTTGTCTTCGTTTTGGTGGCCACCTCCTTTGTTTAGATTCATCTACTGGGGTGGTCTCCAGTCTTTATTTTGACTCATTATACTATGTATTTAATTTTTTTATTTTTCAGACGAATAAATATTTTAAGGGTATTCATTGTCTCTTTTATTTCAGTTAGGAGACCTTCTGTTTGCAGTTGAGGTTTCTTCTCATTTGTTGGTGTAGGAATGAATGACCTTCTTTTTGGAGCTTTCTCAGATAACCTTGATGAGTTACATGTGGAGCCTGAACTAAAGTCGTCGTCTCGCTCACTTTCTATGAACTTCTGTGTTGTTATGACATCCTGGTTCTATTGCCTGCTGTGATTGACAGTTGTCCAGTGAACTAATGACAGGCAATAATTTACGAAACCAATTTCCCAGGTCTTTATCTTCCTGAAAACGTTGGATTCCAGAAGGTGTTTTCACTTTCATCAGTGCACTTTGACAAACATTTACACAGCATTTAAATTTCTATCTAGTTTGGGGGATGTTAAATATGCCATTGACCCCTCCTTCCTTTCTTGCCTTTCTTCAGTTTCCTAATAATTAGCTCTTCATCATCATGATGCACTTCATCATCCTCTTCGCTTTCTGAATATTTTTGGTTGTTATATTCTTCCGCATCGTTCTGAAGAGGTTAAAAACATTTCACAAACAAATCGTTGAGGCTTGGCTACATTAAAAAATAATTATGTTTTGCAATAAAAGGAAGAAATCTTACTAAGTCTTGCGAGTGTAATTCAGCCATCTTGAAGCGCGAAATATTTGGATTTTTTTATGATGGAGCTATTTTTCATTACAAAATCAATAGGGTTTCGAGTGTAGTTACATGGATAATTACGTCATTCAAATTTAGTTCAACTTAAGTGCGGCTGTATAAACTGATGCCTAACTAATGCCTAACTTAGCATTTTTTTGCCAGACTAAATACATGAGGTCGACTTTAATGCAAACGTCAGTTTATACAGCCTCTCTTAATGTTGAACTTATTTCAAATTCTCTCAATATTTGAATTAGACACAACATAAATTCGGCCTTATAAACTACGCCTATATCTTCTGAATGTACTAAATTAAAAAATTAACGCCTGTAAATAAACTTTTACACTTTCTCTGATACACAACGCATGCTGAACATGGGTGGCGAGCGCCGCCGCCTAGGCGACTAGTGTATTAAATTATTTTTTTTGAAAGTTTATCATAAGATATGAAATTTTGTATTAATTCATTTATAGTCTTTTTAGTTTTCTTCAAAATTGGGTGAGTTCGCTATAAACAGCTAATTTTCAAATGGAAATGTTCACGCGGTTCCAAGAAACAGTATCCGCTATATAGACGTTTTTCCATAAGAGTTTGATCGTGATTCAGCCAGTTCCTGGAAGAAGTGTCCGCTATAACAATGGCGGCGTCTACATCAGCCCTTAGCGAGATTCCAACAGTAGTGAAACACATGAATTTCATTACGGTTTTCGTTGTAACGCTTTGAACCATTTACATGTCAAACTCACTACGGGTTTGATTTCACCACGGGGTTAAACCCCGTAGCGAAATCTCAATACGGTCTGAGAATTGTCATGCAAACAGCCAGCCCGTGGTGAAACGTGACATTTTTATAGTTGAGCATGCGTGAAGAAACAAAATCCATGATGGTTCCAATCAGTTAAAGTAAACACGTGGAGAATATATAAGTATAAAGCATTATGTCTAGATATGGATTGAGGTAGGAAAATAAAATATTTTTATGTATGTTGTGAATACTCCCCACACCACATATGCTTTTATTTTTTCTGTGTATATTTGATTATTTAAATGATATTCTATATCATTTTAGTGCTCAAAAAGTGGTGAGGAGATCATTAGAAGAATCTTCTTCAACCTCGGAATCTGAAAATGAAGATATTCTTTTGAATGACTTCCAAACAATTAATCAAGAACAGTTTCGCACACTAATGAGCACACCTGAAAACCTTGTCGGTCGTTCAAGCGGTTTAGAAACAAAGCAGAAAGATAAACAAAAAGTTAAACCACCAGCTTAAAGGCAACAGGTGAACAAGAGCAAACCTGTGGAAGTGGTTGAAAGATGGAAGTGGACTGATGACATGGTGCATGTATTACTCCATAATATCCAAGCATATAAAATAGAAAAAGAGTTTGAGGGAGAAGACTTTGAGCATGATTTGGTAGCTTTCTATAGCGGTGTGAGAAAAAAAAATGGGAGAGATGTTCCCAACCAGTGATTTTGGTCCAAAGGAACTACCCAGTGATGATTTAGACACGTTATCACAACATGAACTCCTTACATATAAAAGCAGAGTGGATCAGCTGTCAAAAATGATTAAAACAGGTTATACACGTGTCAAATATAAAATAACAGATCTGCGCCAAGGCTATAAAGCAGCAGTGGATTCTGGAGTGCATTCTGGATCAGGGCGTCTGGTGATGGAGCATTATGATTTGCTACAGCAAATATGGGGTGGCTGCCCAGCTGTTTCGAAATTGTTGGGAGCTTGTGCTTCAATGCCAGATACTGATGAACATGCTATGGAAGAAAGTCAACAAGAGCATGATGCTATATTCAATTTTGATGACACTGAATCTTCAATAGGGGAGGAACGAATACAGGAACAAGGACCAACAAAGCGACTGAGAGACAACAAAAGAGACAAAATGACCAAAAAGCTGTCTGCACACCAATGTGATGTGCTCTACTTAGATCTTGCACGAGACGAACTGAAGTTGAAACAAGAAAATTCAAACTTGATGAAAAAGTCAGTGGAGCAAACAAACAGAGCTATCATTGCTTTGACTGAGTCTGTGAATGCTGTGGGTCAGAGTTTGAAGGAACGGTTGCAAATACTGGCCCAATCCTTTCTGCAAGCACAGCAACCCCCACAGTTTGGCATGTCGTCACCTTACATAATGTCACCAAATGGAAATCCCTTTACAAATAATGCCAATGACAGACAGTAATGTTTTTATCTTAGTTCCTGTTTATCATTTCTTTTTGTTTTACGATTTGACTTCTGGATTAAGCAGAAAAAACTCTTTTTGCAAATGTTCATATACATTTTCTCTTCTGTTTATTCTATTTTATTCTTTTGTTTATTCTTGTCACATGTATATATATTTAAGTTATGAAAAAATAGAAAAACATTTGATGAGAATTGTTTTTTTATACCACAATGTTGAAAGTTTAAAGCAGCTTATGAAAAGTCACTACCCCATGTTTTGCATTATAGATCTTTTCGTAATTTTTCTACCGAATCTTTTCGCCATGATCTTTCAAATGCTCTCACAAACTGCCAACAAGGTATTTATGACGATATCAGTGGTGTACTTGAATCAGTTTTGGATACTCATGCTCCAAAAAAGAAACGAACAATTCGTGGAAATCAAAAGCCTCACCTAAATAAAACTTTAAGAAAGGCAATTATGCATCGTTCTTTTTTGAAGAATAAAGCAAACAAGACTGGTTCAATCTCTGATTACAATCTGTACAAAAAGCAAAGGAACTATGTCGTGACCTTAAATCGTGAAGCAAAAAGAAACCATTTTCATGATCTAGGAAATTCAGCTGAATTCTGGAAATCCACCAAGCCTTTTTTCTCTACTACCACAAAAGATCACGAACGTATCTTTTTGCTTAACGACGAAAAAGAAATTGTGTCAGACGATAAAACCATTGCTGAAATCTTTAACAAATATTTTGTAAACGTCACTAAAAATTTAAACATAACTCCCTATGAAGCTGATTCTGTAGATATGACAAATGATGATGTAAATATCATTGACTCCATCATGCGAAAATTTCAAAACCATCCAAGTATCAAAATTCTTCAGGAGCAAAATTTTTCAAAAACCTTTTCTTTCAAAAAGGTCTCAAGGGATCAGGTCCTTCGTGAAATTCTTAAACTGAATTCACGTAAGAGTGTAAGTGGGCCTTTTCCAACCAAAATACTAAAAATGGTTCCTGATATTATCGCTGGCCCTATCTCTTTTTGCATAAATCAAATGTTTGCTTCCTCATCATTCCCAAAGCCTCTAAAACTTGCTGATGTCACTCCCATCTCCAAATAAGAGGATAGGTTTCTTAGGGAAAACTATAGACCAATAAGTGTATTACCAGCATTTTCAAAACTCTTTGAAAAAATTATTTTTATTCAGCTTAATGAACATTTTGATGACATCTTACATCCCGTTCTCTGTGGGTTCCGCTCCAAGCATAATACCCAACATGCTCTCCTTCGCATGATAGGCCAATGGCAAAAATGCCTAGAAAAATCTGGCAAAGTTGGTGCATTATTAATTGATTTGTCTAAGGCTTTTGATTGCATTGATCATGATCTTTTGATTGCCAAACTTGCTTGCTATGGACTCGATTTCAAAAGTCTAAAACTTTTAAGGAATTATCTAAATGGTCGTTTTCAGCGTACAAAAATTACGACGATCTATAGTTTGTGGTTAGAAATACTGAAAGGAGTCCCCCAAGGATCTATTTTAGGACCCCTTTTATTTAATATTTTTTTAAATGATTTATTTTTTGTAATTAAAAAATCTAGCATCTGTAACTTTGCAGATGATAATACCTTATTCAAGTGTGCATGTTCTTTGGCCGAAGTCCAGTCCAGTCTAGAATGTGACCTCTTAAGCACACTTTCTTGGTTCAATTCAAACATGTTAGCTGCCAATCCTAAAAAGTTCCAGATGCTAGTTCTAGGAGATAAAGACCCAATCACTATCAACATTGGCTCAGTCACCATCAAATCTGTAGAAACTGTCGAATTACTGGGTATCTACATCGATAGCACTTTAAAATTCTCAGGGCATATATCAAACCTTTGTCTCAGGGCGAAACGTAGATTACATAGCCTAAACAGAATTCGAGGTTTTCTAAAGCGTGACCAACTGTTATTACTCATAAATTCATACATTTTATCAATTTTTTATTATGCTCCATTAATTAGGATGTTTTGTAGTAAATCTCAATCCAGAGAAATCGATAACATTCTAAAACGGGCTTTACGAGCTGCCCACAATGACTTCTCAACTGATTTTGAGTCTTTACTACAAAATTCCAAACTCGTAAGAGTACATGAGACACACCTTAGGTTTCTTGTCTGTGAGATATACAAGACTCTAAATTCATTAAATCCTCCTTTCATGCTAACACTTTATGCTCTTAAACCGGTACAATACTCTCTGCAAAACCGTAATCTCCTTGTCATACCACCTGCAAAATCCGTTCGTTTTGGTACCCAATCCTTTTTGTTTCGTGGAAGCTTGCTCTGGAATAGTATCCCAGACAGTTTGAAATCATCAGTGTCTCTAAACTCTCTGAAGACATCCCTCAAAGCAATTGATCTTTGTAGTTTATGTAATTGTAGAATTTGTTCACGTTTTTAATCTATTTTGTTGGTGTAAATTAGATAAAAACTATGTAAAACCAACGGTAAATAAAATGGGAAAAAAATAATCTAATTTTAGAGGATTTGTGTATTATATATTGAAAAAATCCCACTATGAATGGAAGTTAATAAGTAGCACTTTGAAAGAACAATAGACATTCCAATAACTTTCTCATGTCAGAAATTTGTATGGAAGTAGAGGTTATTTAGGCAAAATCCCTTTCGAGGTGTTCATCCGCAAAAATTAATTCTGCCAAATATGGCATTTCTTCCCTTAGGTAATAGTTTCGAGTTAATTTACTTATAACCTTGGACATTTCTGAAATCCAAAATTACTAAGAAAATTTGTTTGTAAAAGTTGTGGCCAGAAATTATTTATTATAATAATAAACTGTACATTTACAAAGATGGTGAAGGTAAAGAACGAAATAGACAAAAATAGGTTCAAAACAAATCTTTGATAACCCGAGAATATCCAAGATTGTAATACAAGAATATAATACAAGATGCCGAAAACAAAAGGTGTTTTGAGAAATCAGCAGTAAAAATCATGTTAATGCCCATGAAATTTGATGTTAACAAGAAAAAGAAAATTTGTTAAAGAGTATACACAAGCAACTTAACATTGACTAGAATTTGGGTTGCTTTTGTTTTTCACCAGTACTGGAGTTGTTTAGTGTTTCTTCAAAATTGAGTCAAAAAGGAGTTGCCTTATATAAAAATAAAATGGTCTGTTTGCTTCAGAGATAACAGTGTATATACATAAAACAAAGTTAGCAATACTAAGGAGAGTTGCTATATAGATATTCAGCTATAGCTTCTATTACATGTTTTCCATATGCACTATTGTATGAATGCCACTGTTGGTTCGTATGATGTTGACAATTCTGACATTGATGTTCATTTATCAGTGCTTTTTGTAGAATTTCATTATTTATGTCTTATTTATTTATTTCTTTTGCAGAAAGTAAAATCCAGATCTAAATCAACAGGATGGTTCAGTATTCTCCATCTAGCTTTCAGTCGGCCAAAAGCACACTCAATTTGATTACAAACTGTACGAAGTTTATTATTGAAGGTTTGACTTTTTTGATCAATACAAGTTGTAAACTCTTGGCAACAAAGGATAAGCAGGATCACCAATTAACACAGGAGGAACAGTTGAAAATCCAGGCACCAATTCACGATAAACATTCAATTCACCTGATTTCATTTTTTTGTTGATTTTGCTATTTACAAATACACGGGCATCATGGACACTCCCAGGCCATGTAATTTCAATATCAGTGAATGTTCCAGATTCATCACGAACAGCCTGGCAATTCAAACTGTAATGCATCTTGTAGCAGAAGTAATCGTGGGGATTCTCCTTAGGCTGCCTTATAGGAATGTGAGTTCCATCCACACAACCAATTACAGTTGCAGCGATGGTGTAGTGGTTAGTGCCTTTATGTGCGACCACTGCGACTCGTGTTCGAGTCCAGTCATGTCGTATCTCAATACACCACTCCGATGCGCTTTAAAAGCAGCGTGTCAGCCCATTAGGAGCCATCGACTGACTGCACACTGGCCTTCGGGCAAGTTAGAGCAATGCTATACGTATCTCTGGCCGTAAGTCAACTAATAGTTGCAAGTCGGCGGGCGGAAGAACCAACCATTACGGATGGAAGCCCAAGGACTGAAAACTCCTGTTACTTACTTACAATTACCTGTGGAAATCCAAACTTGCTTCAAAATAATTGAGTCATCTCTTTTATTTCCTTTGCTGTCTTCGGAAATTTAATTAGCTTAGGACCCATCACCTTGTTAATAGCAATGCAGACTTTCCATAAGGAAATAGATAATGTAGCCAATGATATGGCAAAGATATTGGCTGTCATTCTGAGAGAAGCCTGGTCTTTGAGGTAGTACAGCACCATTGCTACTCTCTTTTCAGAAGATATCGTATCGTGTCGAATGGACTGAGTATCAGGAGCACAGTGGGTTCGTATAGAGTCAACAAGCTCCATGAATGACAAGTCATTCTGATGTTTCGACACCACTCTTGGGGAGGAAGTTCCCCAGTCAAAAGGTTTTTCCACCACTGATCTGTACGTCAAGGAATTTTCCAATGGGTTCTTTTCATTCTGAATCTGTACGAAATAATGGAAAAAACATAGTTTAGGGAAATGTTCAAAGAAAATAATTCCACGTGAAATCCAAAACACCTTAGAAAAATTAATATTTACTTTTATAGATGAAAAAAAGAAGCAGATTACTTGAAGCAAAAAACACACTCTCACCTTTTAATCTTCTATATATTAATTGTCGATTCTCCGTCTGTCTGTCTGTTTGTTTGTTTGTAAGTCACGCAAAATGGTAGATTGAGTTGTGAGCGAAATTATTTCTTTTTTTGTGTGCCACGGGAGTTCAAAACAAATACATTGCAACCCCAATCGAACGTGACTTTTTTTGGCTGGTGAACCAATAGAGATATCGTTTTGTTTTTATTATTATAGTTAGTTTTATATTCCAAGGACCACCGTTGACTTGGCTTTGAAAACAATACATCAACTAAATACAAAGAAACTAACTGATTAAACATTTTGGACAAAAAGCAGCAGTGGCAGAAGGTGGCAGCATATATTCGGTTTGCCACTAACTCTTGCCTAACTGTCTGAGACTGGTGAACTTTTCTTCGAGCAATCAAAATGTTTAAAAACCGATGGGTAAAAAAAGAGTATCATTTTGTCTTAATAGTTGTCTTAATTTCTTTTAATCGATTTCTTTTAATCTATTTTAATCTGATCGAACGTTTTTTAATTCACTTCATTCGTTTAGCACGTGCATTTTTTTCTCCTCCCGTGTGATCTTTTTAAGAGAAACCATTTTTTCACCTACTGCTGACAGCACCCATGTTAGAGTGCGTAAAACAAAAGCTAATAATAAGTTGAAAAGTTTTTTCTCTCTGCTTTTTGAGTGTATTGTTAAACTGATATTTGATTGTTTTAAAATCGTCAAGAAAAACCACATGAAGTTCACGTTCGGAATGCATTGTGTAAAGCAAGAAAGTCTTCTGACATTTTAAATGCGACCGCGACAATGAACGGCTGAGTTAAGAACAGCAAGATTTGAAACACCAGGAACGTATTTCTCTTCACGTGAAAAAGGAGCTTTATTTAGCGATAAAGCCAGGAGCAAAGGAAGTCTTATCGCTGGTTTTAAGTGCAATAATTTGGAGCAGTTAGTGATGCAACGCAGGCTGAACATGGGTGGCGAGCGACGCCGCCTTGGCGGCAAGTACCTTCATATTTCCACAAAGCTTTATTTTCTTCAGTAACAGCATCAGAGAGAGCTCTCATTTGCATCAATCGTCGATGGAGCAATAAATTTAAAATTTTCAACATTGTTATGGCAAACGTCACGCCAACTGATGCAAAAAGGCTCGATATCATTATACCTTATCGGCCAAAACTTAGTCAGCCTTAATTTTAGTCGGCCATAATAATTAGTCGTCCCTAATTTTAGTCACCTCGTCAAAATTCAGTCACTAAGGGCCGACTTATAATTAAGACCGACTAAAAGTTTGGGCCATTTCTAAATTTACAAGCAGATATAAAATAAACACTTTTTAATGATAATCCACAGATTTTTAATACTTATCATGGATATATTTCAAAAACAAGTACATTAGCAGCAATAACAACATATCAAACATTTGTACAATCTATTGGAAGCATAATTACTTCTCAATAACGAAGCATAATTACTTCTCAATAACGATTTGGCACATCTCACTCGGATCAATGCAAAACAGTTGAGGTTTAAATAAATTTAAAAACACAGATATATTTCATAAAATCTAGCACGAAGCTTTTTGTGACTGAGTTACATTGTCAGTTGAGGTGTTTCATCACCAATTTCGGCTACTCTTTTCCTCTTTATTTGCTCCAAGGTCTCATCATCACCGCTCCCACTACTGTCACTAGAAACAACTACGGGAGCTCTTTTATTTTTATTCAAGTGGTTTTATGAATGTTGCACAAAACTATCAAACTTTTGAAACAAGTACCGTTTTGCCGTTGATTTTAGCTTTTAAGAATGTAATCTTTATGATTTTTCTAGTTTCGAAAATTGAAAGAAAAAGAAATGAATCTTTTTAAAGCTACTTTATTCTGTACCACTGGACCAAGCCCTGAAATATCTTTTTTAGAATGGGGTAATAAACATGAGAAAACAGCCATAAAGAAATACCTTGATATGGAAAGTCAAAACCATGTCAATCTACATGTTGTCGAATGTGGTTTGTTTCTTGATTCAGATCATCCATACCTTGGTGCTACGCCAGAAGTTTTCTTGCTGCCCTGATCGTTTGTTGGAGATCAAATGTCCATATACCTTGCGTCACTATACACTTGATGAATTACCATTTTACCTGGAAAAACCTGAAACTGGTGTTAATTTAAAAAAGAATCACCAATATTATTTTCAAGTATAAGCACAAATGGCTATCACTAAAATCAAGTCATGCCTTTTTTTTGTATGGACAGAAAAGGACCATTTCCTCCCACACGTACCATTCGATGAGTCATTTTGGAACAGTCACTTGAAAAAATATAACACCTTTTTCAATTCTGTTATTCTTGTAGAACTTGTCAGTAAATATTTCAGCCAAGCAACACCAGAGACTGTTTCAACCGATCATGATTATGCTTATCCTTGCTCTATGGAAGAGTGAACATCAAGAATAACGGCTATTTTTATAGCCACTATTATGAAAAAACATTACTTATGGCGTCTTTTTAAATAAACACCTATTATTATTCAAACTTACTATACTTGTGTGCTGGTCGTCTAACTGGTAAGGCCCTTGTGTTAACCACAAGTGATCCAGGTTCGATCCCTGGTCAGGGCATACATCAACCAACCTGATTTCTAATAAAATATTGCTAAAATAATGTGGTTTTTTTTAATATATGGGCTATGAAAATAGCCATTTTTTCTTTAGACATCTTTGATACAATTAACCAGCAACTGTAAGCAGAAGACAGAAGATTTCTAAAAGGCACAATCATTATCTAAGTAAGTTGCCATGCTTTTTACCTGTAAATGCTGGTATTTTAACACTTGCACCAACTCCAGCAACAAGTCCGTCAATATCAAACCACGATCAGCCAAAAGAACATCACCCGGCAGTAGATTGCTGACAAATTTGGACTCCCTGACAAGATGCCTATCACTTACTGGGCCTCCCCAACCATCTGATATAAAGCTAATAGAATCCTGTGGTGTGATTCCAATAAGATTTTTGATGGTGTTGTGGTGTTTGTAGTTAGACCATGTTTGAGCTCATGCATAAAGATTGGATGGACGTTCGATGAACACTTCAAAACAATCAATTATAGCCACCACTTTGCGGCCAAAGTTTTCACGAAAAATCAGTGGCATTGATATTACTAAATCATCACGATGGGGCCAAAATACTAATTGCTTCAAATTGACATATAACAAGACAAGCCCATCACTTCAGTAAAGCTTTTTGATACTAAGCTAGCACTCACACCATATATGTACGCCAAATCTTGAACTTGAAGGTTTAAACGCAGCCTCATCAAAGTTACAATATATTTCTGGAACTTTGTTAAACCAGAATTTTTCCTGAAGGATATGTATTCTGATATGAGTTCGAACATTGCCATCAAAACTTTGCTTGATGCGAAGCCAGTATAATATAGTACTTTTGCATCATCATGAAAATCTGTCTCATCCATTAACCATTATCCATTAACCTAATGGTAACAGCTTTACTTAACCGTGAAACCTGCCTACGCAAGGAACTATTTTCAATACGAAGTTGACTAACTGCATCATCTTTCTCATCAACTTCCATCATATCATCATCAAACACATCATCAACCACTATAGAACTACTTTCGGCTACAAAACTCAACTCTGACAACTTCCAAGCTGTCTCCATTTCCCTCTCAAAAACCTTCTTTCTCCTTCCTACACACCTTTCATATCTAGCTACACTACTACTAGTGCTGCTGCTAGCAACACAACTAGAACTACTAACAACAAAAACATCACTATTACTTTCATCAACATCACTATTTAAACGGTCACCATAACCCAACTTCAGCGATGGCACCCAATCTGGGTTTGTATCATCCAAAAGATGAGCAGGTGAACCACTAACAAAATGAGTACTACAAACTCGCCAGGTATCGATTTTTTTGTACGATGAATCAGCATGATGGATAGGAGCCAGCCAACAATTTCTTCGCCTCCTCTCTGTTAGTGCTTTTATCTGGTCTCCTTGGATTGTAATAATCTTCGGCAATCGATAAAAGCTTACATTTTGTTTGCCCTGTATGTTATTGCGGAGTGTAGCTTTTTAGCGGAACGGAGCTCATTTGGCAAGATCAAATATTGTCATCAAAATACTAACAGAGAGATGCATTTCGGCTGCAGTAACTCAATGAAACCTCCTACAGGGTCATACAAAAAGTGCAATTTGGCTCGCATCAGATTTCTCAAGTAGAATTCGGTCAGATACTACCTTGAATGCGCCAGCAAAAAAATTTTCAAAGTATGGCTTTTAGGCAAATTTTCCCGTTTCTACAGTACATGGACTGCTTACCAAAATGTTGTCATTCTTAGTTAGAGTTAAGTAGACATTTTTCCCCTTTCCCCGGGAAGGCTTTGCTTTGCTTTGAGGTTTGTTTCTGGGAAACCAATACCTTCATGCTATTAATGTAAGTTGTGGATGGGAATATATTGTTTGTTGACCTTTTTGACTATCTCTCATATTCTAGATAGAAGTAAGGCTTCTAAACTTTTCAAAGCACACTAAAAAATTATTTGTTGACTGACCATCAATGTGCTCAACAGCTGTGATGTGTGCTAGGAACATCCATACGATCCATACATATTTCTTATCTATTCCTTTTGCTACTACATTTCAGCCATTTTTATTTAGCCTTTTGTGTTTTTTGAACCACTGGCACAAGAAAGAGTTTATTTCTGCACAACAAACTGAACTAGTCAACACAACATTTGCAATGAGACCACTTTTACACCCACAAAATTTTGTTAATTGGTGCTTAGAGATTTTGAATTCTTATTGCTAGTTGGAAATGTAGCGTATTAGGCTTTATTTACCAGTTAGGAACAACTTCTAATTAAGCTATAAAGCTTAATTTGGAGTTTCGCCTAATTTGGCTATCAATGCAAGTCTAATTAAGCTGTTAGTAGCTTAATTAAGCGTAAATATTCGCTTTTTAGATATTTTTACACTTTAAACGACCAATTCACATCATGATAAATTCATGTTATGATGGATAGTTTCATTTTGGATCAACTGACCACGTTTGTAGAAAAATCTAACGGGGAAAAACGAGAATTTTCTTGAAAATGTTAAGCAGCTAACTAAGCATATTTTTATCTACTTTGACTATTGCGATGAACGCACAACCCAATATGTTAGCAGTTTTCCATGTTCGCCTAATTTGGCGAATCAACTACTTGGAGACACACCGTTTAATTTGGCGGTGAATATGTCTATGCTGTTTTTAGACTTTCGGCTACGTAGAATTTTTCAATTTTTTTTGTCAAAAAATTCTTAACCATTATGTAAACACTTCACAATCGAAAAGAGCGTGCAACCAGAAATTTTTCTATGTGTTTTTCATCTTTTAATTTTTTTTGCGCCTATTTAGGCCCTTTATGGCTTAATTAGAAGTTGTTCCTAACTGTTTACCCTCTGTAGAAAAAAATTGACTTATTTCTAATGTAATCCACTCACAAATTGAACTGCTTTACAACAAAAACTGTAAAAAACAATTACCTACCTGTAATGGCAGAAAATTATTGTCTGATTTGCTATTCAATATATATACGGGGAGAGTGGGGCGATTAATCTGTAATAACCCTGGTTTTTGTACACCCTGATGTAAACAAAGATTTCTATTGGTTAAAAAAGTTGTACGATATTTGTGAAACAATCGATTTCACTATCAAAACATTCGAAAAGTCCATTCGAATTATTTGATTGGCTTAAAAATATCGCACAATTTTTGTAAACCAATCAAATAATTTGAATTTGTTTAATATTTCTTGAGTTGTTGATTTCAATTCAATGAACCTCGGGGCTATTAATCCCAAATCACCCTCGAAACCATGTTATTACTAGTACTAATAATTTGTCTGTTGGTTTTACTATTTCAGGTGTATATATAAGGCATTATCAAGAGTAATTGATATCAATTTATGAATTGAGACGAATCACTATAGTCGTGGAATATCTGGTACACTTGAAACAATGGAACTGCTGTACCAAGACAGGCGTAACAAATGTGACATGTTGGAAATTTCCAGCATATGTGGTCAGGAAACATTGATTCAAATCAGTTACTGTTCATTTGAAAGGAACATGTGACCAATTCAAGAATGATTTATGTATACAAATTGAGTTTTGTTGATTGACATTTAAATTTGCAATATAAAACTGGATGTTGTTCATTATATCTGGGTTAAGTCACCTGAACATTTTTGGACAAAAGTCATTCGATAGAATGTTTGAATCTAAAATACAAACAAAGAGAACAAACAAAAGAACAAACAAAAGAACAAACAAAAGTACAATGAACTATAACATAGTGAATGTCATTAGTCATAACTCTCCATCTCCCCCCTAGTTTTACGTGGTGGAACTAAATCCATTTTCCAGTTTCAGGTTCATAAGTTTTCGGACGCCGCATGTCTCGAGAGGAATGTCTCATTGGAGTAGGGATAGGAGCTCCCATGTCAACGTGGTCCTCGTCAGGTGCAGTGTCGACACGTCCAGGTGGCCCAGTGTTGTCGTCAGGGCGGATAACGGAACCGGTAGGGACAGTCTGAAGCACTGGGTATGGCACGATGGGTGTGACCACTGGTGGGGAATCAGCTGTGGCACCAGGCTGGGCCAACATGCCAGGAGCTGGAAACAGGGGTGGTTGATGGAGGGAGCGCGGGGGTGTCGTGGAATTAGGTGGTACGGATGGCGGCATCTGTTTCGGTGCTGGGAGGGTTGGTGGTGGCGGCATCTGTGTCGGTGCTGGGAAGGTTGGTGTTGCAATGTCAGCAGGAGACAGACGTGCCGGGACGAACTGTCTGAGATGTTTACGGTTTCTCCTGTTCAGGCGCCCAGAGCCATCAACTTTAACGGTCACTGCATGAACAGTGGATGAATACGGATATTTTCAACTCCGTTGCAATTTTGAAATACGGAAATATTAGTGAAATATACGGACAGTTTTTAATACGGAAATATATTCACTAACATACGTATGTCTTTCCGTATTTTTTGAAATACTTTCAAGGCAGCTGGAGTTGTTTTCACATTCGTCCGTATTTTTTCAACTGCAGTTTTTTCTTATACTTGGCTTAATTAAATCTGGAAGTACTTTCAACAAAATCTAGTGTCCATTTTTTGATTTGTTTTCGATTGTTTGTTAAAATTGAATCACGTTTTATGAAAATAATCGAATTTTTCGAAAGTCCCATTCGTTGGAGAACAACATTTCGGAGCAAGCAACTTTGTTATGTTGAATGAATTGTCGATAATGATGATGATGATTAAATGATGATCAAATGCGTCAAAATTTTCATCGAAACTGCGAGTTTCATGGATTTTGATGAAACTTTTGACGAATTTGCACCAGCCTTAATACTAGAAAATAAAGGTTGGTGTTTACAATAAGGTATTCCTATCTATCTGAATATTCCTAATGAGAAATCTTATTATACTAATTCGCATTTGTGCATACCACTTTTATTTTAGAGAGTGACATATTTGGTTTTTTTTCACGGTCAAATCCTTCTTATTTTTTCCCTTTTTGTCGTAAAACCACGTAGAGGCGAGAACACTTTTTTTGATTTTCCGCGATTAGTATATGCTCCTCCGTTTTGTTATTTTTGGTTTGCGCACTGGAAATCAGCCGAAAAACGTCTTTGGAGGAGTGCGAGCAATGCAATGTTAATCGTTCGAAATTTGTCAACGATCATTTCGTGAGCAAGAAACTTCGCGAAGAAGACGTGTTTCTTTTTGTATACGAATATTTTAATTTAAATTTGATTGTTTTAGGCAGCAAATCGACGAAAGAACTGACGAAGAAACACAGGTTTGTATGCACGAAGGTATTGTTATTATTATAAAACGTTTTATTATCGTTTGTTTACAATGAAAAATCATATTTAGATATACAGGAAGTGCAGTGAAGTTTTTAAAAATTAGCTGCAGAAAGATCGAACGAACAAAAGGTTAGGAACATGTATTTGTATTTAAATGTATTTAAATGTTTGTTTACGTTTTAGTTATCAAATATCGCTATACAGAAGAAAGTGTAGTGAAGAAATGCAGAACAAAATGATGTTTATTTACACAGTAAGGAATGGTTTTAATTTAGTTTTGAAAGATTAAATACTATAGCTTTGAATAGATATCTTATTATATGAGTTCTTTCGTTTACCTTATATGCTACAGAATGAAAAACGAAGACGAGAGTAATTTGTTTTGGTAACACGCGCTATTATTATTTTTATAGTTAGCAAAGAAGATTTGATTTGATTTATTTATTGATTTAAGTTATTTTAATTAAAAATGGTCCCACAGCTATGACTGTTTTCCTTTCTCATGGCTGTGGAAGTAGGGAACGTGTTATGCTGTCAAATTGTATCTATTGACGATGTTTGATGCTTTGTCTGCCTTTCTACCAGCTATTTATGCCCTTTGCTTTGGTTTGCTTAAATATGGTTGCAGTAGTAGTAAAGTATTGTAGCTGTTCTTTACTGAAATCTTTTTCTTTTAGGTCAGAAAAGAAAAAGTGTAGCTATTTATAAACGAAATTTATAAATGTATGTTGAGAAGGTTATTTAAGAGAAGAATGGATTATGTATTTCATTGCGATTGTACTACAAAAAAGAAGCATTGCTGGGGTATATTTTTCTTCAGTTTATATTTGTTTACGGCATTCATTATTTTGTGTTATGTTAATTGCTACATACATACTTGCTAGGGGCGCTATTTCCTTTTCGCACCCCCCTAGGGTCAGGGTTAGGGTTAGGGCTAGGATCAGATACAGTTAGGGGGGTGCGAAAAGGAAATAGCGCCCTTGCTAGGTATATAAGTTTAGCATTATGTTTTTATTTGTTGCTTTTAATATCTTCTGGGTATTCAATTATGGTTTTGGTCAAAGTAGGGCATTTTGTTGTTTCAATTATTTTTATTAATTTGATGTTTTGTTGTATATGCCAGGTAAAAGTCTTTATTCTGTTCAGCTCCAGTGTTGAGTGAACCCGTATTGACTCACAGTATCGGTTGACTTTATAGACCAAATTTTGTTTTTAATTGTTATCTTTAGGATAAATGCGTACTTGAATTTTCTTTTTGTTTTTTTCTTTCTTTTTGTTTCATTTTTTATTTCAATATTGTTATAAAATGATTAGGTTTTCATTCAAGTACTAATTTTTTAGGTAATAATAAAAAAAGCATAAAGAAATGGAACTCATGGTTTTAATCATGACGTTGATGGTTTTGGGAAGAACAGACTACATATCATTTCAAAAATTCATTAATGGTTGCAGTCGAGTAGTAACTTTGGAACAGAAGAAAAAGTTGGAAGGTATCAATTTGTTTTGAATTAACATTTTGTTATGTTTGGTTTTGTATGTCTGGGTAAACAGTTCTGTGTTATATATTGCACTTTTTTTTATGAACGTTTCTTCTCTTCTGCGTATAAATATATATTCTGAGCCATGTTGCTATTTGTTTCTGTTTTAAATATTTTGAATGTAAGAAATGAATTAAAAAATTAATGCCTGTAAAAACTTTTCACGACTTAAATTTTGCGACACAACGCATACTGAACATGGGTGGTGAGCGACGCCACCTGGGATGTTTTTGAGTTGGGATTCTATGATTTATTTTTTCGTCACGGGGTATGTACACGGGAATGGTAGATTTGACCTAATGTTTTCGAAGTTAAGTTTGGTAAAAAGTTTTTACCCGGGATACTACCTTATCGGACAAAACTTAGTCGGACAAAATTTTAGTCGGACGAAAATATAAGTCGGACAAAATTTTAGTCACCTCCAAATATTTTAGTCACTTTTGTCCGACTAATAATATTGTCCGACTAAAATTTTGGTCCTTTTCTAAAATTTCATAACTTACTTAATTTTCGATAAGGATTATGAAAAAGCGTGTGGGATTGCGCCGATTACTCTAAGTTCTAGATATGTATAGGAACACGAGGGGAAAGGCATATTTAATAAAAACAGTTTTGCCGACGTGAAAATCATATGTCCAACAAAATCATCATAACGCGACGGTACAATTTTGCCGTCGGAAAAAAATCCTAATTAAAAGGGTTGTAGTATAATTTTATTTTTCAATTTCAATGTCATATTCCTGATCAGTATAAAAATCTATTTTGGTTCCTGCATTAGCTTCAGGCGTTTCTTCCATTATGGCTGTCTTCTTATTTTTCTTTTGAACTACCTCGCTATCACTTTCATCGGAAGTTTCTGTTATTACCGGTGCTTTTCTCTTTACCTGTGGATTCCTTCCTGGAATAAGCGAGGCTATTAGAAAGGTCCAATCTGTTTACGAAAGGGTCGAGAATAAACAATGAACATCATGAAGACGAGCGTTAATATTATTTATCAAAACACTTTACCACTTTAGAAATTGTTTATTTATGACTAAGTCAAGTAAAAATATTGTATTCGTTGGTGAACAAAAAGGAAAATCATAAAGATATTATAAATATTTAAATTTTTTTTTGTTTTTTTTTTTGACATTTATTCGGGTTCCATTATACAAATGGTTCTTATCCCTATAATAACATAATAATAACAACAATAATAATAAAAAGTTGTTTAGAACAAAAATGATACAAGAAGCATGGAGATCTAGGTTTCAATAAGAGTTGGAGATTTTGGTTTTGTTAAATGGTCGTTGATAGATTGAATAGAGGAAAGGCATAGGCTGTAGTTGTATATCGGCGGAAGGTCTCCTTCAACTCTGAAAGACATCGTTAGAGATAAAACGTTGGCTGTGTTGAAATAAACAGCTCATTGAAACCGTAGCAGCCAGCACTTATTGCATAATAAGGATTTTTTTTTTTTTTTTTTTTTTTTTTTGTGGTAACTATATATATATATATATATATAAAAAAAAAAATTCTATAATATAAAACCCAAGCATAGGAAGGCTCACTGTGGAGGCTCAGAGATTATCGTATGGTTCGATATGTCTAAACGAGATTTGGAAATAAGAAAATCTTGGTAACTTGGTGAATTAAACTGATAAGAAGATAAGAAGAAAAATTCTGAAAAAAATGATTTGGACCAAATATTTAGTCGGACATAATAATTAGTCGGACAAAATTTTAGTCGGACAAAATTATTAGTCGGACAAAATTTTAGTCACTTCCAAAAAATTTAGTCACTTTTGTCCGACTAAGTTTTGTCCGATAAGGTAGTCTACTTATACTAATTCGCAATCGTGTGTAACACATTTAACTTAGAGAGTGTTTTGTTTTTGTTTTTTTAATGGTCAAAATCTTCTTAATCGTGGTCATATAGCGGCAGTTCGACCACGCAAGACACATTCACGATTAGTATAATAGGGATAACTGACATTTTTTAGGGTCAGCGATACGTGTGATGGGGTGACGCAAAATTTGGGCCTAAATTTAATTTGGTACTGCGGATATGACGTCATCAAAATCTTTGATCGACGATATCTCTGCAACGGTTGATCGTAGCGAAACGATCCCATACATTTTTTTGATCAGTTTTTCGAGCTCTACAACATCAGTACACTTTCCAGTCCCGATTCCGTAATTGAAATTTTCGTCAAGGGGTTCTCACAAGGGAACGCAGGATTCTTGCACATCCGTTTCGAAGTTAAGTTCGGTAAAAAGGTTTTACCCGGGATACTAGTTTCTGCCTATTTGTTGTTTTGTCGTTCAAAAGCGGAATATTGAAAAGCGCCTAGTGTGTTTCATCTAAATAAACATTCTTTTTATCGAACTTTTAATTTCGTTTGAAATTATCGTGGCATGATGCAACACTGCTCTCATTTACGAAACAAGAAACTTTTGACCGAAAGTAAGTAATGATCATATTCAGTAAACAAACCGATGTATCCGTTGCTTCTATATATTAGCTTTCTAGTTCGGAATGACCGTTTTTGAACAGAATGCAATGGCATGTCATAACGAGGCTATCATTATCTATATCTAAGGATGACAACTGATTTCATATGACCGCTGACCGCGCAGACCTTTCCCGAATTTCTGTTTTTCGGTTTATCAATGTTCACTTCCTTCTCATCATCAGAATTGTTCCTGATAAAATGCTAAAAAATATGTGAACTAAAATCGTGATGTATAAGTAGAAATAAGAAATAGTCAAAAAACAATATATTGAATATTGAACCAGCATTGAAAGTCATTTTGCAATAGATCAAGTCACAGTTAGAAATCCCTTTACATACAATGGTGCGCAAAAAATGTTTTCAGAAAATGCAAGCTTTTAATTTCAAGCTCATCCACTGAAGATCAGTCTTCTGCAAAGAGCTTGCTAGCTGGCTCCATCCACATACGCGTCAAGCCAGTCTAAACAATTTAAAACTTGCAAAAAATAATTACCTGACACCAGTTAAAATTCAAAAGAAATAAAGGAAAATGTAACTGTAACCACTAGCTTAGAAGACTTTCTGCTAAGAAAATGAATGAATAGATAAAATATATAAAAACCACTTTTATATGTTAACATTCATATACATTATGCTATCCATTTTAGTACGGGAAGTGTTTTTGGGAAATAAGAGTTTTGGATTTCAAGCTCATCCACTGAAGATCAGTCTTCTGCAAAGAGCTTGTTAGCTGGCTCCATCCACATATGCGTCAAGCCAGGCTAAGCAATTCAAAACGCTCTTGGAAAATACCTCACCCAACAGCACTATGGGGAAATAGCAGCATATACATGAATTACAAAGCTAAAGGAATGTTCTTAAAGAAAATGATTAATTAAAGTATTTTCGAATTTGGGACACTGTTGAAGATAGTGACGGTCTTTCATGAGGGATTTTGCACATCAATTTGAGCGCCAACAAAGCCAACTTATCCGATTTCACACGCGATGCAATGACATCAAATAAGAATCCAACGGAATATATGTCTGTTTGTTCAGAAACGGACGAACCTGGAACATTACGGAGCTCATAGGCCAAATGGCGATGGCATTTGTTATATTTCTTCTGCTTTTCAGATCCAGGCTTTATGTCATAGAATAGAGGGTCAGTAATCAATGTAGCTTTCCCAAAATCAATAACTTTCAGATATTTTCTGTCTCTCAACAAAATGTTTCGGTAATGTAAGTCATTATGCAACACTCCTCGATTATGCATCTCTTGGATAGCTTTACAGAGATCAATGAGAATCAAAGCCCACGAATGAATAGAAAAACTTCCATAATAAATTAATTCGTAGAGGGTTGGCGCCGTATTGCCATCAGAATTGGTTACAAGTTCCATCAGTATGTGGTTTGACTTGGTTATTCCAAGAAGATACAAAAAATTAGGATGACCTGCCATTACGAGCATAATCTTGGCCTCTGCTAAAATGTCGGTACTTGTTGAATATTTATTAAATTCTTTCACGGCAACTTTCTCTTGTATGCTTTTGATAATGCCTTTCCGCACGTGTCCAAAAACCCCAGATGCTAAAGGAGGATCATAACATTCAATATCATATGAATTGAACTCAATAACCTTATAGTTAATGGTACGTATGATAGAAGCACTTTTATTTTGGTTTTGCTTTAAGTATGACTTGATTTGGCTGGTGGCACTGATGCGCGAGTTAACACCATATGATACAACTGGTTTTTTCATATTTCTAATTGCACGCATAATAGTGGCATTTTCCTTTTGAAGTTGCATTACCGTCGTTTCATGCGAGTAAAGTAACTGAAGCTGCTTTTCCCTCAATTTTGCGTTTTTATTTTGTAGTTTCATTTTCTTTTTTCTGTTACGTTGCGTTTTTTTCTCCTGTGAGCGTTTGTGCACAGATCTAAGATAAAAAAAATACAGGAAATAATAAAGAATTTGAATTGAATTTACTTTTGGCAAATTATTCCTACCTTTTTTTCATAAATCTAACAGGCGACTTGTTCTCTGCTCCCTGAACACTTTCCATTTCAATATAATAGTTCAACTATAACCAAAAATTTATTTTAAACAATTTATACGGTTTACAAAGACATATGTTAATTTTACAAAATGGTAAACTTGAAACCATACATTGCATGATTTTTTTAAAAAAACAACAACAAAATACAAAACAAAAACCAAAACAGATGAGAGGGATTGATTGTTGACAATAACTTTCAAAAGCAAAGGTAAGCTGCAGTTAATTCATCTTGAGTTCTAGGACTGATTGATATGCATACCACAATAATTGATGATTGTGTAAAAACTAACCTATATGAAAATCGGTGCAAAAAATGTCTCATGTGAAAAGCAACAATACTAACTAAAGAACTTATAAAAAATTTACAAAACACTTTTTAAAACCATGCTGTTCAAGTACCGTTAAGAGAATAATGATTGCGAAGGCAAGGGAATGACAATGTTAACAATATCTGAACAGTTCAATTTTCTTATTTGCTGCAACACAACTTCTTCCTTGCAAGTGATACATCTCCTGACTATCAGTTTAACAGGAATGAAGCTTCCCACGGAATAGGGCTCAAATTCAGTTGACCAAATCTTTGTGGGACAGTTTACTCCATAGAAATTTTTGTGTGGATGCTCTTTAAACCATTTACAAAGTGCGACGAAAATTTTCACAATTTTTTCGCCCTCCTCTTCTGTTCTTTTCGTGAGTTCGATTTCATATATCTTATCAATAACAACAGGCTTTTCTTCCTTACCGAATTCCAAACTTTCGGTAAGTTTCCGAGCCAATACGCAACTGTAGGCAGATTGTCCACCACGATAATTTGAAGTTGCTATTACTTCATTCAATAAATCAATACGCGAGTACGTTTTAATGAAAGGAGAGACACGACAAAAATTATCCCCATAAAGTTTGGAAAACAACAATTTTATATCTTCTAGGTAAGTTTGAGATAAGGTAGCTTTGTGAGCAACAGAGAGTCCCTTTTCACAAACAAACTCCAGTTGTTTTCCGTAAACGTCAACTCCATGTCGTACCTCATGCAACATCTTTTCGGTCTCCAAATTGGCAGACATTCTAGAGATGCAACAAAGGTCACTATCCATTCGTAATTTACATCCACTCACAAATTTCCTCATGACCTGAATGCCAATATCCCTATTATTAACGTGAAAGTTTCCCATGATGCCATTAAAGTGTTAAAAACTAAAACACCAAAACCCGTATACAGAGCCATATTCCTTAATGCATTGCTTCAAATGCAACATCAAATGCATGTTTGGAACGCACTTTCCTGACCCATATCTACATTGAAATTGCGTACAGAACATTTGTAACAAAACATGAGCTTGCTCTACTTCCGTTAGCGTGACTGACTTCTTACAAAGAATGCTACATGCATTAACAAAAAGGGACCAAATGCTAAGATCCCGTCGATCCAAAATACCTTGGAGGCAGTACATTGAATATATGAGAGTCCAATGCTTCCATTCGTCTGCTTTCATGGTTTTATGTGCAACCGACATACAACGAGCTAATCTCCCAATATCAGATGGAACTTTAACATTTCTCATTTTGATATCAATATCTTGCAATTGTGCTTCTGAAATAGCGCCGTTTTCTAACCATACTTTAAATGTGTGTTTTGCGACGCCTAACATTAAATTATGCATAGGATCAATTACATGCATAACAATTGGATCGAAATAAGAAAGAGCAAACAGTTGACTATATCTTGCTCCATGCATTTTTTGCTCTTAAGATTGTTCGTCTTTCGTTACACATTTAAGCCAATTCTCAGCTGCCTTTTTGTGATCATATCCATTTCTTTGAATCCAACTACCAGTTTCATAACCTGAATAGTCTGGCCTATTCAAACTATCACGTGGAAATTCTTTTAAGCATTTGCTGCATCCTAAAAATAGATTTTTGCATCTTTATTGCCATTTGTTATTATTGTTCTACAAACAAAGTTTCATGCAATTTAGCGAAGTCAACCCAGCTACGGCTTCTACTATTATATATAAGACATTTGGCTATCGTCAAAAAGGGTTTACGCCGTGCTACGCATCTGCCTTTTCCTAAGTTTACGCAATACCTAACCTTGATAATGTTATTAATCAGTTTATCAATAATAGACATAGTTTGGTCATGTGCAAGTTACAAGCCTGACATTACATTATTGAAAGGAAGTCTTTTTACCAACCTTTTAATGCATTATGACTCATAAAACCGCAGCATTTACGTATGGCAGGAACATCACTTGATACACATATAACTGCCACTTTATAAAATGCTTCAACTGATTCTTCTTCTAAAACTGTTCCATTCCACAATTCTTTGAGCTCACACACAATTGGTTCAAGAAAGCTATTAATTGTGAGTTTGGGCTCTGAAGGTCCTGGGATGATACCCAAAACAATAACATTCTCCCATTTAAATCTGATATCACGAGGCAAGTTCACAATAACAGCATATATGACACCCAAAGAGTATTCATTATTTTTAAAAGGATTGAACCAGTCTATGTTGAGCATAAGGCCTAGATTCCTTTTATCACTAAAAAATAGTTGACCGTTTTCATCAGTAAATGTTTTGAAAACTGATCCATCACAAACATCAGTCAAAAACCCATCACACTCGGATAGTCCAGGACCTTGGTGAAGGGCAGCTTTAAAATCAGGACGTTTCAAAAGTTCCTGGATGGAGGTCTTGATACTGCGAGTGGCATAAACCTTTTTTGGGTATAAATAACGCTTATCCCCATTAAATCCAATAACAGTTTTCATCAAAGTAGCTCCGCACTTCTCTCGATGACGACTCTGTGGGTGATTTGGGAATTGCACGTAATTACACTTTCTAGACACCATTTCCCCTGAAAATATGAATTTGATATGGAGTCATCAGATAATAGTACTATTAACAAGCTACCTATCCTTTATAACTATTAACGTTGCATGCAAGTTGCATTTTTATAAAGTGCTTAAATGATTATTGTTAAAAATTGGCCAAAATTACAAAAATACAACGCACCATTTAAAAATGTGAACGCATCCTCGAACCTGCTTATTGAATCACATTTAGGACAAACCACATATTTATCAAAATCATCTCTGTCTATTCCAAGTATTTTTCTAGCCATTGGTAACCGAATTGGAAACTTTGTTGCAAAGTCGATTAAAAACTGAGACTGCAAACATTGACTCAACACTAGAAGGATCTTCTGCACTAAACAGAGTAATGACTGTGTTGCAGAATCAGATAAAAAGTGCATTGTTTGCCACAACAGTATCAATTTAATGACAGTCTTCAGAACTTTATCATGACTTTTATCTTCATTATGAGTTTCAAAAACCATGAAATCTTCTAAAGGATTATCGTTCGGATTATCCCATACTTCGGGCTCGAGCTCCTAGAAAGATTTTACGCAGTCAGTAATACCACGTTATTGTTATCAAAAAAACTTTGCTCTTAAAATCCCGCCTGTTGTTATAGAGTATATATATTGTTATAGCTATTTGATGCCAAAATTTTCTGCAAGGGCGATAAAAAATACGAAGAAGATAAACATATCAAGGAATTTACAATATCAATATCAATCAAAGATCACTAACATTTTCAACGCGTAGCTCCCTTTTAGCATTGAAATCACCATCAGTATCACTGACGTCAACTATAAATAAAAAGTAAGCGTTATGCTGATTTTTAGTAGTCATTTGAAATAATGGATATGAAAAAAATCAGGTAGTCATTCCCAGCGGGCAAGATTGTCAAAAAATCACTACCACGAAGATTTTTTTCATTGAATTTGTATGTATAGTTCTAAGGAAATACACTCCATTGCAGTGGTTTTTAAACAAATGTGCCCGCTGGGTTGTTGCATTGCATTAGATACATCTTATATCATATACAGACGAAGGAAAATAGGTAGTTTGGTACACTGACTAGTGACAGAAACATTATGAAAAGCATTATGTTGAAAGTTATAACTATATAAGTCAGCATAATCGCAGGAACGGTTTACCAGTTATTTTATGTTTTTATGTCATTTAGAAGAAAAACGAATTAAATTAACACTGCAAATACAGGATAGTAATAAAATGAATTTTTTCCAATAGGGTTCTGCTAATAAATCTAAAACACTAATGTGAACGATGAACAATAGAAATCTCCTCACTCACCCAAATCTTCACTAACGTGGAAATTTACATCACAATCATAATCATCATGACGTTCAATGTTGATTTCATCAAGGTTTCTTTCTTCTTCTTCTTTTTCTTCTTCTTCTGTTGTTGTTGGAAAAGTTGGAGTCAATAAAGAGGATGAAAATTTTGCTCCTGAAACACTTTTTGGAATATTCTTTAGAGAATACGATGGCTTCTTAGTTGAGCTTATGCATCCACCAGAGCGATGTTTTAAATAATAGTTGGTCTTTGAGACAGACTGACCACAATTATTACATAACTTTCTAGTTGATGACCCATCAATGTCTCGTCGCCATATGTTTCTGCTTCTATCGGCCATTTTACTCGTTTTATTATGTTACTTATTGTTATTATTATTGCAAAGTATGATTTTTTAAAGTTCTGTTTTGAAATTACTTACTATATCTTTCAGTTAGAAATAAAAATATGTCTAGTTCATTTAATAAAAGGAAACTGAACAATTATCAAAAGATTAAGCATATGAAAATTTCTTAGAGGCTTTTGTTGTCAAAATAGATATTAAAAAATCCTTCAGAAATGCAATAGAAGGATATAGGTGTTCAATTTATAAAAATGAATTGTCCCAAATGAAATACGTTAACACACATCTGCTCCTTGAAAAGAGAAGGAGAAAGCGCGCTGATAAAATGCGCGCCAAATATCTAAGGATGCACCTTGCCCGTAGAAAAAGAAGATATCATATCGAAAAAAGCTCAAAAACAGGAACAAAACCTCCTTAAAAGAATTTTATGTTATCATATGGAACATAGCAGCAAACTTTATAGCTTACTAAATGTTTTTTCACGCAAAAATAAATAATAATGAATTTTTCTTACCCCCGGTATTCTTGAGATGCGCAGAATTTATGAAGTGGTATATGCACAGATTTAAATATTGTTCTTGTGGAAGAAGATATAGATTAAAGCATGGCGTCGACAGCTACTTTTTTTGGTCAAAAATACACCACTCCAAAAGGAGTAAGGTTAATCCTTCCTGCTAAATCAAGTGACAGACATGTCCAGTAAGTATACTTGTAAACTATATCCACTGCGTTGCATTTAATTTTTTCTCTGTAGTTTTTAGTTTTGATATGTTTCATTTGCCTCAGGTCACCTAATATATCACTAACGAGCACTGAAAATGAAAGCTTTTCAATGGATTCGTCAACGCCAGTCTCCAACAGAAATGATATGCTTAGGTAATTTGTTTGACTCGAATTACTTATTCAAAAATGTCATACTCATTTTTATTTCTCCATAACATTATCTTATTGGTCAAAATATTCATTGGGGGCGTTCTTTTGAGAATGGATATTTATATAAACCAGGCGTTAATTACAAAAAGCGGAAATGAAGGTTATGAATCAGTTTTATTTTGAGTACAATTCCAAATTGATCTTGTTTTAGGTTCATTAATAATTTAGAGGATCGACTTCTGAAAAAAATTGTAGACATTAAAAAAGATGCTGCTGAAGAACGCAATAGACTTAATGATGAAGTTGAACAGATTAAAGAAGAAATTTTAGAATTGAAGTGCCCAAAAGAGAAAGGAAAAATAACAATCCCATTGGAGCTGTCAGTAAGGAAATATTTATTATATTACTCTTTTTTTGCATGTTAAATCATGTGGATGATTGTGTAAACTGTAGTATGACGTTTTAGAAAATGGTTAGAGATCTTTATCAATCCTTTGAGGAAAATATTGCTTGGGATTTCACTAAAAAGTTAGTATTATTAGTTAAGCATTTCTTTTTCTCACTTCTTCTCCTGATTCTTTAGTCACTTATTATAATATTGTATTATGAAATACATAGATATAAAGATCGTGAAAACGCAGTTGTTGTGCGAAATATTTTACAAAGTCTGGATGATGGTGGTTGCAAGGAAAGCAAAAGAGTGCAAAGAAGTAAGTATTATAAAATTAGCTTGTGTAACACTCCAAAGTTTTCCACAGAAATTTAAAGTAAAGCAGTGTTCAGTAAACAATTCCTTCCATAAGCCATTATGATGCGATGGTGTAGTGCATTTATTATTTCTTTTCTCTTTAGAAGCGATCAATAGATATTACGAATCGCAAAAAAGAAAATACAAGCTCACTGAGCTGTCTGAAGAGGAACAAGAAAAACAGAAGAAGCAAAGGAAAATTATTTCAGCTCGACATCGGGTATTGTTTATCATACAATTTTAGTCTCCCAAATAGTCTCCAGTGATCATTTGACGCCTCATGCGCGGCTAAGTAGTTACATATTTGAAAATTTTCACAAAAAATATTATTATTATTTTTTTTTTTTTCTAGTTGTTTGACATCAGAGGCAAAGTTGAAAAAGAAGGAGCAGACCTTGAGATGTGGTCTAATTTAAATGCATGGGCAATGTCTGATGAAGACACTGAAGAAGGACAAAAGATTTTAAGAACACTTGAGTGGAGAGATGAGGAAGTGACTGACCTTATTCGGCGATGTGATATGGCGCTTGGCGTTAAGAGGACATACGGTGACCCTTCCACCAGAACACCAAATATTCATTGCGTTCAGTTCATGAAGCCTGATTCATAAGACTGTCCGTTGAAGTGATTTTTTTTATTTAAGCTTTTTTTATTGTAACACAATGTGCATTTATTTCTTGTAACATTGATTTTTTTATAATGTACCATTTGATCAGAGGTGTATTGTATAGACCTACGTATCTGAAATACATCCTGATTACTTTCCTAAACATGATTGTTATTTTTTCGTTATTGGTTTAAAACGTTTTCTTATTTTTAATAAATAATTCTCTGGTATTATTACGGAGTTAGGAATATCTCCGTATTCTTCAATAAATTCATTCTTATTCGGAAAGTATATTATTGTAATACGTGCATTTACAAGAGTCCGTATTCACTATAAAATTTTCACATTCGTCTGCATATTTCTGTATGTTGCAAACGTTTATACGGACGTATTTCGAAGTCCGTATTTAAGGAGTCCCAATACAGACGAATACGGACTACAAATTCCCGAAATATACGGTTTTATTACCATACATATTTTTCCGTATTTTGTTCAGATACGGAAAAGGACGGACGATATAAAGACCGTATTTTAATGTGAATTATGCAGTGGGTATAGCTGTGGTTACCATGGTCCTCGACGACCGTGCCAGATCGATCCCATCTCCTGGGATAGTTTCAAGCCTGATTTTGGACATAGCAACGGTCTCCGAGATGGAGGGGTGGCATGCCCCGCGAATCCTTGTATAGCTTCTCGGCAGTATGATGGAAGCGTTCTCTCAGAGCCGACTCCTTCCGTGACCATGCTCTCCGCCAAAGCAGACGTATGTGGGGATTGCTGAATGTCTCGAGTCGATTTGAGAAAGCAAACACATCCCTGATCGGTCGGCCAAAAACTATCTGAGATGGCGATATGTTGCAGTCCGGGTCAGGAGTATTCCGTAGATGCATCATGGCACGAAGAAATCTGTCCGTCTCCAGGGAGCCAGTGGGGCCTGTGTTCGAACGGAGGAGATGCTTAGCGGTCTTAACTGCTGCCTCTGCTGGTCCGTTGGACTGTGGGTAGTAAGTGGAAGACAGTCTGTTCTTCACACCCCAGCGACAGATGAAGCCTTCTATGGCTGCTGCAACAAACTCAGGGCCTCCGTCACTAGATATCTCTTCGGGTACTCCAAAGCGAGCAAAATAATTGCGCAGGCACGAAATGAGTCCAGCAGAGCCAGATTGAGTTGAGCCATGCGGTGATGTGAATACGTCGGACCATCCCGAGAGGCGGTCCCCAATGACAAGGTAATGTTGGGCACTGAGGTCGAAGAAGTCTGCGAAGTTTGCAAAAAATGCCCGAGTAACACCAGTTTTCAAATCTGGAAAACAAAACACTTATGACAACTACCGCCCCATAAGCGTTCTACCGGTCTTATCGAAAATATTTGAAAAGTGTGTGCACAGGCAAGTCATGAGTTACTTAGAGAGCAACAACCTTCTTTCGAGTAACCAATTCGGCTTCCGAAGAAAACGGTCAACAGAAGCTGCGACAACCTTTTTCATTGACCACATTCATAAAGCTATGGATCAAGGCCAGTATACAGGAGCTATTTACATTGACTTGAGTAAAGCATTCGATACCATCAGCCATTCAAATTTGATTGATACTCTTGCTGAATACGGTATCTCAGGAAATGCCTTAAATTGGATGACTGATTACTTATTTCAAAGATCTCAACAAGTATCATATGAAGGAACACTATCATCACCACTACCAATATACTGTGGAGTACCGCAGGGGTCTATCATAGGCCCCTTGCTTTTTATTGTATACTTCAACAATGCTATGAAAATCACTTCAGCTTGCAATATGCTCATGTATGCAGACGATACTGTTTTGTTCTACTCTCACAAAGACATAAATACGATTCAAGTTTCACTTCAAAATGAATTTAGCCAACTTTCACTGTGGTTGAAAGAAAATGAACTTATAATTAATACTAAGAAGGGTAAAACGGAGGTAATGGTATTCGGAACTAGCAAAAAGTTAAATAAACTTGAAGAACCACCAATACACATAACCCATGATAATACCACCATCAACGTCACAAATGAATAAAAATATCTGGGACTGAACCTTACAAATACGCTGAACATGACAAATCATCTACATAATTCGATCAAAAAGTCAGCAACGAGAGTTCGCCTACTGAAGAAAGCAAGAGCATTTTTAGATAGTGAGTCAGCAAAAATGGTGTATCAAGCTATGATTCTGCCAATGTTAACGTATTGTGAATTTTCTCTGTACGGTGCAACACCAAGATATCTCCAAGAACGAATACAAAGATTGGAAAGTCGTGCTGAGATGGTGATAGGTGGTCCTATTCCGAAACGAAAAGACGTGCTCAGAAAACGAATATGTACTTTCGTACACAAATGTATTTACAACGATGCTGAAGTCTGCAAAAATTTTGCCAACTACTTCTCAATAAAAAGGACGAATGTGAACACGCGAAATAATGGCACGATGATTAATATCCCAAGAATAAGACTGGAATCAAGCAGAGCGTCTTTATTTTCAAGGTTCCAAGTTATTTAATGATTTACCGATAGACATTAGGAGAGAAAACAATTTTAAGACATTTAAATCAAAATTAAATGCTACTTAATTTCCAGTTTTGGCTTTACAGGTCTATTTACATGGTCTTTCACACACTTTACATCTCATATGATCATCAAATTTCCATCTTCTAGATTTTGATCTCTAGTTTTTTCCTCCAACGTTTTTAGCCTTTTAAGCGTTTTTTCTTTCAGTGTTTTCTAGCGATTTTTTCCAGCGGTTCTTAGCGGTTTTTATTGTTTATAGTAATAATTTTTAATAAATATATATTTTTACTTATACTATTATTTTATATTTTTACAGGACTACCAGGACAACAGTGTAATTTTATTTTACTACTGAGGTATTATCCTGTTTAAAAATTCGAAATAATAATAATAATAATAATAATAACACTTTCTCGAATGGAGTAGAAGGTGATCCTGAAGGTGGAGAGGGCTGTGCTGGTTGTGAAGGGGCATTTACGATGCAGTCTCTACAACTTGCCCTTGTTCGTTCAATGTCTTGAGTCATGCCTGGCCAAAATACGATCATACGTGCCCGAGTCCCATTGTCGAGACCCCCTGGTGCGTCGAGTGCAGGGCTTCCAAGATGGCTGGGCGAAGGGAAGGCTGTATCACAGCTCGATCCTGATAGATGACAACACCATTAGATACATGAAGGCTATGGCGGTATTGCCAGTATGGAGCAACAGCAGGCTGGTGGTGGGTGCCGTCCGGGAACCGGCAGAGGATAGCGTCCAGCAGGGCTGACATGGCAGTGTCCTTCTTGGTCTCCGAAGCTAGTTGTTCCCATGTGACCGATGTGAGGGCAGTTGTGTCTCGACGTATAGCTGCAGCCATCAAGGATTCTGAGTTGTCAGGAGGCAAGGACAGACCCTCATTATGGGACGGGTGGCGTGATGCAGCGTCGGCAGCAAAGTTGGACTTCCCAGGCAGGTGGATAATATTGAAGCACCAGGGAAGCGTTCTCTGTTTCAGCCGGAATAGTCTCGTATTGGATATCTCGTCCAATGTTCTGTCCCCGAAGACTTTGGTGAGCGGCTTATGATCGGTCGCAACAATGAGGTCTCGACATCCCAGGGTGAACCACTTTGTCTGCTCGAGGCCCCTGCTTATCGCGAGGGCCTCACCTTCGATGGGTGTGTAGTGTTGTTCCGCGGATGACAGGAATCTGGATCCAGCCAGGGTTATTCGCCAACCATCTGGGCAGCAGTCAGGTACCTTGCAGTGTTGCAAATAAGGAAATTTAAGTTGGCCGGTGATTTTGCGAGCGTAGGGAGCAAAATATTGAGCTGGGGGTCTAGGGGGGGGGGGGTGCTTTAAGCCTGCCCTCTGCGAAAATGTTGGCATTTAAGGAGGCCCTAGATTGGCTGAAAAAGCTAGTAATTATATTTCTTTTTACACTAAAAAGCATTTACTATCAAGAGCGTCATGTTTACATGGTAAGAGTTATTGTAAAGCTTTTACATTTCTCACAAATATTGGAATTGCAGAGAAGAAGATGTCAGATAAGAGGCCAATCACTCACATCTTTGCCTTGGTAAAATTCAGTTTAGTTGAGTTAGAATGCTACTTTTCAAAATGGATAAAGGAAAGAAAAAAAAATTATAAAGAAAGGTTCTCTTTTTAAAAATAAAATGTTATAAACTACAGAATGGTTACTTCTTCATTTTCTTCCTCCGGTTCGCCTACGCTTTCGCTACTCGTTTCGAATAATGATGGCAACTGCAACTCCTTTCTTGGTGGTTTATTGGATTTTCGTTTGCGATATTTCTTTCGGGGTTTTTGATTCATTCTGCGATCTTTATCATTGTACCAATTAGAAACTGCTTTTTCACAATAATTATCAATAAAAACTTTCAATGTTGGACCAGCTACTTTAATTCGCAGAAGGATGTCAAATTGCGTTCTGAGAGACAATTTCTCCAATCAGTTTTCACAATTCTCATTTGACTGAAAAGTCTTTCGAGAGACGCATTGGAGGAAGGTGCGCAAAAGCAAAGCTCTGCAATCAAGAAAACATCATTTCATCCACGCTCGTTTTTACAAGGATTGAGCATCTTCCACATCTTAAGCGGATAGTAGATTAAATGGTTATAATGCTTCATAGCTTACGTGACAAGGTTGGTGTACTCGTCAGTGAGAGTTTCAATCGTGATCTTCGGTGATATCTTTTTAAGAATCTTTGAAAAGTGATCAAAAACGTTTGATAAACTTTCGATATTTTTCTCCAGCATGAGGTCAATCGTTTCGACGTTGAGATTCATTTTTTCTGGAAGGATCCATTTACGAGAATCTACCACACGACTAATGTCATAAAGAATGGCATCGCCAGCAATGGGTGTACCAGTGACGTGTTCTCCATGATCATTTTCATCTGACAAAGCACTAAATCTTTCTTTGAGAGCCTCGAGAATCAAGTCGATATACTTTGTGGTGTTTCATCTGATGCTTTCCTTTTCTCGTTCAAAGTATGCAAGTGTTATGTCTTGGTACTTAAAGACGGTGTTTCCATTTTCATCTTTTTCTTCCTTCACATTAGACATGACTTTTTGCAAGTTGGGCAAGTTAAAAATAGTTTCAGGATTTCTCTCAAAACGCCGCTTCATTAATGAATAGGTCAAAAACATATCATCTAACTCGTCTACCAATTCGATTATCCCAAAATTTTCCTTTTGAGAAATTAGACTAAACTTCAAGGCAGGATCTAAGAGGTCAACAAACAGACCACAGCGTAGCAAAACGTTGGCGTCAGTTAGCAATCTCCTTTTTCCTTCCAGTGTTGCTTTATCGGTCTGCTTTGAGGTGTCTGCAATCACATTCTCAAAGTCTTGCAAGTAAAGCCCGAACTTATCGATCAATCCAGACATACTACGCAGTACATGAGCGATCCAGCGGGTACCCGTTGCTTTCGCTGGTTTGACACGATTATCGTCAAACTCGTACATTTCTTTTAATACTTTGTGCAATTTACGTAATTCTCTTAGCTTTTTTGATGATTTTTCATAAAGATAAAAGAGATTCGCTAAGCTTTTCTTAACAGGACCCAAAACATCATCAAGACTATCTTTCAAGGCTAGTTCTAGTCTATGTGACAAGCACCAGACAAATACAAGCCACTCTAAACCATCTCCTCGAAATTTGGTTGCAAGTCCTGTTTTGATACCACTATTGACACTGGCACCATCACTGGCCAAAAAAATCATTTTGTCCTTTAGTTCTGGCATGCCCAAATCGTCGAAGGCTTTTAAAATGGCACTTTTAATTCCAGCTGCATCCTGACTAGGAACATCTTTTAATGCGATGAATGAAAGTGTAGGTTCAAATTCAATAGGCTCGATAAACATAAGGTAGACACATTCTTTTTCAATAACAGCAGAATCGGTGCTTCCATCACAAAAAACTGAAACGAAGTTCGCATTTTTCAGCTTTTTCTCAACGTCTTCTTCAAATAGCGTAGAGCTGATAAAATTAACAAATTCGGTACACTGTGTACGATTTTTGTACGCAGTCACGCTGAATTTAACGCCGTTTAATTCAGCCCACTCTACCCAGTCAGTGAAATCAACATATGGCCTTCCTTTATATGCATTCAAATAAGCGATTTGAAAAAGTTTGCAAAGTCCATCCCTTTCAGTGTCTGACATCTTTTTCAAGCCTTTGACAATTGGCGCATCAGCCGGAGCTTTCTAAAATATATATAATAAATAGTTGTGTCGGTATCACTATCCGTTGTATTTATTTATCTAAAAGGAATTTGGCTACAGCAATTCGGAACACAACAGACAAGTCCTGTTTATAAAGAGTTTCTTTCGCATTGCTGTAAAGAAAAATTTGATTGAGCTGAGATAGATGAATCAAGTTTTCTAGCAGCATGTAAAGTTATGAGACGTATAAACATTGTATTGGTAGATTTTTTTGAACTTTTTTTACCTGAGTCACACTTTTTCTGTAAGCCGATCCAGATGCTTCACATCTTTCTTTTTCTTCAAGCTCTTTGCTTTTTTTCGTGTTGTGATGTCTGCTGGTGCTCAGCCACAGCAGATCTTCTGTAATTCTTAGAACCCTTTATGAATGCGTTCGAGTAATTTTTGGACGATTCTATATTCTTCTCCCATTTCACGCAAACCTTGCACTTCATACCATCTGAGAAATGTTGTAGACGACATGTTACTTCTTTGTGCGATAGTTCAACGTTTGAGTTAAATGAACTTAGATAATTATTATGATATTTAAACACCCTCCATCATGAATCGTTTAAAAAATCTTTGCCAAGCATGTAAAAAACAAGATGTAGGAGGGAGACGAATATGAAGAGAAAAGAAAAAGTATAGACGTCAAAAAAACAACAAAAGAATTATACAAAAAAGATGATGTATATTAAAGAAAGAAAACATGTTTATTGAACGTCATTAATACACACGATGTGTAATTTGTTCATAAATCTTGTATACAACCTTTTATAAATAAGAAATACAGGTTCATACGCAAGAAATGTCAAATGCTGAAGTAATAAAAGTTGTTAAGGCCATGATACACTATTTAATATTGGATACGATAATGATTCAGACATGCCAAATATGGAGAGTCTAAAAATAAACTATTTCTACTCTATGGCCTGATACACTATTCGATATTCGCTCCGTTCACCAAACATTCCATTCATTCACATGTGCACGTACAAAGAAAATATCCAGAAAATTCCTAGACAATGGATCCAGACAGTCGATACTTTTGATCTTATCGAAAGCGAATCAAATCATTTTGATTTTTCATACCATATTTTTTTCCTTCTTCAATATCAAATTGAATATTTTTTTGCATGATACACTATTCAATAAAGAGGTAGTTGTCTCTTTCACTTTCTAAATATGCTCTGTCTGAATATTATCATAGTAAATAGAAGAGAAACGGTTAAAAACAGCGGTAACATCAAAGACGGTCAAAGCGTTCTCGATGTTGAACAATAATCTCTTTTCTATTTACTATGATATTATCGTATACAACATCGAATAGTGTATCATGGTCTTTATGGTTTAAATCTTAGTTATTTTAACCGGACAAGGTACAAAACTAGGCTGTGGTTGACCGGTGAAAAAAACAAAATGAACGGTAATTACCGATCACCGGCCGTTATTTGCAGTGCTGCCTTGCTAGGACAGGAACAGTGGTTTTGCAAAAGAAAGTATCCAATGCCTTGTTTCGACCAATCTGTTCACAGGCAAGTTGGACGCTCCAAGTCGAATATCTCGACGCCAGATCTGATCGCATCAATAATGGCGGCTTTTGATGAGGAGAAAGCCGCATCCAACGTTTCATCCCATTTGAACGGGCAGCGGGGTGAAAGAAAGGGACGGAATGGGGCCATATGCTGACGCAGCTGAGCATAGTTCGATACCTGATTGACGAGGCCGAACCAGCTACGAATATCTGTTGTTGAAGAGGGCGTCGGGAAATCCCGAATCGTGCTGATATATTTGTCGAGCGGGTCAATCCTATCCCCTGTGATCCGAAACCCAGCGAAGTCTACCTCCTTTTTAGCAAATTGGAGCTTCTCGGGGTTCAGCACAATGCCTGCGTTTCCCACAAGGGTTAGGAAGTCGATGGTACGCCACCAATGCTCCTCGAGGTTTTGGTCGTAGTGAAGGGTGTCATCGATGATACGTTCTTTGCGTGGGAACTCGGCTATAATGGCATCGAATCTGCGGTTGTAACCGTCCCCCGACAATAAGAAGCCCTGTGGTGCTCGCTTATAGCGCCATCGACCAATGGGGGTGATAAATGTGGTCAGGTGGCGATCAGACTCACGGAGGGGAAGGCTATGATAGCCATTCCAGGCGTCCGTCACGGTCTTCCAGGTATCACGTGGGATCCGACGAGCGACATGGAATGGGGATTCAGCATTGTGCGTTTCTCTCCTGCAATGTTTATTAAGGGGAGAGAGGTCAACTGTCCTGCGCGGGGATCCATCCTGCTTCCTTGTGATAACCATGCGGTGACACCAAGTCACTGCTTCACCAATGGGCACCCGTTCAATGACTCCCAGTGCTTTGTCGCGATGTAGGTCTGAATTCACCTTTTCCTGCCAGTGCATCGGCACTGGCATCGCGGTGTGGTAGGCTGTTGGTTTCGCATCATCATGAAGGTGTATTTCTACCGGAGGGCCATCCATCCGTGGAAGTTGTTGGTGTGGACAGGTATTGAAGGTGGAGCTGGCATATCGTTGAAGGAGCCAGTCCCGCATTTTGTCATTGTTGGCAGGGTTGCAGGGAAACGGAAGTTGCTTCGGGCGATCAGGGACGATTGTCCTCCGAGGGTAGTTACAAATGCCACCATCGTCGTTCGTCGCTCCACATATGGATCCATCATTTGACATGGTAGCTCCACTGATCGTCTCGCAGGGGACTGTACAAGTACCGTTGTCGAACTTGCCAATGGTGGGGAAGTCGCTATCGATAATTCCCAGCTGGAGCATCGTTTCGTGGGACAGGTATAGCACGTTGGCATCACAACTGACGTAGACCATTGAGCAGGAAAGGACGTCCCCCCTGCGTTGGTCGTTCCTGTAATGTGTGCGAAGAAGATGCCATCAATGCGAATCGGAGATTTGTTAGCTGCGTTCAGTGACATCTTGGCAGGGTGCTGGTCGGACATCTTAAAGCCAGACTGCAAGTACTGGTCCAGTGACCACAAGTCAGATTGAGCACCTGAGTCAGTGATTCCTTTCACATTAACGATACTGGATGGCCGACTCTCAAGCGATAGCTGCAGGTCAACGGTTGGGTGTTCTCTCATGCGAGCCTTCCTCCATTCGCCTTTGCTGAAAATTTGGTGGTCCGCCGGTACCGTGGTCCGAGACTTCCAGGGTTTCTGGGACGAGTGGTGATGGATCGATGATATTTGACCAAAATAGTCCATCGGGGCAACACTCACAGAACTGGCATCTCCCTGCTTCTTGCGCTGTTGGATGTCTCTGTTTTTTTCCAACAGGTTTCACATCGTGTGTGGGGTTTCCGATTCCACCCTCGTGACTTCTTGGAGAACACCTTAAAGGTCCTACCACAATCTGAGCACTCCGCAGTGCTGGACTTGTCAGTCTCACTCGGGGATGTGGGGCAGTGTCTGGCGGGGTTGGCTCTATTGTGACGGTATGATGATAGAGCGGAGATCGATGTGGCTGGGTTAGCATTCCTGGCGGTTTCCCTGTTTTCGACGAAGGCTATAACTTCTGTTAGAGCTTTCGTCTGGATGTTGTCGGTGCTGAGGGCATCACGGCGTATATCCAGGTCTGCTATTCCATTTAACAATACGTCCCGTATGACCTCGTCAGTATAGTAGACATTGCCACGGTATGCAGTGTTGCAAATTGCCACAAAGACCGTTGTACGTGGTCTGGAATTCACAGGTTTCCGCCTTACCCTGAACTCTCGCAGCGAATGTTCGGATTGGCTCGTCAGGGTCCTGTCTCATGGCCAGGAGCTCCGATCTGACCACACCAAGGGCGACGGGAATAACGGCCAAGGTCTTGAGGGTCTGTAGCGCCTCGGTGAGTGGGAGAACAGTGAATGCAGGGTTTGCTCGTAGGGCGATGTTGCCAAGGTGTTCATCGGCACATTCAAGTAGCTGACCAGATGCTGCGTCATCTGGGATCATGGATCCAACACGAAAGGTCTCCCATCGTCTGATGAATGCGTTCCAGTCCTCCGTTGTGGAGTTGAGCCGGACCTTAGGACGCTCAAGCCTGGGTGCACGTGGGGCAGCTGGGGCAGCAGGGCCACGTGGGGCAGTGGAAGCAGCGTGTGTATGCGAGTGCACGTTCAGTATTGCAGCTGCCCCAATGACGTCAACATCGTCCGTTTGAAACCCACATCCAGGAATTGGGCATGTGAGGACTGTCATAATTAACTGCTCAGAGTATTCCAGTAAAAGATTCAAACATGGACAAAAGTCATTCGATTAATATGTCATATATATATTAGAATGTTTGAATCTAAAATACAAACAAAGAGAACAAACGAAAGAACAAACAAAAGAACAAACAAAGGGACAATGAACTATAAGATAGTGAATGTCATTAGTCATAACTCTCCAATTTTGTCAAAGCTTAAAAGATGTCTGTTATGTATTTCTTGTTGGTTTTACTTCCTAGTGTTTCTTTATGCATTCGTAAAAGCTATTTTTTTTATAATAGATCATTTTTATTCATGCTCTTTTTGCGACTATGAGTTGTCGGAATTTTTTTGAATCTGTACTTATGCATAAAAGAACTGGAAATGATTGATTCATAAAGCATTTTGTTTTCCTTCTCTTTTCTATCTCCATCCCACATTCACAAAATCAAATCTTTAAATACACGTTATCAGACTATCAAACCCGACCTTGTTTTGATTTTTTATATTGCGACATTACTTGATATTAAGTTTTTCATAACTGAAAATTGATATGGGACAATTTCTGATAATTTTAATCAAATTACCACATCAAAACGAGGCAAGGGAGCACAGTTTGGTATTTGGACATTTGAAGTAATAAGGTCTCTGAATGGCAATATAACTAAATTGTACATTACATGGATAGGATACATTTCAAGAAAACTGACAAAAATCTATATATTAATAGCCGATTCTCTGTCTGTCTGTCTGTCTGTTTGTTTGTTTGTAAGTCACGCAAAATGGTAGATTGAGTTGTGAGCGAAATTATTTCTTTTTTTGTGTGCGACGTGAGTTCGAAGCAAATACATTGCAACCCCAATCGAACGTGACTTTTTTGGCTGATGAACTAATAGGAATAACGTTTTGTTTTTATTATTATTGTTAGTTTTATATTCCAAGGACTACGTTGACTACGTTGGCTTTGAAAACAATACATCAACTAAATACAAAGAAACTAGCTGATTAAACAGTTTGGACAAAAAGCAGCAGTGGCAGAACGTGGTAGCATGTTTGCCAGTGTATTCTAACGTATCCTTGCCTGACTGTCTCAGACGGGTAAACTTTTTTTTCGAGCAATCAAAATGTTTAAAAACCGATAGGTAAAAAAAGAGTATCATTTTTTGCTTTTCTTTTAATAATTTAATTTCTTTTTATAAAGCGCTTCTGATCGAATGTTTTTTTATTCTCTTTATTCATTTAGCACGTGCCTTTTTTTCTCTCCTCCCGTGTGATCTTTTTAAGAAGAGAAACCATTTTCCCCCTCTTTGATAGCACCCATACCCATGTTAGAGCGCGTAACTTTTTTAAAACAAAAGCAGAGATAGTAAAAGGAGAGTTCAAGGACAAAAAACGCGCACGCACACACGCACACACACGCACACACAAAATGTCTCAGCACCCCAGCCCTTCTGCGCATGCGTCGAAAAGTATTGACGTCACGTCGAAAAATGATGACGTCAGCATTATCGTCGAAAAGTATTGACGTCAGCATTATCGTCGAAAAGTGCTGACGTCAGCACTATCATCGAAGTCATCAATCAAACCCCTTCTGCGCATGCGTCGAAAAGTATTGACGTCAGCAGTTTCATCGGTTGAATTGCCCTCCTCGTAAAAATTCATCAAATGAGTCAGGGAATCCCCTGACTCAGTTCTGTCCACTCGTAAAAAATTTCCAAGTTGAAAAAGTGTATGTAATAAAGGATGTTGAGTTATTTCAGAAAGGTTGTTACTTCTTTATATAACAAGACTAAGGAGAGACTAGGATATGGACAGTCATATAATTATACCAAGCTGTTTAAGGAATATGGTGCGACAGATTTTGATGAGGCAATGCTAGCAGCAGCTAACGAAGGTGACATCGAGGAGGTCAAGCTGTTTAAGGAATATGGTGCGACAGATTTTGATGAGGCAATGCTAGCAGCAGCTAAAAATGGTCACCTCGAGATCGTTCGACAGCTCAAGGAGTGGGGCGCGACGGATTTTAACGAGGCAATGCTAGATGCAGCTTTGTTTGGTCACATCGAGATCGTTCGACTATGTAAGGAGTGGGGCGCTACAAACTTTAGCAGAACAATGTGGCGAGCAGCTGTCGAGGGTCACATCGAAATTGTTAAACTCTGTAAGGAGTGGGGCGCGACGGATTTTGATGAGATAATGGAAGTAGCAGCTTTCTTTGCTCACATCGAGATCATTAAACTCTGTAAGGAGTGGGGTGCGACGGCGTTTGATGAGGCAATGGCTGCAGCAGCTTTCAATAGTCACTTTATGATTGTAGCACTCTGTCGACGTTGGTTAGGTTATGATGATATTCATGAGGAGCTCTTTCGCTATCATCACAAGCGTCGATTCGGAAATTATGACGCTATTCACGAGGAGCTTTTTCGCTATCATCACAAGCGTCGATTTGGAAAAGATCTCTATTACGAGTTGGTGGAAGTTACCATGCATCCGGATAGGGTGTGGGATTGGTACTATGATGAGGAAGATAAGAAATTTCTAACTGGCTATTTTCAATAAGTTTGTATACTTATTGAAGAACAACCTTGTAACTCCTTGGGAACCTACATCGTATGTAAAGATATGCGTGTTCTGAAGCATCCAATTCTTGCAAGATGTCACTCCAGTCGTTTTTGATGACATTGGTTTCATCATCGATAAGCTTAACATCACTCTTCTCTTTAGGATACCAAACGAATAGCATCTTTGCTTGCCGTCTGATAGTTTTTGGAAGAGCTGTGTAGACTTGGGTGAGAAGCCATAGACTATGTTTTTGATGACGTCCTGTGGTACTTAGATTGAGAAGTGGAGTCCTCTTCTTATCGAGTTTCTCATCAGCTATGGAATCATCGATGATGAATAAGGTTTCCTGCCCTGCCAATTGCTTGGTGAATATCTCAATCCAATATAGTAAGTCCTGTTGTGGTGTAGGTTCGATCAGAAAAACATCATCATCTTCCCAGAGAATCGTACAGTCTTTATAGGTTGTATTCCATCGGAGGGAAGGACAGAGAATGACGATGTAGTCAAAGTGGTGCTTGAAGTGGTTCTGTAGTAAGCGTAGAGCCAGTTCCGTCTTGCCACAGCCTGTCGGTCCTGAAAAAATGGTGGTACAAGGATCTTTAATAAGGTTCATTTATTTTAGTAGCCTACACTGTGGAAGCGCTCATTCATGAAGTTAACCTGTCCATCTTGTAGCACAAAGAGGTAACATTGGATGGCTCCCGCACCATCAGCTTTTTTGGTGATCTGCAGTGTGACACCATCTGAAGTGTTTTTGAGGCGCCTCCCCGCACCATGTAGAGTATTGTCAGCAACACTTCGAAAGTCGATAAAAAGACAGTAATTAGAATCAAAGAATTTAGAAGGACTAATGGCCGGCAGCAGTTCATTGGAAGTGAAATACTTCCGTGCCGGGGCATACATTTCTTCTGGAAGTAAGCCCTGTGTATAGAGTTGATTAGGCTCTCCTTCGATGGTAATGTCTACCTTGCTGATTTTCGGGTTGTAGTAATGGGTGTTATCCATAGCGTATGCTTTTCGTTTGTCTGGATCAAGAAAGAATAGAACAAGAGCCTTTAAACTCTCGCTGGGCACGTTTACCTGTATATTCCAGGCGGTATCTTTCTTGTCCAAAGGGATTATTCTATGCCGTAAAACACGGGTGTAGGGTAGTCGCCTATTGGCAAGTTCATTGTAGACTTTTAGTTTGAAGTCAGAGTCTTCTACCTTGTCGAATTCTAGAGCAATGTTGGAGATAGTGTAGGTGCCGTCAGGATCTTTCTTCGAAGCACCTGATCCTGATCCTGCATCTCTGATGACCTTTCCATACTCTGCGAATTTAATTTTGAAGCTTAAGCGATCGCGAAGCTGTACATAGGGGAGATGCTTGACGAGTTCAAAAAATTCCCATAGAGGAATGGCAAAACGGTTACCATGGACAGCTGCCAGGGAGGACTTACTCGTTGAAGTACTCGTTGCACCCGGTGTGACTCTGAGCTTGTTCACATCACCCTCCGGATCTATTCCCTGTTGGATACGTTCCACTTGCATTTCCTCAGGTAGCCATCTGTCCTTGTAAATTTCCATCACATCCGCATTTTGAATGTCTTGGATGATGTTTCCTTCGTAACTGATAGTCAACTGTTCGATCAAAGCCTTTCCCAAGTTGTTGACGATGTAGCGTCCTGTATCGGTGGAGTTGAGTTTGATATCAAACGTGAGCTTGAGCGATTCTGGTAGAATGACATCATTAGCACCAAGATTCGGCAGCCTCACATCTAGAAATAGAGCCTGGTCAATGGTACTTGGTGTATTCGAGATCTTGACATGCTGACGCGGTGCGTTGAAGGCAAAGCGAGTCATATATTCCTTATGAGGGTTTGCAATACCATACATGTTTATTATAAGAGAAATGGCCTTTAACTCATTTGAAACACCTTACGGTAACTTTGACGATGTAGAAGATACATCGTTTACATCTGACACTACACCGCTTATATCTGACACTACACCGCTTATATCTAATACAGGCGATTCTTCTGAAATACCAAGCGCATCAATTCAGCAGGGAATAGAAATTAAAAGACAGACAATAGAAGATTTATACAACTATCTCGGTATAGAAGGAGATCCCAATTTGGCTTTGGATCGGTTTCGAGTAACTTCAACGAAAACACCAGGTGTTGTAAAAGTTGAATTTTATAAAAATGATGAATGGCACCAATTAACGAAAAAAAAGGGAGGATTTTACGTTAAAGAAGGTATTTTGAAAACCCTAGGTGGTGAGGCTGCTATAAAAACCCAGTTAGGTGTTGATAGTACACCAGAGTGGATGCATAAGGGAAGACGTAAACTGGCGAAACAACTAGAAAATATTGAAATGGATAGCTTGGATGACAGTCAAGTCCTCGACAAAATCTTAAATGCGAGAGAGGTATTGGGTGAAATGCTCGAGCAAGGCACCCCAAAAACATTAGAGGTAGAGGAGTTCTTAAGCGAGCATGGGATTGAATTTAATTTGCGTGAACTTAGAGGCTTAGACGATGCACTAAAACGAATACGTGGGGAGTTGGAGAACAACTTAGCAAAATTAGGCGAACTCGATAATCAAATAGCAAAAGAAGAACGTAAACTAGGTGAAACAAGCAATCCTGAAATACAAGAAGAGATTAAGCGACGACTCTCCAATTTGAAAGCGGAGCGTGCAGATCGACTAGAGGTGCTGAGTGGTAACCGAAAGGAGTTGTCTAGCCAATGGTCGCGCATCAAAGAGACGGTGTTCAAAGTACTCGAGAAGGATAGAACACTAGGGGAGAAACTTCGTATCCTCTTTCGAGAGCAAGGGATCACAATCGTTTCAATCTTAACAGCGTTTTCGCTGGTAATATCAACGATAGCAACCTCTCTCACAGGTGGTGGTGCTCCTACTCGAGGAAGTCCTCCTCCTGCTGCTTCTGGAAGAGCTGGTGTACAGCAATGGGTGAAGAAGCAGCTCGAAGCACTTGGACGCCTTCTTGGAAAACTTGCAAGTAAACTTGGAGCTGCATTGCCAGGGATCATTGGAAGTGTTGTAAGCTGGCTCTTAAACTTTCTGAAGAAAGGTGTCATAACTCTAGCGAGCAATGCATGGCTAGTCGTAGTTTTGGGGGTTGGTCTGATAGGCAACTGGCTATGGTTTGAAATACAAAAGAACCGCAATTAAACCGACACCTACCCACATGAGAGCTTGCTTTTCTTCTTCATGCTGCTTAGCCGCGGAAGACGTTGGAACTTGCTTAACGGGAGATGTTTGAGCTCGCTTAACGGAAGATGTTGGAGGATCGGAGGAAGCCATTCTGCGACCCTGAAATGCTCCCAAAGAGTGTTGTTTAGGTGGTGGTGGTAGTTTACCGATGTGAGTCGCAACGGTAAGCTTTGTCGAAAAATAAGAGATGTTGTCGAGATTCCCAAGCTTTAAATCGCTGGGTATTAGGTATGTACCGAGGGCAACGCCAAAATCAGGTTCCGATCTAGCGTAACTTAAGGCTTTCTGGAACTTACCAATCTCTTCCGCTAAAGAGGTGTCTTTCCGGATCGCTTGCTCTACTGCGGTCATGAAGATCTTTTGCGCATCCAAGGCACGTCCAGTGTCACCCGCTATAACGGAACGTGCACTCGCCTGACTTTCTAAAAGCATTCGTGCGTACATCCGCGTACTCTGCGACAAGCGTTGTATACCAGCTCTACTTAACCCAGCATCAACATCATTTTGAACGTAGAATTCCCAACTCTTGCCAATTCTCCGCATGCGAGCAGGGTATCGCCAGAAGAACTTGTCAGCTGGTATGTCAAACTCTGCAGAGAGCGTCTTGAACGCACTTGAATTGTATTTGTTATCTCGCGGGTTGAAGCTTAGTTCACTTGGTAGAGGAATTTCAAGTTGCTTCAAGATCAGACGTATCTGAAAATAGACGTGAAAGCGGTAGATGCTCGCAATCATAGGGTTCTTATGGTGTAGATGTTGCGTTGATATGCCGCAACCAGTCGTAGCTAACCAGGTAGCAAAAGATAACTGTCCTGGGTACATGTCGATATCGAGCCATATGTCATTTTTCATGGGTACAAACGGAAATGAGAAAATATCGCGAAACTTAGCGATGAAAAAGCTCCCTTGTTGATCCACAACGATCCTTTGCTCCCACAGTTCCTTAGCAGCTAAGAGTGTACTGGGTTGCCCGAATTTTGGAATATACCGCACCTTGTCGTAGTTCATTTCTATTATAATAAATGTATGTAAATGTCACCCATCTTGGAGAAACCAAGTTACCAACAGAGTTAAAAGAAGGCACGGAGATTGCGATAAAAGAAGCAGTGTTATACGTGGGGTGGCTCAACCTAGTTCAACACGCTAGATTTACCATTGATCAAGTATCAAAAAAAGACCCCGTCGATTCAAGGTTCCCCCTGCATATAGACTTTCCACCTGGATTATATACGTCAAAGAGTATTCGTTCAAGAATAAATGCAAGATCACTTGGATGCGCAAATCTCGATCCAAGAGAGGATGGTAAGCTTCACTTATCAGTACAAAAAGGGTATTACGTCTCAATAAGTGAAAACTTAGGGGAACTTTTAGGATTAGATAAGAAGTATACTCAAGGTGAATATAGATCGGTGCCAAACTTCTGTACGTTCAAGTCTATACGGCTGTACTGTGAGGAATTCGAAAACAGCTATATTCTGTTAAACGGTGCAATTACGAAAATCGTACACATTTTTAGACTTCAGAAGCCAGAATACGAGTATGGCGACATCATGTCGTATCACTATGAACGTCCTATGTTCACCAACAAATTGAGGTCCTCAACGCGAACGTTGAATTTTTACGTCACCGACGATCAAGGCAGGAAAGTTGATTTACAAGCTATCAATATGCTCGTCGTCTTCAAATAAACAGATGGCAATGTACGACGTGACTACGGAGAAGCTATATCCTGTTTTACCAGACCCAGAGAATGGATACGCAAAAAACTATAGAATTCAAGCGGTGAAGGAGACGGAAGCATACCTATCTCGGGAATTAGAAAGTCGAACATCTTTAGAGCGCAAATTTTCACACTACTCAGCAGTTGCGAAATATGCATGTTACTTTCTGATCGCGGTGAATGTTGTACTCTCTGGTGGTGAGATTGCATGCTTGGTATCAGAAATGGATACTTCGATGAGCATCGGGCTGTGTGTGACAGCTCTCGTGGTGGGTCTAATAATGAGCGGTATTCAAAAATGTGCCTCTATTTTCGATGTAAAAAGACAGAAAAACCATGATATCGCATTCGCTGCGCAGACCGTTCTAGACAGTCTGCGTGTGCTAATATCAAAAGTCTACGAAGACGGTACCATCGATCATCCTGAGTTTACTCGAATTATGGAGGAGAAACAGCTTTACGAACATCAGAAGCAAGAGCTGCGAAAACGATCAAGGAAGGTGATCAAACAGCTTTACGAACATCAGAAGCAAGAGCTTTTGGAACGTGGAAGGAAAGAAGGTCGCGAAGAAATCGCAAAAAAGCTCGTGAGCAGTTCAGATACCCCGAGTGCACCTGCTATGTGATGTATGAGGCACCCCCTCCTTATGTTTTGTAGCTGGGTAAAGCTACAAAACGACATTTGTATTATCCATCCCTCCACTTGCTATGGCAGTTGTTACACTCATTGAACACTGACGTTCCCTCGTCACATGACCTGACTTGTTTTGGTATTGAAAGAATGTTCCTGCTCCCACAGCGATGGCAAGTATACAATGTTTGTTCTGGAGCAGTCGCTCTAGGCTTTGACATTTCGTTGAATATTTTAAGGAGTCTATCCTTGGCAGAGTCAAATATTGGATTTGAAAAGTCTTCCATTTATTTACTCGACCTCCCAAGGGGGTCCAACCGTTGGACACCCTTTTCAAGTTCTGCTCTAGTGAGTTGTTCACACTTCATAGTAGCTACAAAACGTTACATGTCGATATCGAACATACCCTCGAACAATTCCCGCGTATCAACATCGGGCAGAGTAAAGTGGTTTTGGTGCCATGCATTTGAAAAGAGATAAAATGAATATTATAGATCCGCTCAAGCAAGTTCTCGCTATAGATTTTACTAAGAAGAGAAATGATTCAGTTACATCCAGATTTAACAGGCTGCTGGGTTCAAAGATAATCATGTTGACAACTCTCATAACGGCATGGTGTTGGTACAAAGATGGCATGAATTGCAATATGTTAGGTTGGGATGTAGGGAACAAATTCATACAAAATGCTTGCTGGATGAAGGGTCTATATATATATGAGGAGCTCACAAAATATGAACTATCTCACGAGTACGGAATTCCTGATACTCTCGATATGACTGGAATTCTCCAGCAGCGAGATGGCAGTCATGTGCTATGTAAGTCGCGAGGATCATGTGTGCCCATGAAAAAGACTATTATCACATCTTACCAATGGATTCCATTCTTCATTCTAGCATGTTCAATGGCATTACAGTTGCCATATATGCTGTTCAAGTGGAACTTTGAGCGATTGGAAAAATTTAAGAGCTGTGTAGAATCTTCCTCTGCAGCAGCGATTTATAATGTGTACTTTTGTGATACTGTGACTTGTACGAAGAATGTGTACATTTTTTGCCAATTTATAGTGGAAATTCTGTACATCATCATGAACCTGTCGATTCTCCAGGCATGCAGACAACTCATAGGAGTGCCAGATATAACGAAGAAAGGTAATAATGTACTCTTTCCTACTATGGGTATGTGCACGATTGAGGCAAATAAGGGTAGTCTCACGGTTATATACACCAATACACTAACTTTATCATGTGAGATATCTTCACATGTCATATATGGCTACTGCTTCATTATAGTGTGGTTGGTTGCAGTGTTAGGAACTATAGTTTCTTGCATTGGTGTACTAATAACACTAGGGCGAATGTACCAAAACTACCATCGTTCCAATAGGAAAGGCTTCACTATGTATCAATTGGAACTTTATGAGGCTGTTCGAGAAAAAGATATCCAAAAATTTTATGAAATCAACCAGATGATGACAAATTTCCCTGATGAACAACTTCCAACTTGCACACGTATGGACGTCAAGTGGGAGACATTTACTTGAAGTAATGCCTGGTACAGTCAACCTCATAGCCTACGATCTCTCCGGTTTCAACATCAGTCTCCTCACCTGCTGGCGATGTATAAATTTGTCTTTTGACAAACGCTTTTTTCGAGAGATTACAAAAAAGTCTATTCAGTGCACATTCGTGACACTCGGGGAACTCTGTCTGCACTCCTATAGAGCACTGGTTCCGCTTGTACCTTATTTCACCACTCAAGACCCTCGTAAGTTCATTTCGGTTCATCGTAGAATAGCCTCGAAGACCTTCTTCTTTCGCTTTCAGCCTTAGTTGTTTCACTGTTGCCATTTTCTTCAAAGTTACAACATTAACTTTGAAGTCTCTACTCATCGTCATCACTGAGAAGGCTCTCACGCATATCTGTTTCATGGTACTTGCACTCTTTCAGATGGACTTGGAGGTAGTGGTTGTGATGGGTCTGTGTGTACACGCTTCCGATCTTCAACACACCAGTGGCCTTGCAGGATTTGTTGAACGGCGGTGAATCGTTTATAAACTTTGTTTTGATGTTACCATCCCAGGAGATGAGCTTTGGGTTGATCCAGCCTGCAGTACTTATCACAGTACCTGTCAAGGTCTTGAAGAGAAGCTCTTGCACACGATCAGCAATCGCGTTGTAGGCATCACACCAAGCTTTATCATCCAACACGTTGAATCCCATCTTCCAGGCAGATGTCTCGTTATACCTCGATACCCCTGAAGAGTGGCAATTCTTTGGGGTCTTGATCAAGAGAGGAACAATTTTACTCGCTTCCTTCTCATACCCGATGTAGTACCTCAGGTCGTTCTTGTTTGCTACGATAGGTTCTGCTATAGTGATCTTTGACATGTCGATAGTGTAAATGTCGGTAAGTTCTGCACTAGAGTTAAAGTCATTCCGTGAAACTTCGATTTGTCCAAAACGCAACATCTTTATTATATGCAACAAAAACTCCAACTTTGAAATATTTATGAGACTACCACTTTTTGACGTATTCTGGAGGTACTTCCGTATCCTCAGGAATAAGCATAAGTTCTTCACGTACAAAAGATCTCTCCGGCCCATCTTCTAGGTAGTACAAAACACGCTGACCTTGGTATTGCAATATCTTATCGACCCGATACGTTTCCCGACTCCAGTTGTTGTCTGTTGCGCGTCGTTTTATGCCGTCATGTTCCTCACCCGGCGCTAGCAAATAGCGGTATAATCCCGCTTCAGGTAAAGTTTCTTCATTCGGGTAAAACCCAACTTTTAACGGAACTTCCTCCAGTTTAATCGCCTTTGAGGGTTTCATCCCGGTTCTGGCAAGAACATTGTTGTTCAGTTGACTCACACTTTTCTGGTAGTGTTTTACCCAAGTGGTACTGTTTTTCTCTGGATCTTCCAACTCCTGCGCATCTTGTATAGGGAAAAGTTTCTCCGCGAGGAGTTTGTTGAAGTTTTCCACAAAGGCCTGCTTTCTGTGGTTATGCTTTGTTGTAGTTCTCACCACCTCGACATCGTGCTTCTGGAAGACCTTGGCTGTTTCCGACTTGAACTCTGATCCGTTATCTACATAGAGCTTCTCAGGCCACTTTAGTGGACCCTTTTTGTAAATGTCAGCAAACATCTCTGCAACGTCGCTCGCCTTCTTCGTTCTCAGAGGTCTACTCGCTTTATACCCTGAAGCAATATCGATCACATTCAAAGCGTACTTGTACGTATTCTGATAGACTTTGTCATGAGGAAGATACAAAAGATCGGCCTGGTGGATCTTGTTCACCTTGGTCACGTAAAAGTGAGGATAGTCGATGTGCTTAGGCCTTGGTAGATGTATCTGATATAAAGCTTGATGAGTTAGCCACTTCAACACTTGTTTCCTAGTAACTCCAGCAGCCTTCTGAAGCTCTTTAATGGCTTTCTTCCCTTTCCACAGATTCTCTGGTTTGTAGTAGATGTCACGCAACGTTTCAGTCATTTATTACATACGGTAGAGCAGAAATCCAACAATACCTAGAGTTCCAGCGATCGCTACCAATTCACCAGTCTTTTGAGCTTCAGAAGGGTTATAAAAATCCGTTAATTCAGGCCTAGGGGGTAAAGGTGAGAGACGCTGTTGTGTTGCCTCGTAGTACTCGTGCATACCTCGATCAAGATCAGAGATGTACGCAGAGGCGTTATTTTCTTGTCGAAGTCTGTTGTTGATAAAGTCAAGGCGTGTCGCGCGCTCTCGATCCCATTCCATTTGTGCTTGTCTCGTTTTTTCGGCTGCCATAGCACGTTCTTCTCGATCTGCTGCTGCTTCCTCATCACCAGAGAGAGCCCTCTCTGCGTAGTTGCCAAACGTGAATAGTGCTGCACTTACTGCCCCTCCTATTAAAATGCTAACCATTTATCTAAACCGAAATTTTATCCTTGTACCACCCTTGCTTGAGTGCGTAATCATCTGACAAAATTGCCATCTCAAGGTATAGTCCAAGCTTTCCCACATCAGCTAAATCTAGCTTTGCGGATGGAGCTCCTACACTGAAGAATTTTTTTCCAGCGTACGCGTACAAGCTGGTGTAGCCTAGTAAACGTGCCGCCTGCCACATGCTATCCATGAATTCTTTCTCCATTTATATTAAGCAAAAATGATCTTGTTTTTGTGCTTGCACCTTTGAGCCAGTGTCAGCGGAAGGCTTAGTAGAAGAGCTTTTGCGCGTTGCTCGTGTGTAGAAGTAGCAGACTAACAACCCCACAGCTAAAACAGCTATGGCACCACCAGCTCCTCCAATCATATACGTCTTAGTAGGTACTTGTGTAGGTACTTGCGTAGGTACTTGATTAGGTACTTGATTAGGTACTTGTGTAGGTACTTGCGTAGGTACTTCTAAGTTCTTTTTATTCTTTCGGTTCCACTCTGCTAGCTTCTTCCCGCTCGCGACTCTCCCAGGGTCCTTCAATTTTACTATCTTCTTCTCGTCTTCGCTCATTTATTTGACGCTCTTCAGCGATTTTTGCGTACTTAATCCAATCAAGATTGCTAAAAATGATCGCAAACAGCGCCAAAGGACCGAGAAAAGTTTTACAATTTGAGTAGATAGTAGACCCTATCACATCCATAGGTGAAACGCCAGGCATAGATGCCGCCATATAACTCGTGATGGAATTAGTGATGAGTGGATTTCCGTTGATCTCCTTCATCATCTTTGAAACATCTCTCACACCTACCAAATTAGATATCAGAGCGTTGAAATCATGGCGTTTCTTGCTGGAACTGCTCCTGCAGAGCCGCCAGGCGATCATTCCCCTCCGTGTATGTTTTGTATAGCTTTTCGATGGTCTTGTCTTGCAACTTATTCACTCTTTCAACTGTCCAAGGTTTTTTACCGCCAAGATGTTGACCACTTTGTACAGCACGTATAAGTTCTGCTCTTTTCTGCGCTTCTGCTGGAGTACCAACTACGTCAATAGATCCATCGATATTCATTACTAGATTTATTATATGACGACACTTCCAGAAAACAAACATCCAAAGTCCTGTCGGAACGCAGAAACAGATGAGTAGTATTACTTCGTACATTTTCTTTCATGTGGCGGTGATGAGCTACATGAAACGAATATTATATTATTATTGAAAACAAAACTCCCTTAGGAGAACCCCCTAGGGTTTTTGTTGTTGATGATGATGTTGTTGCTTGCGATACCCTAGAGGGTTTTTAATTCATTGTCTTCGATCTAACCGGCACTCCACCCTGGCTTCTCGAATCCACCAGCTCTGAGCTCTACCCCTAGATCTTAGACTATTTGTGTGTGACTACTTACGAGCTCCGACTACTACGCACGTAATGGCCGTTCATGTTCTGCTCGAGTATATTACATTTAGTCACAGTTTTTCCCGACAACTTTTGGCACATTTTGTGGTGAATACCGGGAGCGGACGGCACCATCCAGTTCCAATCTAGCCGCTCCACTAGACCTTCCCTTTCCGGCAGACTCTGTCGCCTGTTCACCACAATTTCAAATTATTCCGCTCTTAAGTTTTATACCATTCATTTACACTTCAATGTCTGCTTGTGGTGTCTCTCGGAAAAATTCGATAATTTTAGAAAACTCTATTTTAGAGAACCCTTAGGTTTTTGTACCGACAGCCACATGTGATAGTAGTTTAGCTTCATCCTAACACCTTCAAGCCACATGTGATAGTAGTTTAGGTTCATGCTAACACCTTCAAGCCCTGACGTTTATGTTGAATTTCGATCGATTTGACGGTAACCTGAATGTCTCTGTGGACCAGTGAAACCTGACAGTGATTAATCACCCAGACCGAAGTCTACCCAAACCGCGATATATCCAACGCAACTGCGGGGAAGTGCGCACTCATGCAAGTTTTTCAACCAGGACATGAGAGACCGAGTGGGGATCGAACTAGCGATCTCAAGATTACAAGTTTTACGTTGTAACCACCACACTACACATCACATTAATAAAACATGATTTCAGCTTATTTATGATAGCTTAAAATCACTCAAGCGTACAATTTCACCTCATTTGCGTCATGAGATCATGAGAAAAAACTTCTCATGAATTACTCACTATTCAGCATGAATCTTATGAATTTATGAATCCTCGAGCACGCGTTGTGATCAAATCTGTCTGTATGATGCGTTTATCATCGTCTCTGTTCAAAGCAATCTTGTTCACTTTTTGTGTATACATTTGATGTTTCTTATTTTGAAGCACTACCATTTCTCTATATAGATTTCCTCCATCTTCTAGACACTTCTTATAATCTTCGAATGTAATGGATTTTTTAACCACACACTTTTTCATGCCTTTGCATCGCTTGTCTTCCTTCTCTAGCGTCTTGTATGCATAGAGTTTAGCTCGTAAAGCCACAAAACTCCGTCATGATCCTACCACCAAGTTCGTCCTTCATCAGACCAATAACCTTCTCATTCTTTAATGTGTATAATCTGTCTTTCTCTGAATAATTACTCGTGTCAAATCTCTTTCTACATCTTCAGCTATATCTCGATAGAAATCTTCCGTCTTGATGTGGTACACGAAGCTGTCAGTGTCCATATAGCAGAGTTGCAGCTACTGCCATATTTCGGCTGCATGTAGTCATAGTGGAATTCAAACATTAACATCTTACTCATATCAAGTATAGCCTGACCTATGTATACAGGCTTCATCATCTTGATACTTGTCTTAACCCATCTCCACACCCATCAAGTTTGCGCTAAAGCGAACTCCACTTTTAAAGTTAGGTTTCATGACGTACCCCTTATACTTCTTTTCGTTCGTAATTAACTTCATATTGCGATGGTTCCGTAATATTCTCCATCGTCTTACCAAACACGCTATTGTTCATAAGCTTGAAAAAGTCTTTTTCGAAGTCGTTCTTTGATTCTTTTCTCAGTCTTGTGTTTAAGTTTATGTAAGGCTTGAGCCAGGCAAACCTGATGATACCTGATGACTCGGTGGACTTTCTTCAGAACTAAGCCATGAGTCAACGCTTGATGTAGCGCTCTTATATCTATGACATACTCATGCTTGTTGTGGAGATTTGGTACGAGTTTTTCCACCTTTGCAAGCGTCATTCTCTCAGGTAGAAATTGTAAACTATTATGAGCATCATGTAGCCTCTTTGGATACTCGATATCCACCTCCAGCACGATAGCCATACTCATTCTTCTTAACTAACTTCGCAATACCTTCAGGTGTGAACTTCTCACATTTTTACCCATCTAAATCCATGTGTTGGCAAGTCTGATGCCATAGCCCAACCGTAAGGTTGTTTGCGTCAAGGTACATTACATATGAGGATTCCTCCTTCGGATCATATTGATCATCCATATACTTATTGTTTGCTTTTACATAGCGATGTACAGCTTGTGTTATACCTCCTCGTATACCTCTCTCGAACATTAACAGCATGTCTATGTCTGTGAGCAGTTCTAACTCTATTCGGGTATACTTCAAGGCTGCTTTCCACGCCAAACCGGGTGCTGTGTAGAAATGGAGTGGATCCAATTGGTAGTGATGCAAGCATGTATCCCGAAACGTTTCAAACACATCTGCTAACAGTAGAACGTCCGTTGCCAAGTACACATCGTGGTAATCTCCAAGTGTTGTCACGTCTCCTTTTGGAGACACTCTTCTCCACACCTGTTGTGCATGTTCGTAGTCTGTGTCACTTATACCACACATGTTCAGCTTGCTGTAAAAGGCTTCTTTTGGAGGTAGCTCTCTCTCAGCAAGCTTTTCCCAACTATCCATATACTCATATGGATATACACCTTTGCGGCGCATCAACTGAAAGATGCTATCTTCCTTGTAAAACCATCGAAGATTTCTGCACTGCTCATCGCTAAGATTAGAGGACAATTTATCCAAACTTGATGCCATGAATCTACAGCTGTCAATGAATCTCAGCTCGATCTTCTTGTACACTTGTGCACCATCAGAGTTGAAAACACCAGCAAGTGGTATTGCTATTTTGACATGGAAGGATATATACTTTTCCCTATTTTCCGCGATGCATCCTATATCTTCCATGTTGTACTTTTCCCCCAGTTCTCTAATGAAGAGGTGTGCATCATAGCCACTTAAGTTGTGAAAGATGATAGGGATATGATGTGGGATCTTGTATCTTAGGTTGCAATTGTTATGTGCGGCACCTCGATATAAACCTGTATAGTGACAGTGATCTCTGACTTTGCGATTTTGAGGATCTGAAAATGGCAGCATACATATGTGACAAGTTTCTGCATCCCAATGATCACGCTTCTGAACATCCGTCAGTTCTATCATCGACTTGCTCTGGAAATGTCGCATACAACCGCTTAACTTCATCTTCCAGATGATCCACAAACTTCTTTACACAATCTTCACCTCTGTATACTTTTAGAGGATCTTGCACATCTCCATACGCAAACTTGCTGTACGTACACCATCCTGAAGGTATATGCTTCGATAGTGTTTTTGTGTTCTTCTCTCTCCCATCTTCCTTCATAGGTACTAAAAGACTCTCGAAATCTGCATAGATAGCAAAAGGTACTCTGAACTGCATCTCTCCATTGTTATAATACAACCATTTTTCCTTCTCTCCAGGCATCTCCACTCTAACTTGTTCATTGCCAGAGCAGTAGATATAGTGCTTGTCTCGTGACTCTACATTGTGAAAACCATTTAGACAGTTGATGCAAAAGTGCTGTGCACATTTGATGATTTGTGTTTTCTTGACCCAACAACCTTGACAGATTCTTGATGGCTGTATAGTGATTTTTCTCTCCATCACATACCATCAACAGATTGACTTGCTTCTTTGCGCTTATGTTACGATTAGATTCTCGTGTGGTGTTGATCCTCCTCTTTGTAGACTTTTCTTCGATATATAGTACGTTCACCCCAATGTTAGGATTATTCTTCTCGAACTTTCCTATCTTGTCTATTGCTACAGGAAATTCTCAAACCATCCCAGTTGTACTCATTCTCATACTTCTGTAGCTTTGAAATGCGTTCTGAATGACTAGTGATCTCTTCATGATGTAGTGCTGCTATTACAGCCCACTTGAAGCATTCTTCATCATCGTTTTTAGGGTTGATGATTGCCTTTTTCGACGCTATCCAGGATGGTAGTTTCGATGTATGAAGATCCTCTCATCAGCTGCAGCTTGTGAAAGTCTACGTCCAGGTGCATGATGTGATCGATGGTGAAGCCGCTTTCTGGTAATGCAGGATGCTCTACTTGGGTTTTGATATATGCAAACATCTCATCCAATATCTCTTTCATGTCACTACCTTGGAACACTCTCATCATCAAGCTGTTAAAAACTTTGTCTATCCTTATATATCCATATTTATCTCCTTTTGTAACATCTTCTCCTTCTAGATCATCATCTTCAAGTTGAATTAAAAGCTTCACTCGCTTCTTCCACATGATCCATAGAGAAGTTGTACTTTAGCAGACCCCATGTCCTCAACCTGCTCTTCCATTAATTTCTCCACATTTGCTCTCACTAGTGTGAAGTATCCATCAACATCAGCTTTTGCTATACCAGCTATACGAAAGCTTCGGAAAGTTTTATGTAGTGCATGCTTATGCTTCATAGGTATAAAATCATCACTCATACTTGTGTTGTTGGTGTCTTCCATCGCCTGTTCTTCAACCATACTTTTTAACCCAAGCTTTTCCTTTGTATTGTTGTACAACTTTAAAATATCACTTTTTGCTTTAGAGAAAGCGTTCTGTATAGGCTCTTTAATTGACTTTGGTACATAACTCACAAGCCAGTCATACCATTCGTTGAGTTTAGATTTTACAACTGATCGGTTCTTCATCATCTCTTGAAGCCCAAAAATATCCATGTATTCAGGCTTCATGTATCTATGTATAGTGACTTGTCTAAGAGGTTTCCTTACTCCAGCTCTCCTAGGTGGTCTTACTGGAGCATCTAATAAATTGATGAGGTCAGCCTTCCTAAGCTTATAGTACCCTTTAAAGCCACGCTCTTTTGCTTGGCTTCTCAATTCTCGAACTGTTTTGTTACTCAACATCCTTTATTATATAGACTTTTTCAACTTGGAAATTTTTTACGAGTGGACAGAACTGAGTCAGGGGATTTCCCTGACTCATTTGATGAATTTTTACGAGGAGGGGAATTCAACCGATGAAACTGCTGACGTCAATACTTTTCGACGCATGCGCAGAAGGGGTTTGATTGATGACTTCGATGATAGTGCTGACGTCAGCACTTTTCGACGATAGTGCTGACGTCAATACTTTTCGACGATAATGCTGACGTCAACATTTTTCGATGATAATGCTGACGTCAACATTTTTCGACGATAATGCTGACGTCAACATTTTTCGATGATAATGCTGACGTCAACATTTTTCGACGAATGCGCAGAAGGGCTGGGGTGCTGAGACATTTTGTGTGTGCGTGTGTGTGCGTGTGTGTGCGTGTGTGCGTGCGCGTTTTTTGTCCTTGAATCCCCATTATATTATCTCTTGTTCCATCTTAACTGTGTCGTGTATTCTGTGTTATTTCATGCTTATAACTATTCAGTGAAAAGTTTTGGTACCTGACCAAACCAGTTTCACGTTGAAAACCAAACCGAAATAGCCAATCTAAAAATTTGAAAATTTTTGTAGTAAAACCATCGTCATCTCATCAGATGCAATGAGTGAAAACTTTGACTAGTGAAAAAAGTGAAGGTATAAGACAGAAGTATAAGACATTCATTTGTAGAAATCCTAATAGCTACAGTTGCCCCCCGCTAACTCGACCTCTCGCTATCTCGACACGCGCCTAACTCGACATAATTCCTTCGGTCCGGCCAGATTCGACGTTTTTGAATTGAAATTTGCCCCGCTATCTCGACATAAATATTTCGGTCCCTTGACAAAAAACTCGACATCTTCAAAATTTTAATTGCTGTTATTTCCTTTAATTATCGTTCTGAGCTCATATTCTGTCACCGTCAACCACAATCCGGTCAACCACAATCTGGGGGGTTAACTGTTGCTAAATCATGTGTTATACACATGACCATGAAATATTATTATACTCACTTTGCAATTCCTTCTTCTTCTTCATTTAGGTATATTGCAAATGTTGATGGGCGTGATGTCATATGATGAGGAAAGTTTGGAAGGTAAGAAGTAAAAAAAACAGGTTGGAAGACATGCTTTTGGAAATATCCATTATATTGATTTCTATTGATTTCCTTTCATTTAAATTATAACTCCGAAGAATAAAAATTATACCTTGATTCTTTAAAATGAAGCTGATGAAACCAGCTTTAATATGAAGGACATAATGAATATTTTCTACATTGTGACATTGCTAAATTCCTTTCAGCCTTCAGATCATGTTTAAATACTCATGTTCATAAATTCATGTTTCCGTTGGTATTTGTTCAATAATGGTAGCATCATGATTTGAATAGGCACATAAAAGCATAGTAGTTTCACGAGATAGGCAAAATTTAGTTTTCAATTTTGTTCATAAATTCATAATTATCGTAGCAGCCTTCACTTTGTTCTCATTTTGAAATATCACGACGTTTGTGGCTGGAAAAACTATTCCTTCTCCGATGATGAGATTTATACAGACAACAAACCAGGCGATCGCTACAATGGAGGATAATTTGACCCCGCAGTCAGCGTAAGCTTAAGTGACAGTTCTAGAAGTCGAATATTATGGAGAATGACATTACCTTCCACTATTATGACGTCATTGTTATTATTTCTTATTAGTTATCAACACCAAAAAGGCGCATGCACGATGTTTCCGTTGGTATTTGTTCAATAATGGTAGCATCATGATTTGAATAGGCACATAAAAGCATAGTAGTTTCACGAGATAGGCAAAATTTAGTTTTCAATTTTGTTCATCATCATCGTCACGTTCCAACTTTTTGTGTTGCTGTTACACGGTAGTATTCAGCACTTACCTTATCGGTAAAAACTTTGTGGGTCGAAAATTTTTGGCGAGGTGGCGAAAATTTGTACCGACGAAAAATTTGTGCGGACAAAAATTGTACCAACCACTATTTTTAACCGACGAAACATTTCGACCATTTCAAAAATTTTCTGCTTTACATCTCTTTTACCTATTGACGTAAAATCGGATGCCAACTGCCGAAAAACCAGGCTTTTTTATCCAGTATACTGCCTCTTTTTCATGTACAATTCTAACAGGGTTGGTGTGCTAGAAACCAAATAAGCTATTTCTGAACTTTTACAAGCACTGTTAATTGATTAATTTGGGGGGATCACCCCAGGCAGAAAGGACACCTCGATACTAGATGTCAGGGCCTAATAAGTTGGGCATAGAGACAAGTTCTTTCAAAAAGCAAAATGAAAGTTGCTTGGGCTAAATTTACACGTACATTGTTCAAAACTGCTACCTCGAAACATCTTGGCTATCTTGGCTATAAGGACAGATTATACAGCCGCATAATCGCCGCATCAAATTAAACTCTCGACTGTATAAAGCGAAAAATTAATTAAGTGCGACATAATGACAGGCTTTTCACGGAATAAAAAGCAACGAGATTGAAGAAAAGGTCTCGTAAATAACACATCGCGCGCGAAAATTTAGGCAAATCGCTCTCGTAAATCAATTTTGACGCGCGCGATTTTTAAATTTTGCTATAAACACTCGTCAAAAATGAGAATTACTCAGGTCTTTTCAAACATTCAGACAACTACAAAAATTATGTTCGGCACCCTTAGAAATTTTCAAACTTCCTCTACCTACTTCCATAACGGAATCAGCCGATTTGCTTGTACTAGGAAAGTAGGCGGAGCCACTCCGAACACTAATAATGTAGAATCCTAGGGGTTCTGACTGACTTTCCTTTCGCCACTACCCCCATTCCTCGAAGACGAAAAGTTCGGTAATATACCACTAGTTTCAGTCAGACTGATTTCCGTTTTTTATTCAAGATGGTAAGCGATAAGAACATTAAGAATTTTTACGATACGATCGCTAATTGGTGTTTCGGAAAGCAAGTTGAAGAAATGGAAATCAGAGGTGAACTTAAAACCATCATATTCCGTTGAAGTGACGTGTCACAGTATGCTTTGTCACATTATTCGTTCCCTTTACATATTGTAACATTGCCTCTGCTACCTCTCCCTTGCAGGCTTTATCTGCTCGAATAACAGCTTCGTTCCGAGCACAAACTTTGCACCATACAAAGTTAACATAAGTAACACCATCTTTTACTTCTGTTTTGTACCCGATAACTTTGGATTTTTGCCAACTCAAAAATGTTTTTAACTTTACAGAGTTTCCTTTTCCGTTTCCTTTCGACATCGTGGCAAAATAAAAATTTTACATCAAACTTTAGCACAATT